>OZ010736.1:69467681-69830181 GCA_963932295.1 Tipula lateralis | reverse complement strand
ACCGAAGGTTGTACATTTGGAAAGGTTGGCTCTCTATAGAGGAAGGGAATTGGATCCTGTTCGAGACGAACAGGTTTGAGCGGAGGGTAGTGTTACGGGCACGGGTGACATCTATGATTGAATAGAAGTACTAAGCTCGTATTTGGAAACCAGCATGAATCGCAGTATACAGGCGAAATAATAAATAAATGGAGAATTCTACTATGACCGAGAAGCGGGCAAAATGAGTATAAATACGCGAGTAGAAAGCATAGACTTTCAGTCTGAATTGGGAAAGCGATAAATTAAAATCAGTAAAAACTAATAAGAAGTGAAATAGTAGAAGTAACAGTAAAATAAAAGTACTGTGAAAGTGAATTGTGGTGTTAGTAAGTATAAGTTAAAGTGAAAAATTAGCAAGTAGTTTAATTATTCACAATCCAGTGATCGAGCCGTGGAGCGGTTTGAATCCCTGCTAGGGAAAAACGTAACAATATATATACATATATATATATATATATATATATATATATATATATATATATATATATATATATATATATATATATAATGTACTCATTTTCACACCTCCCAAGTGGAAGAGTACGTGGTGCGTTTGTTTTATAGTGGTGTCCCCGGTTGGCCTTATCCACAAAACGTAGAGCTAAGTTGTTGCATTCCTTGAAAATGAAGTAAAGAAACGAATTTGTAACGTTTAGAAAGCGTTTTGGATTTTTCATTACAAAAATAATTTAATCTAATGTCGTAATATTTTTCTATAATAGACTAAGACAATAAATGTAAGTGCTCTGGAGAATGGTTGTTTTGATACTGTTAGTTATCAATAAAAAAAAATTCATCTAAAAGGGTCTGTTGAACATTGTAACATACCTTCTTAAAAAACTTAAGGTAAGAATGTAACTGAGTGATGTTCCTATAATCGGCAATCATCAGTTTTCGTTTTAAAACTGCTTTAGTTTATTTTCAATATATATATATATATATATATATATATATATATATATATATATATATATATATATACAATATATATATATATATATATATATATATATATATATATATATATATATATATATATATATACAATATATATACAATATATATATATATATACATATATATATATATATATATATATATATATATATATATATATATATATATATATATATATATATATATATATATATATATATGTATATATATATATATATATATATATATATATATATATATATATATATATATATATATACATACAATATATATACAATATATATACAATATATATATATATATATATATATATATATATATATATATATATATATATATATATATACAATATATATACAATATATATACAATATATATATATATATATATATATATATATATATATATATATATATATATATATATATATATATATATATATACAGTGAGACCATTTAAAATTCGGACAAACGTAACACAATTATTTATTAGATTATCTACTATCATATCGAACTTAAAATAATTATTATTATAAGAATATGTTTATTTATTTATTACTGTAACACGAGGTGTGAATTATAATAAATAAATTGATTTATAAATTAACAAAATAATTGATTTAGTAAAATATGGCACAAATTCATCACAATTTAATATTCGGACATAGGACAGCTTTATCTTATATTTTATAGATTTTAATTTCAATATTGATGTTTTAGCACTTTGTTGCACACCCGTTTTGCTTTATCACAGATTTTGATCTTTTTGGCTTCAATGCCACTAGTTGGCTTACTAGTTTTTTGTTAGTTCTGGTCTAATTTTGTTCCATTTTTCCTGAAGTATATTTTGCTATTAAACCTTGTTGGAAATATGACGTTTTCTTATATGCGCATGCAATAGGTGCCACAAATTCTCTATTGGGCTTATGTCTCGAGACTGGGGTGGTGTGTTCAAAATATTTGAGCAACCGTAAAGCAAATATCAGACATAAGTCAGAACTTTTTTTTGCTATCCGTCACTCAGATTCAATTGGCCCATGTTACATCCCACTAGTACCTGACGTTCCGGCTAAAGGTCCGATTCTACGTAGAAACCATCTGCACATTGTATATCTACATGCCAGCCTATAGTACTGACATGGAAGATGGGACCGCATATGGATTCTAAACTCAAAATGGTCTCATATGAGTTCATTCGCATTACCGATCGCATCGCCCAAACGATCGATGGTGAAAATCACTTCGCATCCTGTCCCTATCGGGATTCGAACACGGTACCGCCCACTCCAATCCGCAGCTTTTTAACCACTGCGCAAACTGGGCGGTATGATAGTAAATAATCGAATGAATAAAGGTATGTTACGTTTGTCCGAATATTAAATGGTCTCACTGTATATATGTTTCAATATCATATAAATTACTCTAAATAAACATTTACATAAATAACATTTATATAACTAAACAAATAAAAGAACAACATTTATATAAATAAATAAGTAAAGTTAAATTTTAAATGTTCGTGAGCACAAGGATGATACCATCGATCCAAACTTCACCATCAACAATTTAATTAGTAAGATTAATTTATGTATTACTTATTAAGATATAGAATAAATAAAATATATGTGAAATTTTTTTGTTTTGTAATCATAAGATTTGTTTTAATTATTTTAATGTTTGTTGTTTTAATAAATCCACACCCTTTGCTGAGAATAAATTAGCCGGAAAAATAAGCAATTGGTAGACGTTTCGTAGCAATAATATATTTTAATAAAATCATATTTTATATTATTAATAATAATTTTATTCAATTTAAGTCCTTTTTTAATATGGAATTTGAAATCAGACCATACTTTCTTCCAGAAGCTTGCTAGATTTTTTCTAGATGGCAGTCCTCTTCCGAACAGTCGTTCATTTCCGCTTCAAGTTCCAACCCTTGATCCATATTCTCACTAGTTTAGTTGACTCTCCCTTCTCTACTGATAAAACATCTTCCTCAATTTTTCCTGACCTCATCTTTTTATCTTTTCAATTATTTACTATAAAACGAAATTGATAATCTCCTTTTGACTTTTTATACAAATCTACTGATACTTTCATTCGCCTGACTCATCGTCAGTAGAATTTTCTTAGGACGTCATTGTATCTTTGAGGTTTGTGCGCCTGATGAGCTAGCACCTTTGATTACCTCAGCACTTTGGCTTTCTTGCTGCAGACAGCATCAATCTCTCCCTGACATCTTTCATTTTTGAAAATCGGGCTTTCTGTCCACAGTCTGCATGTTCTATTGAACATGCAGACTGTGGACTATTGTCAGGTGTTTCTCACGGATCTCAGCCAATGTATCGAGCAATATATACGTGGCACGGTTAGCTCTGTATTGTTGCTAAGCTTGAGATATCCTCAAGATCCCCAAACTGTTTCCAGTTTGAAACTTTTATCTCGTTCAGTTTTGGTGTTTGTGAGATTCTTGCCTTTTCGGTTCGAGTTTCTACCCACTTTTTATGGATTTTGGACAGTATCACTCGGTTTCTTTGTTTTGGTTTTAAATATAATTTATACACCTGTTCACAGATATCTTTATACGCAGGTAATGTTAATTACTACTGGAGGTCGCTTCTAGAGGCTCCGATAAGGACTGAGCTTTGTAAAATGTACTCCCATATGGAAGATCATCGGCTCAGATAGCTTAACACTGATCCGGCCCATGCTGCGTTAAGCGTGCGTTGCCATTTGGCGTTACTTATTCCACCCGGTCTCGTCTTAATTTATTTGGGCAAGACATTTATTTGGGTTACTAGCAATCAATGCTAGCAACAAAATATTTACTATATTTATTTTTGATTCAAATTTTAGAGGCTATAATTCGATCTTTGGTCGTCTCGACTAACAGTAGTTGTTTCTCGGTATATTTTGTAAACCGTGAAGAGTACTACTCTTATCGAAATAATTTGTGTGATATGGATTTTCAGTTTCATTATAATCAGATTAATTTATAAAATGTTTTATTTCAGAATTAAAGATAACATCGATAATCCACCTATTAATAGAAATGAGCAAAAGATTTCGAATAGTTTTGCTCGATTTGTGAAATTGAAAAATTCGGCATATCATGGGAAAACGAGAAAGAATTGCGGTGGAATTGAAGACTTTCCCAAATGTACAAGTAAAAACAATAACGTACGTCCTATTAAAAAGCTATCGGAAATTCGACAACGTGTCGATGAAAGTGATAGAAATTTTTTAAATCGTGTTCAAGTGACCACTAAAGAAGCAATGATTGAAGCTCAATATGAAGCAAAATATGGTGTAGATATTATGCGAAATAAGAAAACAGGCGAAATAACAGTAGAGAAACGGACAGATAAATTAGTTAAGAAAAACAAATTTCAATTAAATGATTCACAAAAACAGATGATTAAGAGTGAACTTAAAAAACAACAAAATATTGCGAAAGAAGAGAAATTTGGTAAAATAGCAGAATATAAGAAAGATGAATTTAAATTTGGCGAAGTAGTGAACAGGCCACCTGTTTTGATCACTCTTCCTAGGAAGGCCGAGAATACCGAAAAAACAATACGAGTAAGAATTATAAAAAAATATGTATTTTCGATTTTAAGCTTTATACTATTTAAACAATTGTTGTAAAAAAATCATTACTATATCAATGGTATAATTATTTCATTTGATTTTAATAAAAATCAATGAAAAATTTGGCATAAATAAATATTTTTCGTTTAAATAATTAAATAGTCAAATAAGCATTAATTCAATTTAAATTTATTATAATGTATTGAATATTTTAGCCTGGCAAAGGAAATTTACTGTTAACTTCATTAATAAATCCTGATGAACCTCAGATTATTCAACAACGATCTTCTAAAAAAGAGAATAAGATTTCTTGTAAGTTAAATTTGAAATCAAAATGGAAAGATTTACCTATAGCTACACGAGTTATGCTTGAGCGTGAACGAGAACAAACAGTTGAAATCTACAGAATGTTGAAAAAGAAGAACCGTTTGGAAAATAAAACATAATTATGTATAAATTTAATTCAAATAAATCAATAAAAATATGTTATATTATACAATCGTACAAATTGTGAAAAATCGTTTTGATTAAATTAATAACATTATTTAGTTGCGATATCTTAAAAAGAATTTATAAGACATTTAAATTCTTATAAACCTATCAACATTCAGAACGATTGCATGCAATTAATAAGTCGCTGGTAAAAACAACTAAGATGATCATTAATTCATAATTGGTTACTCATGATTTAATAAAACTCGAGATATAACGGTTTTCGATTTGTACGTTACTCGGCATAGTTTTGACTCAATTTATTTTTGAGTTAAACTTTCCTTTACTACATTCATATAATTAATGTTACATACATTAGTGTAACAAATTGTTATATTGATTCACTGAAGTGTTATAGGAAAGAATAAGTATGAAGCCAAATTAGTTAAACAGAATATTTTTAATGTTTTACCACCCCAATTCTCATAGTCATCTCACGTCATGTTAGACGACTATAGTCACGTCACTTAATATTTGCTATTATCATAGTCGTTTCTTATGCCTATAACCATTTTAAGCGACAGCTGTCAATTCAAACGACATTTATGTCACATCAATTTCCAAGTGAGTTAAAAGTGAGTACTATAGTTAAAATGGAGCAGATTTAACCACTGTGCCATCTGGGCGGTCAACTCAAATGTCTACCTCTATTTATACGCCGTAAATTCTTGTGGAAACGTTACATAACCTTATGCATTTCTAGACTTCGCGAATATATTATTTTCGTCGTTTTTTATTCGTCCGCCTATTTCATCGGCGATGGAGTTCTCGCCCGTTTGCGCCTTATCTCCCAGCATTCCCTCGAGATGTGTGCTATTTTGTCACAAACCCAACATCGAATTTAACTATTTCCATCCCGAAATCTCGTTGTCCGCCAATTATCTGTTGGTTTGGTTTTAATTCCTGGTTTGTGACTGATTGTTGATTCCACTTGTAGCGTTTGGATTTTTATGGAAGACAATACGCTAAAGAATCTCCCTACAGAGGTTTCTAGGCGGTATGTTTTGTAGCCAGCTTTAGCTCAGGGTATGGCGTGGGGTTTGCAGAAACATATAGGAAGCTTGAATAAACCGCCAAAGGCAACTATCCGAACCATTAAACATTTTGTGTCTCAATCACCATTTACTTTCTTCTAGCACTTAATTAATTTAGGCATCATATAAACAAAATAAAGAAAAAAAATAACAAACAAGTCGAAAGAATTAAGGATGACCGATAAGTAAATATAATAATAATAGTAAGTAATAATAATACAAAAAAAGTGTTAGTTATATTATTAACAATATATTTCAATTTTATATTTAATAAGAAACTTTTAAAATTTTATCAGGATTAATTAATTCAAGGAATAACAAAAATTCAAGAAATAACAAGAAAACTTAATAAGTCTAAGTTCCATTAAAGATCGAGACATTATATCATCCTAACGTTGATAAAATTTATATTATATATACAGGGTGTCCCCGATTGGGATGCTGATCCGTTACGGGCTGATTCCTTGGTTCATTTCATGAAAAAAATCGTATGGCAGGGGGGGGTTAAATTTTTGATATTCTTTGAGATACAGCGCGTTTAAAAAATTTGGTTCGGAAAAAAAGTACAAGCGGATATTAAGCTGTAACTTACAAAATTTTTATCAAACAGCAACTAACAAAGTTTCATTTGACGGACAACTAAATAGGCTATATTTAAGATCTCATTGGCTATCTCGCATCTGTATCCATTTAAGAGCTATGGCGTTTTAAAGTTAAAAAAATAAAAAAAAATGATATTTTTTTCATAAATTTTAGTTTTTCTAAAAAAAATGCCTATAATTTCTTTTATTGTCCATACAGAATTGATATTTGGATAGCGCTAATACAGCGTGAGTCAATAAAAGAAGCGGCCTTTTCTTCCTTACTTTATCTTCTTTACGTTGTAATTATAACATTACATTGTACGGATTCCTTATGTTTGGAGCGAATGCGATCGCTCACATTGTTCGTAATCCTCATCGTATAGAACCGTAACAATTGGATGCAAAGTTTAAATGGTCACGGATCTAAATGCAGAGTTTATCTGGCTCGTGTTTCGGATAAGAGCACGTTGATTTTTTTTGTAATCTTAAGTTTTTTTTTGTTAATTTCTTTAAGTTTTCTTTATATTTTTATTATTATTTAGTGTCTTTTTTTTTATAACTTGGTGTTAATTAAAGGCTTGGTGTTAATTCAGTGATCGAACCGGATAAATTATTTGAATAAACACTCGGTTAAATCGTAACAATTGGTGGCAGCGGAGGGATTGTGAATATCGTAAAAATGAAATTATTGGAATTAAAAGTGGCTGATTAGAGAAGTAGTGGGGCAGTGGAGTCTACCAACTTCGGGCAACCGAAACGAGTTGCAGCTCAGACTCTGCGCTGTGTAAAATGTACCATTTTTTTATTGTAAATTACGCACATATTATTCATTTTCTCTTCCCTTATTAAACTCACAAACTTTAATTTTAACAATAAATTTATTTCCCAATAAATTCAACAAATATTTCACAAATAATTTGTTACGACACGAAATTTGTGGTGTCTTAACACTCCAATTTTTGTGTACTAATTTTCCATACCCTGTCTCAAGTTTCTCGAGTCTCATTTTGGTGGGATAAAGGAAAAGACTTGTGTGGAATTTGCTAAGAACGATTCCGTTTAGTTGGCGATAAGCATAAATTTTGATATAAATATAACGATGCCATTCCAACGATGCCATTTTTGGCATTCCAAGTTTTTTTGAGTGAATTTTTTTTTTTGAATATAAAATTTACATTATATAAAACAATTTTTTTGTAATAAAATATAATTAATTTGTGAGTAATCAAACCAACTCTGTTATTAATTTGTGAATAAAGTTAATTCGAGTATATACAGTATTTGACAGTTTTAGTTGTGATTTTGCGAAGGCAAGAAAACATAAAACTCTACGCTAATTTTTTTTGCCGATAATAATCAAATCTATTTTCGACCGACGAAGTAATCAGCCCTAAAACAATTCGGTAGTGTGGTATGTATTACGTCGGCGGGGATACCGCAACCCAATTTTAAGGACTGCCAGTCGGGGCCTAACAGTTATTCAACGGCGAATTCGCATTTTACTTTCGGTCAGCAATTTCGGCGCCTTCCACTCAAGCAGCCAAAACTAACCGATTGTTACTGAGAATATTCGATTTTCCTGTAGGCACCTGTGTCGGTCGGATACAGCGGCAGCGTGGTTGATCGGTGGAGAAACGCCCAACATTTTTTGGTATCTCTACGAGTAACGGCGACAAGGCCGCAACGGTCCGGGCGGGGCGCCTGTTGCATGATGGCTACCCAAGGCCGCAACAGAGTGAACCAAAGCCACGGAGGGAAGCTCAATCCAGCATTACCCAATTAACGGGTGGTTCGTATATGACATCGGACACCGGATTTTCGACGAGGTGCCGCATTGTTTTACAGCGGGCGAATAACGGCGACAAGGCCTCTCGTGGTATGACGGCCATCCTAGGCCGCAACGGGAACGTGAAGGTACAAAATGTTTGTGGTTGTAATTTGTTATTCTTATTTGATTTAAAATTCGAATTTTTTTTATTGTTTTCTTTTAATTTTTATTTCAAATTTAATTTTATTTAAATTTTTTTTGCCTTAAAATTATAAATTTCATTTGCGATCGAGGGCCATTTTCTGGTGGTTGTACACCCGGCCTTGGTCGCACGTTGGTCTCGTTCCAAAGTATCTCTCGCCCAATATTTCACATTGGTTCTGCTTCAGTTTGTTTTTCCTTTTTTTTTTGTTGTGTGTTGCATTATAATGAAATTAAATTTTATTCGGTGTGGTATGATGAGAGGAGGGACTCTCATTCTGTGTCGGTCTCCATCCTCGCAGGCTGGGCTTGCCACCCTAAGCATCCCCTCGGCAGGACATCCGCAGGGTTGGAGTGGTGAGCCCAGTATATGTGTCGTCCATTCGGGGACAACCGTAAAAGTCGCAGGGTCTCCCCGTGAGGAGATCCGGTCGTCACCGGATGGGCACACCCAGTTATTATTTTATCTCTGTTCCTCAAGTCTCCCTGATGGATTATGGTGTCCGTAATTTCCCATTTATAATTTTCGCGTTTTTTTTTATTTAAATTTCTTTTTTACGGTGTAAGCCAGGAGCAACGTACGCCTCAAACCCCCACGACCTGCGCATTCCTCCCTAAGTTATTATAGCTGGCAAACCATCACCGTGTGAGGCCTCTTTGTGGTTTAGTGAATCTGTGGGTTGGCAGCAGCCAGTTCGTAACAAATTATTATTACACTAATTTTCCAAAATAATTATCACTACAATTATTTTATAACTTCACTTTCACTTTTTATCACTTCTCGATATTAACACTTAAAAATTCCAAATTGTACTGATCCGTAGCTCAAATGTCTACACCTAGTTATACGACGAATATCATTGTAGAAAATACTATATCGTTTGAATCTCTACACTTCGCGAAGTTTCACTGCATCGTATTTGTTTCGCTCCGCCTATATCATTATTTATTTTTATTTTGTTCAGGTAACCCCTAAACTAGTGCTATAATTTTTAAGTCTTTTTAATTATCTCAGGGATCACTGTGATTCATCACACTACACTCCGCCCAAACCTGGTCGTCCCGAACAGGATCCAGATCTCTTCCTCTATTGAACGCTAGTTGTTCAGGTGTACAACCTTAGGGTTTCCTCGCACTCCTCTTTGGATCCTATAGACCACATCGTTAATTCAAGTTATGGCCTAGTACGGTCCCTCCTATCCAGGTTGTAACTTATTTGACAATTCTTTCTAGCGTTGTGTTTCAGGACCTCCATCCAATTTCCCCCAAGCAACCGTTTCCGAGTGTGGTGTTAGCTTCGTCCGATGATCCAATTTTATCCTCCAATCCTCCATACGACTGGCTCCTTCCCATTGTTCAGTTGCAGTTCGACGTTACCGTAGCTCATGTTCCCGTCCAACATCCAATACGAATCCATTTTCCAGAATGACCTCATCCACAATATCCGCAACCTGAACTTCATGTTGATAACGATTGTTCCCGATTCGTATTGCTACCTCATTCTTTCCTTTAATAGCTACATTACTGTCGCCTGTCGCCGTTTGCAACTTGAACCCTTTAAGTCGTTTGACTTAAATACTTTTCATCTTTGATATTTTTCTTTTATTATAAATGGACTCTTCTTCTAAATTTGTAAATAATACTCGTCCATTTATCACTTTATTATATATTATTTTTTAGGTGTAATAAGTTACATAAAACTTTTCTTATATACCAGTGAATATTCAATTACAATAAAATAAATTAACTTATTAATATCCAGTTAATTAAATAATTTTTAATATACTTTTTTTTGAAAGAAAAAACTATAGATAAAACTTTTTACGAGTACATTCTTGTGTGTTTTTTTCGTCTCTAAAAAAACAAAACTTTTTTATCTATATCTTGTTTTATTTTTTAGAGGTACTAAAGAATTAAGAAATAAGTGCACTTCCATAATTTCCACTGAGTTTCATGATTTTTCAATTTAAACAACACAGTGGAAATTATAATTTGATAACAGAAAAGAATTTATTAAACGAAAACGAGATGGATCACCACAAATACACGCTCCCCAGAGAATTTAAAAATATTCGCGAAAATAGCTGTTTGACGAAGTGCAAAAAAAAATTAATTTTGAAAATTAAAATATAATTCAAATATTTCTGTAATTAAAACTGGATAAATAACGCGAAGGAATTTTGACATTACGACCTAACCTTGTGGTTGATGAAGAAGGAAAATCTGATGGTATATTAAATTTGACTTTTTTAGCCAAAGGTATATTGTTCATTAATTTTTAATTTTGATTTGCCGATCTGTTTGTAAATTTCGAATTTTGATTTGTTGTTTCAATCGATTCCTTCTTAATAGGTGAAGTGAGTATCGCTGGAATCGGTTCTCTATCGACATCACTTTCTATAAAACATGGTTTAGGCCTATCGAACAACAATTGAAACAACAATTGACTTCCCGTTTACTTGAATTGTAAAAAAATTTTCCGAACGTTTAAGTACCAAATGAAGACCAGTGTAAGGTGCTTGAAGAGATCTTCGCAGAGAATCCGTACGAAGAAAAATATAATCACAACTCGAAAGCTCCTTCGAAATGAAAATTTTGACATTGGAGTGTCTGGAAGCTGGTGTTGGCCTAATTTCATCAAAATGTTTTTTTAAATTAAGTACAAATTCAGATTGTAGAATTTATTTATCTGTATATGAATTTAAAAGCTGTTCAGGCACTCGCAATGGACATCCAAACACAATTTCGGCTGGAGTTGTTTTTAACTCCTCGCTGAATGTAGATCTTAATCCTAACAGAATAGTTGGAAGTACTGTCGTCCAATCAGAATGCTCATGGCACATGATAGCGGATTTTAACTATCTATGCCAACGTTCAATCATTCCATTCAATTTGGATTATAACCGGTTGTTCGAATGCGTTTGAAACCAAGCGAATTGGATAATTCGGTAAACAAATTGAATTTAAACTGAGTTCCCTGGTCTTCGTCCCTGGCAATTTGATGAGAACACATCTATCTATGCATAAATACAAATATGCATAACATAAAACTTAGTTTCAAATTATTACTTATTATTAATTATTATTCTTATTGAAATAAGAAACATCATTTTATCGCACATAATATATATATATATATATATATATATATATATATATATATATATATATATATATATATATATATATATATATATATATATATATATATAATTATATATAAATATATATATATATATATATATATATATATATATATATAAATATATATAAATATATATATATATATATATATATATATATATATATATATATATATATATATATATATATATATATATATATATATATATATATATATATATATATATATATATATATATATATATAATATATATACAACATTTTTAAATGCATAATAGGCTAAATTTATATTATTTTATATTCTCGTAATATTACATAGAACATATAATCTGCTAGTAAGCAATATTCTTCTATAAAAGAGATTAAAAGTTTTTAATAAAGTTAGTACCTTATCTGATATATAACAATTCGTTTGACTAGTAAGACCTCACCCGTGGTAATCTTTCTAGTCTAAAACAGATATATCGTTAGTGACAAATAAGCGACACAATGTCACGCAGTATCGCACAATATTTTCAGAAATCGAAAGTGGACCAATGATATCTAGATGCATTTCTGTAAAGCGTTGCGAAGTTAATTTGAAAGAGCCGAGAGGAGAAATGGTATGCCTTGAAATTTTCGACTTCTGACGTGCTATACAATTTGAGCCATAGTTTTTGAATCCTTAGAGATAGATGACCAGATGACATGTTTTGTCAATATATTAACTGATACTTTGATTCCTGGACGAGATAAATGGTAAAAGGCTTCAAAAACTTTTGCGTCTCATTGAGACGTACAGAAAAAAAACTTAGTAGCTGCCATGCATCAATAATATACTCTTGCACCACTGCTCCAATCGCCGCATCCGAAGCATTGCAAGCATGAAATTGCAAGTCGCGCTGTGGAAGACGGATATGCAAGAATAGTTGCTTGACACAATTTCTCTTTACAATTATTGAAGGCTTGAATAGATCCCCTGACCAATTAATAAGAGTCTTACTGTTTTTTTTGTAACCTTTCAAGAAATCATTCAGTAAGATTTGATCTGATGCGGCATTAGGGATGAAACGCCCATAAAAGTTAATCATACCCAGAAGTCGTTTGAGATGATTAACTGTTGGAGGACGTTCAAAATTTTGTATAGCTTCAATTCTAGTGGTATCAGGCAAAATGCCAGTTGCATTAACTGCATGTGCAAGAAATTTAATTTTGTGTGAAGCGAATACACATTTAATTGGATTAATGATTAAACCATGATCTGATAATTTTCGAAAAACAATCTCTAGATGTTCTTCGTGAGATTTAGACGCAATTAATATATCGTCTAAGTAAACAAAAGTAAAATTTAGGCCTGATAAAACGGAATGCATAAATCTCTGAAAAGTTTGTGCTGCATTCCGGAGGCCAAAAGTCATTTTAGTAAATTCGAATAATCCAAAGGGTGGTGAACCAGCGGGTTTTAGAATATCAGATGGTTCAATCGACATTTGATGATATGCCTGGACTAAATCCAATGTTGTAAATACATTGCAACCTTCAAGCTGATGTGAAAAGTCTTGAAGATGCGGAATTTGATAACGATCAGGAATAGTGACTCGGTTGAGACTGCGATAATCTCCGCATGGTCTCCAATCGCCGTTCTTTTTCATAACAAGGTGCAAAGGACTGGACCATGGGCTGTAACTTGGTCGACAAATACCAAGTGAAATCATGTTCTCGAATTCAGCCCTTGCAATCTTAAGTTTATCGGGTACCAAACGCCTAGTTTTACAAGCCACTGGTGGCCCTGTTGTCTCCAACCGATGTGTAATGTTGTGTTATACTGGTTTCAAGCACAACGAATGACTCAACGAGTTATCGTATTTAGATAATAAATTTTGAATCTGGGAATTTGTCCGCGACTTATCCACTTGTGATAGTGCTGATTCCTTAAGAAGCGTGATAGCTCCGATAGCAAACAGCGAAGTCAAAGGATCGGAGATTCTTCGTCTGCGACTACCAATCCTGTGCAGTCAGTGGCGGCTGCTCCATGAATGCAATGCATGCATTGCATGCGCACGTAAATTATAATTTTTAGTTAAAAGACTTAAAAGAAATGTTTTGAAAAATACATTTTATTTTACCTATATTTACGATATACTAAAATAAACTTTAAATAAAAACAAATTTAAGTTTATGAATTTTCATGAATACGTTTATTTAAAATTCGTTTTATTTTAACATACAAAAACTTTTACTAACTTTTCCCCTCACACAATTCATTATAATATGTATTTATAATTTACATGACAATTTGACTACTACGATAATTTAATAACTCCCACCTACTATTAAGCAACTAATAAATTTGTATTTATTCCTTTGAGTTTTGTTGAACACGCTTCCAAATTAAATTGAAATTTTCTATGAAGAAAAAAAGCAAATATTCATTTGCATGCATGGGGAAGCGAATATAGACGATTGTATACGAGAAAATAGTACGATACATGTATCGTCGGTTTTTTGTATTTTACAATACATACATATACATATATAACTTGTTCGAATAATTTTTTCCTTATTTGATTCCTATTAGGAAACTGAAATGCGTGAGTGTGGTACAAAAACAAAAATTATTAACATTTTTTATACGATCTGTATTTGCACTAATACACATTTTGAAAAAGCTATTTCTATTATGCATTCAAGTAAATTTGTATGAACCCGAAAGAGAACAACATACATTATGCACATAGCTACTTGTTTTTGATACTTTTTTTTTGCTTTTGTTTTATCAGAAAAATAGAAAATTAAATTTGTGTAGTGCGTGTGCGTTTATTGAGAAAATTTTATTAAAAAAAATACAGAGTAATAAGAAAATTTTTTTTTATGATGAAGTAATTAAGAACTTTTGTCAGAGTACACGTAGGATAGATTTTATTTATAAATAAATATGTTAATGTTGAACACTACTTTAAAAAACGTTTTTGATTTTTTGCATGCATGAAAATTTGAGTCACCGGCCGCCACTGCCTGTGCTGTTCAAGAAATCAGCACCAATGATCACAAATCACATATATAAGATTACGCCTTCGCGTGTTTCGTTTTTACATTCTACTGCGCATGACGTCATTCGTGCGATGTCGATAATAACTATATATGAAAATATTTGGACTATCAATGAATTTTTTTTTTAAAGCAAAAATTCATTTTAAATAAATATTACAACAGTTATTTCAACCTTATATATTTGATAAACATTAAATTTGGCTTTATGTGGGACAACAAAACTAATATTCATACATAATAACAAATAAATAATTAACTTTGGTAAACTTCTTATTCAATATCAGCTATAGTGAGCCATAGTTATTGAATAAAAACACAGTAAACAAGAAATTTCTCTAAAATTCCAAATAAAAAATTGTTTTTAAATTGTTCCATATTATTGTTTTTATTTTGAACGTCAAAAAATAGTTTTGTTAAATGTTTAAGTTATAATTTTTTTATATTTACGTTTCTTAGATTTTAATTCTACAATTTCTTTATTTAATTTTTTTAATTTTTATGTCGCAGTCTATGTCTTTTGATAACTCTACTAGATATTTCTGATAATTATTTCTTATTAATAAGTCATCTCCATTAGTATCGCTGAAAATTTTTTCTAAACTTGCCATGTGAATCATCATGCCTTGTGTTGGTTTTGATAAACCCCCTTCATTAAGAAGATCCACCCATGAAGATGGAGGCTCATTTGAAGCAACTGTGGGATCTACTCTTATGTCATCTATTTGATCATGGTATTTATGACAAATAAATCCTGCGAGATTTTCGAGGCCGTCATACTCCATTGATTGAAATTCATTTTCATCCAGACAATCTTCATTTTCGTTTGTCACAATTTTTGAACTTCATTTTGTGATTATTTTAAATCATTTTTAAGAAGTTGAATTTCGTGTTTATAATGTTCCCTAAAATATTTATGATTGCATTAATCTTTAATAATATATGAAAAAACATTTGAGTACATACATTTCTTCGTTTAAAGCATTACATGCATGATCTGGTTCCGTTTCTGTGTTTATGTGGTTTGAATTTGTTTGGTCGACGTTTGAGATTAGCTCATTTAAACTAAGGTTTTCATTAGGATTAGGTTCTTCAAATGTTACATTGTTAAGTAAAGATGAAACTAATTTTTTTTTCTCGTTTTTGATTTCGATTAATACGATTTATGTTCTTCAAGATATTCACATCGCGTTGTTTGAAAACTGGATATAATGTCGGCACTGCATTTGCCTTCAACCGCAATTTCTTTGCAAATCCTGTAAAATAATTTTTATTAAATATGATTCAATTTATATTTATCACTTAATATGTCTTACACATTTCAAATTCCAATTTGTTTTCAAAGTCGGCGTCAGTAAAATGGATGCCACACACTCTTGAACATTTTAGATTAAATGTATCCTTCCGTTTACAAAAATTTAACCATTTTTTTAATATTACGGAACTTTTTGGAAAACAATAATATCCAATTACACAATTTTCCTTAGTATCATTTTTACTGACACAATTAAATACAGAACACCTCATTTTTAATTTATAATAATTTTAAAAATTAATAAAATCACTGAGAATACGTTTTTTAACACCGATAAACAAAATTTTTTCGCACGAATGACGTCATTATGTCAAATATGCGAATCGGTGTGAAGATAGCAAACATGCGCAATGCGTAATCTTATATATGTGATTTGTGACCAATGATTGGTAATGACACGTCCGCGATGACAAATTCCGATTTAAAGACGCGACGAAGACCGAAATCTAAATTTAGAACTTTGGTACCGAACACCCGAATCGGTGTACCATTCGCCGCGAATAATTTAGAAGTGGATACGGCTTTTTGAATTTTACAATATGAAAGAGGAATGACCGAAATATCAGCGCCGGTATCGATTAAAAATTTAACGCCCGAAATTTTGTCACGGATTAACAGATGACTAACCGAAAAAACATATTGGAGGTGCACACAGGTAGGTTAAATACTTTTTACCTTTGATATTTTTCTTTTATTATAAATGGACTCTTCTTCTAAATTTGTAAATAATACTCGTCCATTTATCACTTTATTATATACATATTATTTTTTAGGTATAATAAGTTACATAAAACATTCCTTATATACCAGTGAATATTCAATTACAATAAAATAAATTAACTTATTAATATCCAGTTAATTAAATAATTTTTAATATACTTTTTTTAAAAGAAAAAACTATAGATAAAACTTTTTACGAGTACATTCTTGTGTGTTGTTTTCTTCTCTAAAAAAGCAAAACTTTTTTATCTATCTTGTTTTATTTTTTTACAAAATCAAAAAATAAGTGCACTTCCATAATTTCCACTGAGTTTCATGAATTTAAATAAATTTAAACAACACAGTGGAAATTATAATTTGATACCAGAAAAGAATTTATTATACGAAAACGAGATGGATCAACACAAACTCCATTCGTGATAAAAACCGGTCGCACAATCGTTCTCGTTACTCCGGTGTCCAACGTTATCATACTGGATCGTCCCTTTACTTCGCCTCGCACCATCAATCTATTACCACCTTTTGCCAATCTGGAAATGGGAATGAAGGTTATGGAGCATTGTGTTGTGGGAGTCAGCTTTTGCTCCTCAAAGTTGACGCGTTCGTTTAACGCCTTCCTTGTTGTTTGGCGTTCCTTCTCGCCTAGTATTTTTCTTTCCTCCGGTGGCCTTCGGTACATCGGCGATGGTGTTCTCGCCCGTTTGCACCTTATCTCCCAGCATTCCCTTGAAATGTTTCCTGTTTTGTCACAAACCCAATATCTGATTTTATAATTAAGATTTTATGATGTTGTTTGTAGTCTCGTTGGTTAGTGCACACGCGATGGCAAACGATGATTTCGGAGACATTACTACTGCCCGTCTCATATCGGGATCCCATATTTCATCTGTGAAAGCGTAGATCTTAATTCCGCTCTGTGTTCACCCGCCATATATTTTAGTGGGCGAGGTGCATTAACCGCTCTATATCAGCCGCATACTCCTGGAGTGTCTCTCCAATCCGCTGACATCATCTCTTCAACTCCATACGATGTTGCTCTCGTCGATAATTACCTCCATATTTACGCTCCAAAGCCAACATGATTTTGCCGTAATCGTCCCGTTCGTATTCCTGCACGATTCCAAGTAGTTCCGCAGCACTGCCTTTTAACGCCATAATTAATGCGGCCACTCGATTCTCCTCACACCAACCATTCCTTGTGGCCGCCATTTCAAACTGGAGCTTGAATATGTTGAATGGTGTGGTTCCGTCGAACGTTGATGGCTTCAATTTTATTGAGCTGGTTGGTCGAGCAATTTGAGCGCTGCCTTTCGTTTTAAGATCCATGATGTCCCTCTCGAGTTTCAGGAATCGTTGGTCTGCCACCTCAGATTGCTGAAGACTGCGAGATTGAAACCCCTCCAGTTTACGCTCCATTTCTATTTTCACTGTGTCAACTTTTGTGTTCAACGTAACGGAAAGCTCTCGAAATTTCTCGTTGACACATTTTTCTTGCTGCTCCAACAGTTCGATGATACTCTCTTGTCCTGTTCTCATGACCTCCTGTTTCGCCAACAATCTTTCTTGCCCGCTTGTTATTTTTCCTTCGAGGCCGCCGATCATTTGCTCTTGTTCAGCACGCAATGCTCTTTGTTCGGTAATCATATCGAGTTTTAGACCTCCAATCATTTGCTGTGTTTGTAGCTGCATCTGTTGCATTACAGCCATCAAGTGGCCCATGTCGAAAACTCCAGATGTTGTTGCAGTAGTTTCTTTAACGACGACATTCTCTTCTTCCGCTCTGGTCATTGATTCTGTAGTTACTTCAACCTGTTGTAACGCTCGCTAATCATTTAAAATATGTATACTGTCAGTGGAGACGCACTTACACTCGTGATGGCATTACGATTATCCTCCTGAATGTAGATAAGGAAAACAAAAACTTCACAGTCGCATCGATTGCATTCGCTTTATACAGTTGGACTGCGAGTTGAGTAGAAAAATAAATGTCAGTTCAAGTTTTTTTTATGATTGTTCAGTACTAATTATGTTCGGTAATTATCGTCTAGGCCCTGTGAGTGGGGGTCATCCATGTTTCGTAAATATGTCAAACGAAACATGAGATCCGTAGAATACCACCACAGTATCCAGAGCTTGTCGTAGGAGGCGACTAAATCTGGTTGGATTGCTGAGCTGACGACCCGCATCCGTAAAAAAAGTGAAAATGTTAAAAATGTCAACAAAAATAAAAAAATCGGATACCGCCAAAACAACAAAAAAAAGAACCCCGCTTAAGTACCCGGACATGAGATTAAGGATCGGCACGTGGAACGTGCAGTCATTAAGAAAACCTGGCGCGTTGGACGGCCTTATCACATGTATGAAAGAGTATCGGCTGGAACTCGTAGCTCTCCAAAAAACTCGATGGCCTAAAAGTGGAGACCATGTGTCCCAAGGATATACGTTGCTAAACAGTGGAGATGACCTCGGATATCTTGGGGTTAGATTTCTCATTGGGCCACAGGTAAAAAGGCTGTCTTGGACTTTCAAGCAGTCGATAATCGAATGTGTAAGCTTGAGATTAGCCAACCTGTCAATTGTCCGTATACATGCGCCCATGGATGTAAGCCAATCCCAGGATAAAGACTCATTTTACAATAATTTGGATAATCTAATGGGTTCTATACAGGAACACGATGTCAAATTGGTGATTGGTGACTTTAATGCTAGAGCTGGCAGAAATCAGACCGACTTATGTAACAATAAAGGTCCGTACTTTCGACACGAAACTGCGACCGAGAATGGGGAAAGAATGATGTACTTTGCGATCGCTCATGATCTCAAAGTAGAAAGTGCATTCTTTTCTCATAAAAACATCCATTTAGAAACATGGACACATCCACGTAAAACATCCCGAAGCCAAATTGACCATGTGTTGATTTCTAAAGGGAGGGCTCGGGTTGTCCAAGAGCTACGATGAAAATTTTCGTATAAGTCAGGGGGAACAAGAAAATATACAAAGCGATTCTCCTGTGCAGGTCTGATAAATGAAGAAACGCAAGGAAAATATCAAGATCTTGTCAGCAATAGCATTTTACGATCCAATTACCAATCTGATGAAGTGAACAGTGTCTGGAAAGTATTGAAAACCTCGGTTGTCGATGCTGCCCAGTACACTCTCGGTGTAGTGAAAACTAAGCCCAAAAATGATTGGTTTGATGAGGAGTGTCGTCTTGCTGTTGAGCAACGCAATATAGCCCACAATGAAGCGCAGACTCGGTTTACAATTGCAAGAAAAAACAAGGTAGTTCTTGCTAGAAGGACAGCTAAACGTATTTGCAGACAGAAGAAGCGAAAATGATGGACGGCTAAGGTCTTAAGAGTACAACAACTCAGCAATGAGCACAATTGGTCAACTGCCATTCGGGACCAGGATGGAAACCTCTGTGTTAACGTCGGTGCGGTACTAGATACATGGCGTGAACATTTTTCTGATCTACTTAATGTTCCACATGTATCACAAGGTGTGTTTGAATACCCTCAAATACAGACCGCAGAGATGTTCATTGAGGATCCATCCTATGAGGAATTCACAATGGCCATGCAGAAATTAAAGAAAAATCGTTCACCAGGGGTTGATTGCATTAATTCAGAGCTCTTGATGTTCGGAGGGCTAACTTTGTGGAACTGTCTTTTCGACCTTGTTCGATTGGTATGGCGAAATGAATTTATACCCGAACAGTGGCCACGTTATGCCCAATTTTCAATAAGGGTGATCACTTGAAATGCGAAAGTTATCGCGGTATAGCTCTCCTTTGCACAGCATATAAGTTACTATGTCATACATTATCTTGGGATTCCTATAGCGGAGGAAATTGTCGGTGACTACCAAGGAGGATTCCGTCGAAATCGGTCAGTCACTGATCAAGTTTTCTCGCAGTGGATGATTCTTTCCAAGTACTACGAAACATCTCGCGATGTACACCAGGTATTCCTAGATTTCAAGCAAGCCTATGACTCGATCAATCGAGATAGGCTATGGTATGCGCTTGAATATTTAGGAATATCAAAAAATATGTTTTTCTGTGTAAAATGACAGTAACGCAGTCACAATGCTGTGTTAAAGTTGAAAACAGGCTATCGAGAATTTTTGCAATCACTACTGGTGTTAGACAAAAAGATGCGCTGTCCCTGATACTTTTTAATCTCATGTTGGAATACATCCTTCGTAAAAGTGAAACACCTCAGGACAACATCTTATTCCGACAATCCAATCAACTTCTTGCGTATGCAGATGATATCTGTGTGATTGGATTAAATGGCAACGGAGTGAAAGAGATACTTGATCCACTGGAACAGTTTTCAGCTTCCGTTGGTCTCAAAATCAACGAGTCAAAAACCAAATATCTAATCTCTGGTTTTCGAGACCAAGACGCAATTGATTTCAGTAGTGGTAACCACGCGTTTGAAGGAGTGATATGCGATTCAAGTATCTTGGATCTCTCATCACTCACGATAATAGTGTGGGCGAGGATATCAAGGTCCATCTTGCCGCCGGCAATCGGGCTTTGTATCCTCTACGTCCACTGCTGAAATCAAAATATCTTGCAAATGCGGATAAGCTGAAACTGTACAGAGTGTTGATCAGACCCGTTGTCATGTATGGATGTCAGAGTTGGATCAGTACGAAAGATGGCTTCTAACGTTCGAGAGAAGAATCATGCGTGTGATATATGGCCCAAAACGTGACGTCGATGGCACTTACCGAGTTCTTTTCAATCACGAGATCAGGAATTTAATGCAAGTTATCGTCTACTTTTTTTCCTCAACAGTCGACAAAAATATAATTTTTTTACCTTCGTTGCTCATCTTGTCTTTTTGATAAAGTATTGATCTCGTCAACATCGGCTTAAGCGAAAGCATTTTGTTTATCGCGAGGTGATACTTAATCCAAAAGTATATTTTCTACTTAATATTTTCGTAACATGCCATATGTATAGAATGCATTGGAGTATTTCTAAATTCTATTAGCCCACACAGGTGGCCAATTCCTGAATAATAGATACGTTATATTCGCTGGTATTGGGAATATATTAAGCTAATATTGGATAGTAAAGTCGGATTAAACAGTATCATCCAGTGGTTGTATACCCGGTGAACAGAAAAGTGAATTACGAGAGCATATAGGAATCACAAAATGTTTAGTGGTTATAATTGTGACCACATTGATGGAGCATCGTTTTGCTTGAGAAGCAATCGCATCGGCAACATAATCATACGAATTATAATAAACCAATAAACTTATGTACAAGAACGAGTTACAACAAGAGTAGTGAATGCGTGTGGGAATGGTTCATGTGTGAATGAGAAAATATATCGGACAAATTGGTAACTTGTAACGAGTTGGGTTGGCATGAGTGGTTTATCGAAATTTCAATAATTTCGATTCCAAAAAAAATGCCCTTCGTTACTGAAATAGATAATCATTTATTCAGAGCTTCGGGGTGGTCATGGTTTTTGCCGGCTATGGCTCAGGGCTTGGGGTGGGGTTTTCCGAAGATGAATAAATGCTAGCTCGACCACACTAGGAAAAAACGGAAGGGAAATGAAAGTATTGTTACGATTTCGCCGAGTGGTTATTCAAATAATTTTATCCGGTTCGATCACTGGATTGTGAATATAAACTCGCAAAGATTAATTTTTATAATAAATTTATTTCCCAATAAATTTCACAATTATTTCACAAATAATTCACTAATATTTATTTTCACTATTATTTTACACAATATTTATCACTACTATTATATTATTTTAAAACTTCACTTTTTATCACTTCCCGATATTAACACTTCGAAATTCAAAATTGAACTGTTTTTTAACTCAAATGTCTACACGTATTTATACGACACAAATGCTTGTAGAACATTCCATTATTTTTCTTCTCTGCACTTCGCAAATGTTCTTCCGTCGTATTTTTTTCGTTTCGCCTATTTCATTATGTTTTTTTTATTCTGTTCATATGTGTAAACATTTGGTTAAAGGGTAATCCCTACTGCTATAATTTTCTTCTTAATTATCACAGGTGACATCTGTGATTCGTGACACTACCCTTCGCCCAAACCTGTTCGTCCCGAACAGGATCCAGACCTCTTCCTCTATAGAACGCCAACCGTTCCAAGTGTACAACCTTGGGTTTTCCTCGTACTCCTCTTTGGATCCTATAGATCACATCATTTATTCTTGTTATGACCTTGTACGGTCCCTCCCAACCAGGTTGTAATTTTTGCGATAACCCTTTCTTACGTTGTGGGTTGTGAAGCCATACCAATTGACCCTCGTCAAATCCTTTATTGTTCGCTCGTACATCATACCGAGCCTTTGTTTTATCACTTGACAATTTGATTTTCTCTCTGACAAATCCATGTATGTTGTTGATCTCCTCTTTCAAGTTGTCCAAATATGCTTGTCCTGGCAGTCTTAAATTGTTGCCGAAAAGTATTTTCGCTTGTGTTACTCCTGTTGTGTTATGCACTGCAGATCGATAAGCCATTAAGAACAATGGAATGCCATGATCCCAATTCCGCTGGTTTTTATCCACTGTTTTGGCTATTAACTCCTCCAATGTGGCATTGAAACGCTCCACCATGCCATCAGACTGTGGGTGGAAAGGTATTGTCCGCGTTTTATTAATTCCCAGTAACTGGCACATCTCCTGGAAGACAACCGATTCAAAATTCCGCCCTTGGTCGGAATGCAGTTCCATTGGTACCCCATAACGGCTTATCCAATTGTATACCACTGCATTGGCGATTGTGGTTGTTTCCTGATTTGGGATCGGGTATACCTCTGGCCACTTACTGAAGTAGTCCATTACTACCAAAACATATTTGTTGCCACTATCGCTGGTTGGAAATGGTCCAGCAACATCTATGGCAATCCTCTCAAATGGTGCTCCCACATTATATTGTTGCATCGCTCCACGGCTCTTCTTTGCCGGTCCTTTCACTGCGATACATTGGTCACACTTTTGACACCATTCAGCCACTGCCTGTCTACATCCTGCCCAGTAGAATCTTTCACGTACCTTGGCTACCGTTTTGTTAATTTCTAGGTGGCCTCCGCTTGTTCCTCCGTGGTATTCCTCCAATATTTCCGTCATCCTGATCCTCGGTACTACTACCAACGATTGCTTTGTCTTGCCATCGGAGTTCTCCCATGTTCGCTTTAAACAGCCGTCTTCCATGGTTAAACTATCCCATTGGGCCCAATAAGCCTTGATAATTTTGGCCTTTATCTGCAATATCGCTCCATGTGGGACGACGTTCTTCCTCCATTAATTTGATAATCACTGCCAAATCTGGATCCTCCCGTTGCTCTTTGGAGATAACATCGTTGGTCCATTCATCAGCTGGCAACACTTTCATTAGTCTGATATCGACGATGTTTTCCTTGTTTTCCACCCGTCCGCAATGTTTACAATCCACTCTACATGGTCGTCTTGACAACGCATTCGCATTTCCATGAGCAGCTCGTGTAAACTCCTTGCGATGTTGGCAAATCGTCGATAATATGTGCATAGTCCGATGAAACTCCTAAGTTTATGTAAATTCTGCGGTCTTGGCCAATCCTTTACGGTGGAGATCTTGTCTTCATCTGTATGAATGCCGCTTGTTGTTATTTTATGTCCCAAATATTTGACTTCATCCCGGAACAATACACATTTCTTCGGACTTAACTTCAATCCTGCTGATTGAATTCTTTCGAATACTTTCTCTAGATTACGTAGATGTTCATTGAAGTCCTTGCCCATAACAATGATGTCGTCCAAATATACCACGCATGTTTTCCAGTGGAGTCCTTTAAGTACACGTTCCATTAGCCGTTCGAAAGTCGCAGGGGCGTTACAAAGTCCAAATGGCATGACATTGAATTGCCATAATCCATTGCCCACACTGAACGCTGTCTTTTCCTTATCTTCGTCTGCGACCTCCACTTGCCAATAGCCGCTCTGCAAATCCAATGTTGAAAACATCCGTGCTCCTGCCAATGTATCCAGTGTGTCATCGATCCTTGGTAACGGGTAACTATCCTTTTTGGTAACTGTGTTGAGCTTCCGATAATCAACGCAGAATCTCATGCTTCCATCCTTCTTTTCCACCAATACCACGGGTGAACTCCATGGACTCGTTGACTGCTCAATTACTCCCGATGTTTGCATATCAGTTACCATCTTATCCACCTCCACTTGCTTAGCCAACGGTAACCTTCTTGGCGCTTGTCGAATAGGTGTTGGTGTTCCTGTGTTGATCCAGTGTTTAACCATATTTGTTCTGCCATTATCTTCCGGTGCACCACAGAAAATGGACATATATTTTTGAAGCAACTCCTTTGCTGCTTGTTTTTCTTTTGGCGTTAAATGTTGCGTCCATTTCTGTGTTAGTTCCTCCGTTATTTTCCGTTGTCGTTGGTCCTGGGCCTTTACACACGGATTCGCCTCCTCGCATTTTATAATGATGGATACTTCCTCACCTCGGCCGATGATAGTTCCTTTTTTGATTGTTTTTGTCACATCCGATAAATTAAGAGCCCTTATCGGAACTCTAAAGTCACAATCCGGTTTAACCAAAGCTTTTCCAATGACAATTTCTTTGGTTTGTATCTCGTCACTGTTGGCTTCCACAACCCACAACCATTGTGTTCCAGGACCTCCATCCAATTTCCCCCAAACAACCGTTTCCGAGTGTGGTGGTAGCTTCGTCCGATGATCCAATTTTATCCTCCTTACGACTGGCTCCTTCCCGTTGTTCAGTTGCAAAGGCAGTTCGACATTACCTTAGCTCAATGTCCCTCGTCCGGCATCCAATACGAATCCATATCGTTTCATGAAGTCCATTCCCAGGATGACCTCATCCACAATATTCGCAACCAGAACTTCGTGTCGAAAACTGTTGTTCCCGATTCGTATTGTAACCTCCTTCTTTCCTTTGATAGCTGCACTGTTGCCTGTCGCCGTTTGTAACTTGAACCCTTCCATTCTCCGAATTCCATCCGTGATAAAATCCGGCCGCACAATCGTTCTCGTTGCTCCAGCGTCCAACGTTATCATACTGGATCGTCCCTCTACTTCACCTCGCACCATCAAGCTATCACCACCTTTTGCCAATCTGGAAATGGGGATGAAGGTTATGGAGCATTTGGTTGTGGGAGTCAGCTTTTGCTCCTCAAAGCTGACTCTTACTCGTTTAACGCCTTTGTTGTTGTTTGGCGTTCCTTCTCGGCTGGTATTCTTCGTTCCTCCGGTGGCCTACGGTACATCGGCAATGGTGTTCTCGCCCGTTTGCGCTTTATCTCCCAGCATTCCCTTGAGATGTGTCCTATTTTGTCACAAACCCAACATCTGATTTTACTAGTTTCATCCCGGAATCTCGTTGTCCGCTTTAATGATGTTGTTTGCAGTCTCGTTGGTTAGTGCACACGCGATGGTTTCCGCGAACGTTGCATTTGTAGATAATACAACTGCACGTCTAGTATCCGGATCCCGTAAGCCATCGGAGAAAGCGTCGAACTTGATATGCTCTGTGTATTCTCCTGCCATGTTGTAGTGGGCGAGGTGCACTTACCGCTCTATATCAGCCGCATACTCCTGGAGCGTTTCTCCAACCCGCTGGCATAGTCCCTTCAACTCCATACGATGTAGCTACCGTCGGTAGTCACCTCCGTATTTGCGCTCCAGAGCCAACATGATTTTGCCGTAATCCCCTCGTTCTGGAATACGTTCTGGAATGACGGGTGGTCATTTTGTGGTGCTTTGTCATACTTTTATATCACGGTTGGAGATTTTTTGCGTGATATAGAAAAAATAAAATAAGTCTACAAACACAACCTTGTGCAATAAACAATAAAGGGGAAATAATGAACTTTAAGGAGAAATGAATATTTTAGAGTGATAAATTGACGTTTCGCATAACCCAGAAATGAATTATATCATTTTTTATATGAAGTGGTTGAATAGGTAGTGAGAATTTTTTTTAATAGGGTAAGTATAGGAATTTAACTTAATTAATAATATTGAAATCCATATTAACATGACATATGACTAACAGTATAAAATGTAAAAGCGAGATGGAATATATTGCCGTCTTTTTTACTCGTTTCAATATATGACTTGAAGTTGTTCATTCATAATTAACCTGTAGTAAGCTACGACAATTTCATTATATTATAGTTTTTATCACGAAACATGATAAAGCGCCACAAAATGACCACCCAGCATGATTTGTAGGAGCTCCGCAGCACTGTCTTTTAGCACCACCATTAATGCTGCCACTCGATCCTCCTCACACCAACCATTCCTTGTGGCCGCCATTTCAAACTGAATTTTGAAGATGTTGAATGGTGTGGTTCCGTCGAACGTTGGTGGCTTCAATTTTATTGAGATGGTTGGTCGAGCAATTTGGGTACTTCCGTTTGTTTTAAGATCCATCAACTCCTTTTTAAACCTCATGAATCGTTGGTCGGCCACCTCAAGCTGTTGGTCGATTTCCTTCTTAACCGTGTCTTCTTTTGTATTTAATGATTCCGACATTTCTCATAATTTCTCGTTGACATCGGTCATTAAATTTTGCTGAAACTTTTCCTGGTGATCCATTCGTTCAATCAATTTTTCCTGATCACCTCGCATTTGTTCCTCAGATCTTTCTTGACCGCTTGTTATTTTCCCTTCGAGGCCGCCGATCATTTGCTCCTGCTTGGCTTTCATTTGTTGCATTACAGCCATTAGTTGCCCCATGTTGAAACCTCCAGATGTTGGAATAGTTTCTTTAACGATGACATTCTGATCTTCCGCTCTGGTCGTTGATTCTGTAGTCACTTCAATTTCTTGCACCTCGGTTGAATCCGGTGCAACCAAATTAAACTCATGTTGATCTGGGTCACCATTATCATCCAACAAAGTTGTATGGTGTCTCAACTGCAACTCATTGCGGTTGCCCGCAGTTGGTAGATTCCGTAGCCCCAACTCCTTCTTCAAATCTGCCGATTTTAAGTCCATTAATTTCATTTTGGATATTCACAACTCCACCGCTGTCACCAATTGTTACGATTTCGCCGAGTGGTTATTCAAATAATTTATCCGGTTCGATCACTGGATTGTGAATATAAACTCGCAAACTTTAAATTTCAACTAAATTTATTTCCCACCAAAATTACAGAAATAATTCACAAATATTTATTTTAACTATTATTTTACACAATAATTATCACAACAATTATTTTAACACCTCTCTTTCACTTTTAATCACTTCCTGATATTAACACTTCGAAATTCAAAATTGAACGCGTAACTTCATTCATCATTCATTCATTCATTAACGCGTTGCGTAACTCAAATGTCTACACCTATTTATACGACGCAAATACTAGTAGAACATTCCTTTATTTTGCTTCTCTACACTTCGCGAATGTTCTCTTCGTCGTATTTTGTTTGCTCCGCCTATTCAATTATTAATTTTTATTCTGTTCGTATTTGTAAACATTTGATTACAGGGTTACCCCTACTGCTATAATTGATAACTCTTTTTAGTTATCACTGGTGACATCTGTGATTCGTCACAATATGTTAAATAGTATGTGAATGTGAATGGTGGAACTAATCTATTGTTTTAGAATTGTGGAAACATCACTACTTTTGATGATCGTGCTCGTCTTCGTTATCTATTATAATCGCAAATATCTTCGTTATGTATTCGCTATCTTCTCGATGTCAGTCGTTGACGTTAGACTTAGAGCTGTAGTGAACGTTGGAAACATTGGAAAGTAATACGAGATACCACTTCCATTAGAAGTTCTCGAAAAAGGACATGAAAATATCCAATAATTGTGATGTTATTATCAATTTTTAGCTAGTATGACTCGGCGGGCGATTATTTAAGTTTTAAAAATGTGTTTTGTGCAACTGCCGTAAAATAAGATTTCGGCATCGTGAGGGAATAATGTTCTTATCATAAAATATAATACAACCACACAAAATGATCGATCTTCATCGGTTCTTCGATAGTTCGTCATTGTCTAGTCAAATTCCAATAAATAATTAATATATGAATTTGGCACTTGAGCCGATGAGACATGATAAGATATCGACTGTTTCAAACTCCTTTACTTCCTTGTTACTCCCTTGGTCTAGGTCGAGAAAATCATATGTTTTGAATGTCCGCTGTTGAATTCATATCAGTGTAATGGAAATTTCGTTTTTCGGCCAAAATTACTGTGTAGGAATTTCTGTTTGATCAGCAATGCTAATGTTCTTTCGTAGATTTCGTTTGATGGGATTAGTGGTGGGACTTTGGACAGTAATTTTAATTTCAGCCAATGTGGAGTGATGGTAAATAAATATTATTATTCTATATAAAAATGAAAGATCTCGAAAGAATTTTAGTTCTCGTGCAAATGATTTTTTGATATATGTTTTGGAATCAAAATAAGTTTTAAAATGCACTGTCTGCTTTTTATTTTTTCAACCAAAAAATCTGTCGGACGTATACATGGCAATAGCTTAAAACAGAATTTATTGACATAATAGCTGCATCTGTTTAAAGAAATCACATATAAATAATTCATATTCACTGAATTGGAAAGTTACAAAGTCATCATGGTAATTTAAATTAGAAAATGTAAATGGAATGAATTTATGATTTTTTTTATATGAATTGAAAATAAATGTATGTTGACGAAGGAGGTTTTAGTACCGGTTTATTTTTAAACGGACAGTCATGTGTTAAATTGTCGCTAAGAATTATTTTCAGCCAAAAAATCGATTGGACGTTTAAATGTGCTCATGACAATGTCTTAAAAAAGAATTTAGACAACACAATAAATTTTTTTTTTTTTTTTATCGGTCTCTACAGGCCATAATTGGCCCGTACCGTGTCAACTATCCGGCTCCATCGGTTTCGATCACGAGCCAGCTCTTCATATTGTTGCAAGCAACCAGAAGATGCCAGATCGCTCTCTACGCCGTGGAGCCATCGATACCGAAAGGCGGTTCTCCCTTTAAAGATCGCTGTATCATTCGTTTTGGATCAGCACGCAGAACGTGACCGAGCCAGCGTATTCGCTGTCCTTTGATTTCATTCACGATATCAGGAATTTGCATTAAATTCCTGATCTCGTGAATGAATAGACCTCGGTATGTGCCATCAACGTCGCGTTTTGGGCCATATATCACACGCATGATTCTTTTTTCGAATGTTAGAAGCCATCTTTCGTACTCATTCGTCAAGGTCCAACTCTCACATCCATACATGACAACGGGTCTGATCAACACTCTGTACAGTTTCAGCTTATCCGTATTTGCAAGATATTTTGATTTCAGCAGTGGACGTAGAGGATACAAAGCCCGATTGCCAGCGGCAAGGCGAACCTTGATATCCTCTCCCACATTATTATCGTGAGTAATGAGATATCCAAGATACTTGAATCTCATCACTCCTTCAAACGTGTGGTTTCCACTACTGAAATCAATTGCGTCTTGGTCTCGAAAACCAGATATCAGATATTTGGTTTTGGACTCATTGATTTTGAGACCAACGGAAGCTGAAAACTGTTCCAGTGGATCAAGTATCTCTTTCACTCCGTTGCCATTTAATCCAATCACACAGATATCATCTGCATACGCAAGAAGTTGATTGGATTGTCGGAATAAGATATTGTCCTGAGGTGTTGCACTTTTACGAAGGATGTATTCCAACATGAGATTAAAAATTATCGGGGACAGCGCATCTTCTTGTCTAACACCAGAAGTAATTGCAAAAATTCTCGATAGCCTGTTCTCAACTTTGACACAGCATTGTGACTGCGTTACTGTCATTTTACACAGATGTACATATTTTTGTGGTATTCCTAAATATTCAAGCGCATACCATAGCCTCTCTCGATTGATCGAGTCATAGGCTTGCTTGAAATCTAGGAATACCTGGTGTACATCGCGAGATGTTTCGTAGTACTTGGAAAGAATCATCCGTAGCGAAAAAACTTGATCAGTGACTGACCGATTTCGACGGAATCCTCCTTGGTAGTCACCGACAATTTCCACCGCTAAAGGAGTAATACTTCCCAAGATTATGTAAGACAGTAACTTGTATGCTGTGCAAAGGAGAGCTATACCGCGATAATTCTCGCATTTCATGCGATCACCCTTTTTGAAAATTGGGCATAACGCGGCCACTTTCCATTCGTCAGGCATAACTTCATTTCGCCATACCAATCGAACAAGGTCGAAAAGACAGTTCCACAAAGTTAGTCCTCCGAATATCAATATCTCTGAATTAATGCAATCAACTCCTGGTGAACGATTTCTCTTTAGTCTCTGCATGGCCATTGTGAATTCCTCATAGGATGGATCCTCAATGAACATCTCTGCGGTCTGTATTTGAGGGTATTCAAATACAGCTTGTGATAAATGTGGAACATTAAATAGATCAGAAAATGTTCACGCCATGTATCGAGTACCGCATCGACCTTAACACAGGTTTCCATCCTGGTCCCGAATGGCAGTTGACCGAGATCTTAAGGTATGGTGCAATTCAGTGATTCCTTTAAAGAAACCACACGAATTGTGCTCATTGCTGAGTTGTTGTACTCTTAAGACCTTGGCCTTCCACCATTCGCGCTTCTTCTGTCTACAAATGCGTTTAGCTGTCCTCCTAGCAAGAACTGCCTTGTTTTTCCTTGCAATTGTAAACCGAGTCTGCGCTTTATTGTGGGCTATATTACGTTGCTCAACAGCAAGACGACACTCCTCATCAAACCAATGATTTTTGGTCTTAGTTTTCACTACACCGAGAATGTGCTGGGCAGCATCGACAACCGAAGTTTTTAATACTTCCCAGACACTGTTCACATTATCGGATTAGTAATTGGATTGCATAATGCTATTGCTGACAAGACCTTGATATTTTCTTTGCGTTTCTTCATTTATCAGACCTTCACAGGAGAATCGCGTTTTATATTCTCCTTTCCTCCCTGACTTGTACGAAAATTTCCGTCGTAGCTCTTGGACAACCCGAGCCCGCCCTTTTGAAATCAACACATGGTCAATTTGGCTTCGGGATGTTTTACGTGGATGTGTCCATGTTTCTAAGTGAATGGTTTTATGAGGAAAGAATGTACTTGCCACTTTAAGATCATGAGCGATCGCAAAGTACATCATTCTTTCCCCATTCTCGGTCGCAGTTACGTGTCGAGAGTACGGACCTATGTTATTACATAAGTCGGTCTGATTTCTGCCAGCTCTAGCATTTAAGTCACCAATCACCAATCTGACATCGTGCTCGGGTATAGAGCCCATCAGATTATCCAAATTATTGTAAAATGAGTCTTTATCTTGGGGTTGGCTCACCTCAGTGGGCGCATGTACACAAACAATTGACAGGTTGGCTAATCGCATGTGCAAGCGAAGCTTACACATTCGATTATTGACTGCCTGGAAATCCAACACAGCCTTTTTTACCTGCGGCCCAATGAGAAAGCCAACTCCAAGATATCCGAGGTCATCTCCACTGTGTAGCAACGTATAGCCTTGGGACACATGGTCTCCACTTTTAGGTCATCGAGTTTCTTGGAGCGCTACGAGTTCCATCCGATACTCCTTCATACATGTGATATGTCCGTTCAACGCGCCAGGTTTTCTTAATGACTGCACGTTCCACGTGCCGATCCTCATTCTCATATCCGGGTATTTAAGCGGGGGGTCATTCTTTTTTTGGCGGTATCCGACTTTGTTTTTATTGTTGACATTTTTAACAGTGATATTTTTTTACGGATGCGGGTCGTCAGCCCAGCGATCCAACCAGATTAAGTCGCCTCCTACGACAAGCTCTGGACACTTTGGTGGTATTCTATGGATCTCATGTTTCGTTCGAAATATTTACGAAACATGTTTGCCCCCAACCACAGGGCTGACACAATAAATTAATATATATATATATATATATATATATATATATATATATATATATATATATATATATATATATATTAACACAATAAATTAATATATATATATATTGAAGAAAACCTTACATGAATGCTTCATATCCAACTGAGGTGAATCGTACTCATAGTCATGATAATTCATTTAATTAAACAAAATTGAAACCATTGAAAACCAATCTGTGCACAAAGCAATAGAGGTACCGTTTTGTTGTTAAATGCTGTTTGTATCTAAATAAATGTATTTTAATAAAAAACACAATTCAAATACTTAAAATTGTTTTAAAATACACACTGTTAAAAATCGTAACGACTTTTATAAAACCATCTTGTATCGAGTATAACAATTAAATGGAAATATTTAAATAATTTTTGAAGTATTCACTTTCATTTACAAGTTTGGTTATTTTAATTGTGTATTTCGTATTATCGCATTGACAATATGCTTTAAAACATTGTTACGATTTCGCCAAGTGGTTATTCTAATAATTTATCTGGTTCGATCACTTGATTGTGAATATTAAACTCGCAAAGATTAAATTTCAATTAAATTTATTTCCCACAAAAACTACACAAATCTTTCACAAATAATTCACTAATATTTATTTTCACTGTTTACAATCCACTCGACATGGCCGTCTTGACAATGCATCCACATTTCCATGAGCGCTTCCTTTCCGATGTTGGATTTCGTAAACAAAACTCCCCAATCGCTCAATCCACCGTGCTACTTGTCCTTCGGGTTTTTAAACTGAAGTAGCCATGTCAAGGCGCCATGATCCGTTCTTAATAGAAATGATTGGTCATAGAGGTATTTCCTGAAATGTTCCACACATTTCACAATGGCTAACAATTCTCTTCTTGTTACACAGTAGTTTCGTCCTGGCTTCGATAAGATCTTTGAATAATATGCGATGACACGTTCTCGTCCATCGATTTCCTGTGACAACACACCTCCCAAGCTATAATTGCTTGCATCCGTATCCAAAATAAAACGTTTATTCGGAATCGGATACGAAAGCAATGGTGCTGTGCATAATCGCTGCTTCAGTTCGTTGAACGCCTCCTCGTGTTCATCACTCCATTGGAACGGCTTGTTCTTCTGTGTCAGCTCGTGTAAACTTCTTGCGATGTTGGCAAATCTTGGGAAAAATCGTCGATAATATGTGCATAGTATGATGAAACTCCTTAGTTCATGTAAATTCTGCGGTCTTGGCCAATCCTTTATGGCGGAGATCTTGTCTTCATCTGTATGAATGCCGCTTGTTGTTATTTTTTGTCCCAAATATTTGACTTCATCCCGGAACAATACGCATTTCTTCGGACTTAACTTCAATCCAGCTGATTGGATTCTTTCGAATATCTCCTCTAGATTACGTAGATGCTCGTTGAAGTCCTTTCCCATAACTATGATGTCGTCCAAATAAACCAGGCATATTTTCCAGTGGAGTCCTTTAAGTACACGTTCCATTAGCCGTTCGAAAGTCGCAGGGGCGTTACAAAGTCCAAATAGCATGACATGGAATTGCCATAATCCATTGCTCACACTGAAAGCTGTCTTTTCTGTCGCTCTGCAGATCTAATGTTGAAAACATCCGTGCTCCTGCCAATGTATCCAGTGTGTCGTCGATCCTTGGCAACGGGTAACTATCCTTTTTGGTAACTGTGTTGAGCTTCCGATAATCAACGCAGAATCTCATGCTTCCATCCTTCTTTTCCACCAATACTACTGGTGAACTCCATGGACTCGTTGACTGCTCAATTGCTCCCGATGTTTGCATATCAGTTACCTCTGTTTGTTTAGCCAATGGTAACCTTCTTGGCGCTTGTCGAATAGGTGTTGATGTTCCTGTGTCGATCCGGTGTTTAACCATATTTGTTCTGCCATTATCTTCCGGTGCACCACAGAAAATGGACATATATTTTTGAAGCAACTTCTTTGCTGCTTGTTTTTCTTTTGGCGTTAAATGTTGCGTCCATTTCTGTGTTAGTTCCTCCGGTATTTTCCGTTGTCGTTGGTGCTCTTACTCGTTTAATGCCTTCGTTGTTGTTTGGCGTTCCTTCTCGGCTGGTATTCTTCATTCCTCCGGTGGCCTTTGGTACATCGGCAATGGTGTTCTCAACCGTTTGCGCTTTATCTCCCAGCATTCCCTTGAGACGTGTCCTATTTTGTCACAAACCCAACATCTGATTTTACTAGTTTCATCCCGGAATCTCGTTGTCCGCCAGTTATCTGCTGGTTTGATGTTATTGCCCTGTTTGTGAATGATTGCTGGTTCCATTTCCACACGACGTACCTTGACTGCTGGTTTAATGATGTTGTTTGCATTCTCGTTGGCTAGGGCACACGCGATGGTTTCCGCAAACGTTGCTTTTGGAGACAACACAACTGCACGTCTCGTATCCGGATCCCGTATTCCATCTGTGAAGGCGTCGATCTTGATCCGTTCTGTGTATTCTCCTGCTATGTTGTAGTGGGCGAGGTGCACTAACCGCTCTATATCAGCTGCATATTTTTGAAGCGTCTCTTCAACCCGCTAACATTGTCCTTTCAACTCCATACGATGTAGCTCCCGTCGATGGTCACCTCCATATTTGCGCTCCAGGGCTAACATGATTTTGCCGTAACCCTCCCTTTCGTATTCCGGCACGATTTGCAAAAGTTCCGCAGCACTTCCCTTTAACGCCACAATTAATGCTGCTACTCGATCCTCCTCGCACCAACCATTCCTTGTGGCCGCCATTTCAAACTGGAGTTTGAAGATGTTGAATGGTGTGGTTCCATCGAACGTTGATGGCTTCAATTTTATCGAGCTGGTTGGTCGTAGAATTTGAGCACTGCCGTTGGTTTTTAAATCCATTAGCTCCTTTTCAAGTTTCTGGAATCGTATGTCGGCCACCTCAACTTTTGTGTTAAGTGTAGCGGAAAGCACTCGAAATTTCTCGTTAACACATCTTTCTTGATGCTCCAACCGTTCGATGATACTCTCTTGTCCTGTTCTCATGACCTCCTGTTCCGCCAACAATCTCTCTTGTCCGCTTGTGGTTTTTCCTTCGAAGCCGCCGATCATCTGCTCTTGCTTGGTTATCATTTGTTTCATAACAGCCATTAGTTGCCCCATGTCGAAACTTCCAGATGTTGTTGGAGTAGTTTCTTTAACGACAACATTGTGGTCTTCCGCTCTGGTCGTTGACTCTGTAGTTTCTTCAATCGCTTGCACCTCGGTTGAATCCGGTGCCCCAAAATTAAACTCATGTTGATCTGGGTCAAGATTTTCTTCTACCAAAGTAGCGCGGAGTCTCAGCTGCAACTCATTGCGGTTGTCCGAAGTTGGTAAATTACGCTGACCCAACTCCTTCTGCCACTTTTAAGTCCATTAATTTGATTTTGGATATTCACAATCCCACCGCTGTCACCAATTGTTACGATTTCGCCGAGTGGTTATTCTAATAATTTATCCGGTTCGATCACTGGATTGTGAATATTAAACTCGCAAAGATTAAATTTCAATTAAATTTATTTCCCACAAAAACCACACAAATCACAAATAATTTTCACAACACTAATTTTCCACAATTATTATCACTACTTTTATTTCAACTTCACTTTCACTTTTAATCACTTTCCGATATTAACACTTCGAAATTTGAAATTGAACTGTTGCGTGCGTAACTCAAATGTCTACACCTATTTATACGACGCAAATACTTGTAGAACATTCCATTATTTTTCTTCTCTACACTTCGCGAATGTTCTTCCGTCGTATTTTGTTCGCTCCGCCTATTTCATTATTTGTTTTTATTCTGTTCGTATGTGTAAACATTTGGTTACAGGGTAATCCATACTGCTGTAATTTTCTTCTTAATTATTACAGGTGACATCTGTGATTCGTGACAATATCAATTAATACGATTTATATTATTGTGACGAATCACAGATGTCACCAGTGATAATTAAAAAGAGTAATAAATTTAACAGTTGGGGTTACCCTGTAACCAAATGTTTACACATACTGTGACGAATCACAGATGTTACCAGTGATAACTAAAAAGAGTTAAATTATAGCAGTAGGGGTTACCCTGTGTTAACACATCTATCTATGCATAAATACAAATATGCATGACCCAGCGACCGATGCAAAAAAACTCAATCCGTTATATAATTCACAACCGCCTGTTATGTAGCAGAACAAAAGCATCGACCTCACAACAATTAATGGGAATTTTACCAGCTGAAAGAGTCCTGCCATCATCCCCATTCACCAACAGTGGAGTTGATTACGCAGGCCCTATAAGTTTGAAGCTATACAAAGGGCGCTGCAAAAAAATCTGCAAGGGATATATCGCTGTATTCATATGCATGGCCACAAAGGCGATTCACCTTGAACTTGTCAGCGATCTAACAACGGAAGCTTTCCTAGCGGCTTTTAAACGATTCACGTCCAGAAGAGGTCTTTGCCTAAAACTATTCAGCGATTGTGATACTAATTTTGTGGGTGCGAGTAATACACTTAAGAAGCAAGCTTTACAACAAAAATAAAAAGAGTTATGTGTTTTCTGTCAATGCTCATGGTTATTGCGCCACTTAATGTAAAAGCTACAGAAGACTACCAAGTATCATTCTGGAATAATACACCTGGCATCTACTGTGAAGAAATAGGCACCATCAGACTTCTAGCATCGAAATGGAAAATTTTGGTACATTATGATCTAAATGGCTACTTTAAAGAAATTAGTAACATTATGGGCTACATTCATACGCTTAATAAAACATGCAACTATCTACGGTCTGAAGCAGATAGACACACAATATGCGGAGTAATCCACCAACAACTTAGCAGACAACTTATAACTATAAATCAACAAAACAGGTTAATTCAGAAGTTTAACAAACAGCTCCGTCGTCCCAAAAGGGGGATTGGCGATTCTGTGGGTTTTGTGCTTGGTGACATGTTCGGAGTATTAACACAGAGAGAAGCTGAACATTATGAAAATGCAATTATTCAAACTAGACACAACGAAGAGCATTTAATTAACCTTCTAAAAAATCAAACTTCAATAGTTGATACAACAATCAACATCGTGAAGCACGATCATGACGTGAGCGCAAAGCATTTTGATCTGTGTCATCATAGCTGCCCCGGAAATTGTGTCATCATAGCTGCCCCGGAAAATATTAACACATCTATCTATGCATAAATACAAATATGCATGACCCACTTAACATGCAAGTATGCATAACATAAAACATAGGTTCAAATTATTACTTATTATTAATTATTATTTTTATTGAAATAAGAAACATCATTTTATCGCATATATATATATATATATATATATAAATATATATATATATATATATATATATATATATATATATATATATATATATATATATATATATATATATATATATATATATATATATATATATATATATATAACATTTTTAAATGCATAATATGCTAAATTTATATTATTTTATATTCTTGTAACATTACATAGAACATATAATCTGCTAGTAAGCAATATTCTTCTATAAAAGAGATTAGAAGTTTTTAATAAAGTTAGTAATAACAATTCATTTGACTAGTAAGACCTCACCCGTAGTAATCTTTCTAGTCTAAAACAGGTATATCGCTAGTGACAAATAAGCGACATTAACACCCTGTAACCAAATGTTTACACATACGAACAAAAATAAAAATAAATAATAAAATAGGCGGAGCAAACAAAATTATGAAGAAAAGAACATTCGCGAAGTGTAGAGATGAAAAATAATGGTATCGGAATCAATAATGATCGGCGGCCTCGAATTAAAACTGATTACCGAGCATAGGGCATTGCGTGCTGAACAGGAGCAGATGATCGGGGGGCTCAAAACCGATATAACCAGCGGTCAAGAAAGATTAGAGGAACAAATGCGAGGTGATCAGGAAAAATTGATTGAACGGATGGATCATCATGAGAAGTTTCAACAAGATTTAATGGCCGAAGTGAACCAGAAATTTCGAGAAATGTCGGAATTATTAAATACAAAAGAAGACACGGTTAAGAAGGAAATCGACCAACAGCTTGAGGTGGCCGACATACGATTCATGAGGATTGAAAAGGAGTTGATGAATCTTAAAACAAACGGCAGTACCCAAATTGCTCGACCAACCAGCTCGATAAAATTGAAGCCACCAACGTTCGACGGAACCACACCATTCAACATATTAAAACTCCAGTTTGAAATGGCGGCTACCACGAATGGTTGGTGTGAGAGGAGGATCTAGTGGCAGCGTTAATTGTGGCGTTAAAAGGAAGTGCTGCGGAACTACTGCAAATTGTGTAGGAATACGAAAGGGAGGATTACGGCAAAATCATGTTGGCTTTGGAGTGGAAATATGGAGGTGACCATCGACGGGAGCTGCATCGTATGGAGTTGAAGGGACGATGTCAGCGGGTTGGAGAAACGCTCCAGGAGTATGCTGCTGATATAGAACGGTTTGTGTACCTCACCCACTACAACATGGCAGGTGAATACACAGAGCGTATCAAGATCGACGCCTTCATCGATGGTATACGGGATCCGGATACGAGACGTGCAGTTGTATTATCTCCAAAAGCAACGTTTGCGGAAACCATCGCGTGTGCACTAACCACCGAGAATGCAAACATCATCATCAAACCAGCAGTCAAGGTACGTCGTGTGGAAGCGGAACCAGGAATCATTCACAAACAGAGCAATAACAGCAAACCAGCAGATAACTGGCGAACAACGAGATTCCGGGATGGAACTAGTAAAATCAGATGTTGGGTTTGTGACAAAATAGCACAAATCTCAAGGGAATGCTGGGAGATAAGGCGCAAACGGGCGAGAACACCATCGCCGATATACCGAAGGCCACCGGAGGAAAGAAAAGCAGCAAACGAGGAGGAACGCCAAACAACAACAAATGCGTTAAACGAGTAAGAGTCAGCTTTGAGGAGCAAAAGCTGACTCCCACAACCAAATGCTCCATAACCTTCATCCCCATTTCTAGATTGGTAAAAGGTGGTGATAGCTTGATGGTGAGAGGCGAAGTAAGGGGATGATCCATTATAATAACTGTAACTGGTCGATGGTTGCCGACGGCGTTACAAGTGGTCAACGTTCGCTTTTGACAATGGTTGACCAACTCTGAATTTGTTCTAGTACCTCAGTTAGTTTGATTGGAAACCCCTATAAAAATCGATGAAGAAAGACAAATGGACGGTCTGAATATTGAGATACAAAATCAACACGCTCGAACGGAGTGCGACTGTGATTAAGCGATTAGTAGAATAAAAGAATCCCTGTCGAAAATTTTTATTTGCGCGTGGGGAGCGCACCATTTTTTTTATTGAAAAAAAATATCTTATGTGATTTTGTGTTAAAGTTATTTTAAACAATCATTAAACAAACAATACATCATACCCGTAAAATAAAATTTCCATTATTATTGTGGCTTAAAATGAATTTTCAAGTGATTGTGATAACATTGACTTGTCAAGAATTCTATAACATTACAATCAAAACTTGTAACGTTAAATATAACGTATATGCGGATTCGTGATTTATAATAATACACGGCTACCAAGTCATCTAACTCATCGGAAGATGAAAGTACCGCTTTCATCAATTTGAAATCCAGTATGACGTTTCTTCGCCAATTTAGATTCTTTGTAAATTTGTGAACGGATTTGTAAATTTATTTGGCGAACAATGACGTCAACTTATCAGATGAGTTAACATCATTATTTATTATATGTATATTATTATTGAACTATATTTTATTATTGATTACATAACCTTATAATACCTTATATTATTTTTAATTATATTCATTTTATATTATATTATATATATATATATATATATATAATATCATATCATTATTATTATAACCTGTATATTATCATTATAACATTTAGTATTAGATCTAATAACTAAATATTCATTTTTTTCACAATTTTCAAATTATTTAGAATTAAAAATATAAAATTGGAATATGATTTATAAAAATTCTGTGATGTATCATTTAGTTTTCGCCATTATTTAAGACCCGAATAAATGTCGTAATCATCGCAGAAGTATGATGATGAGGCCATGGTAAGTATTAACAATATGATTCATTTCGTTGCATTCCTTTCTAATCCGCGGTATATTCAAGCTTCCTATAAGTTTCTGGAACTTCCCACGCCATCCCTGATCTAAAGTCGGCTACCAAGATACCGCCCAGACACCTCTGTAGGGAGATTCTGTTATCGAGATGTGGTTAACCACCCCATCACGTTACATAACGTTGGATACCGGAGCAACGAGAACGATTGTGTGGCCAGATTTCATCACGAGTGGAGTTCGGACAATGAGAGGGTTCAAGTTACAAACGGCGACACGCGACAGTGCGGCTATCAAAGGAAAGAAGGAGGTGACAATACGAATCGGGAACAACAGTTTTCGACATGAAGTTCTGGTTGCGGATATTATGGATGAGGTCATCCTGGGAATGGACATCATGAAGCGAAATGGATTCGTATTGGATTTTGGACGGGGAATATTACAGCTACAGTAATATCGAACTGCCTTTGCAATTGAACAACGGGGAGGAGCCAATCGTAAGGAGGATAACATTGGATCATCGGAAGATGCGACCAAAACACTCAGAAATGGTTGTTTGTGGAAAATTGGATGGAGGTCCTGGAACACAACGAATGAATGGATTATCCAAAAAGTTAGAACCTGGATGGGAGGGACGGTACAAGGTCAGAACTAACGACGTGATCTATAGGATCCAAAGAGGACTACGAGGAAAACCCAAGGTTAAACATCTGGATCGACTGGCGTTATACAGAGGTAGAGGTTTTATCCTGTTCGCGACGAACAGGTTTGGGCGGGGGCTAGTGACGAATCACAGATGTCACCAGTGATAACTAAAAAGAATTATAGCAGTAGGGATTACCCTGTAACCAAATGTTTACACATACGAACAGAATAAAAATAAATAATTAAATAGACGGAGCAAAACAAAATACGACGAAGAGAACATTCACGAAGTGTAGAGATGCTAAATAATGGAATGTTCTACTATTATTTGCGTCGTATAAATACGTGTAGACATTTGAGTTACAAAACAGTTCAATTTTGAATTTCGAAGTGTTAATATCGGGAAGTGATAAAAAATGAAAGTGAAGTGTTAAAGTAGTTGTAGTGATAATTATTGTGAAAAATTAGTGTTGCAAAAATTATTTGTGAAATATTTGTAGAATTTATTGGGAAATAAATTTATTGTTAAAATTAATCTTTGCGAGTTTAATATTCACAATCCAGTGATCGAACCGAATAAATTAATTGAATAACCACTCGGCGAAATCGTAAGAATTGGTGACAGTGGTGGGATTGTGAATATCCAAATTAAAATAATGGACTTAAAAGTGGCAGATTTGAGGAAGGAGTTGGGTTTAAGGAAACTACCAACTACGGGCAACCGAAATGAGTTGCAGTTAAGACTCCGTACAGCTTTGTTGGATGATAATATTGACCCGGACCAACATGAATTTAATTTGGAGGCATCGGATTCAACCGAGGTACAAGCGGTTGAAGTAACAACGGAATCAACGAACAGACCAGAAGACCAGAATGTCGTCGTTAAAGAAACTACTCCAACAACATCTGGAGGTTTCGATATGGGGCAATAATGGCCGCAATGCAACATATGATTGGAGGTCTTAAAAACTAAATGGTTACCATATAGACGCAAATGATCGGTCGCCTAGAAGGAAAAATAACAAGCGGTCAAAAAAGTTTGAAGGAGCAGATGCGTGCCGATCAGGAAAGCATGAGAGCGGAACAACAGCAAGATCGAGAACTCGTTCCGGAAAGACTAAATCAACAAGAGGAAACTTTCAACGAGAAGTTTCGAGAAATGGCTACGTCATTTAACACAAAAGTCGACACCTTCAAAATCGAGATAGATCAACAGCTTGAAACGGCAGACCAACGAATAATGAAGATCGAACAAGGGCTTATGGATCTCAAAACCAACGGCAGCGCTCAAATTGCCCGACAAACCAACTCGATTAAATTGAAGCCACCAACGTTCGATGGAACCACACCATTGAATATATTCAAACTCCAGTTTGAAATGGCGGCCACAAGGAATGGTTGGTGTGAGGAGGATCGGGTAACAGCAGTAATTGTGGTTTTGAAGGGAAGTGTTTAATAGTTTAATATTCAAAATCCAGTGATGGAACCGGATAAATTATTAAAATAACCACTCGGCAAAATCGTAACAATATATATATATATATATATATATATATATATATATATATATATATATATATATATATATATATATATATATATTACATATATATATATATATATATATATATATATATATATATATATATATATATATATATATATATATATATATATATATATATATATATATATATATATATATATATATATATATATATATATATATATATATATATATATATATATATATATATATATATATATATATATATATATATATATATATATATATATATATATATATATATATATATATATATATATATATATATATATATATATATGTATATATATACATTGTGACGAATCACCGATGTCAGTGATAACTAAAAAGAGTTATCAATTAATGCAGTAGGGGTTAATCTGTAACCAAATGTTTACACATACGAACAAAATAATGTTACGATTTCGCCGAGTGGTTATTCTAATAATTTTATCCGGTTCGATCACTGGATTGTGAATATAAACTCGCAAAGATTAATTTTTACAATAAATTTATTTCCCAATAAATTTCACAATTATTTCACAAATAATTCACTAATATTTATGTTCACTATTATTTTTCACAATATTTATCACCACTTTTATTTTAACACTTCACTTTTTATCACTTCCCGATATTTACACTTCGAAATTCAAAATTGAACTGTTTTGTAACTCAAATGTCTACACCTATTTATACGATGCAAATACTTGTAGAACATTCCATTATTTTTCATCTCTACACTTCGCGAATGTTCTTCCGTCGTATTTTGTTCGCTCCGCCTATTTCATTATTTATTTTTATTTTGTTCGTATGTGTAAACATTTGGTTAAAGGGTAATCCCTACTGCTATAATTTTCTTCTTAATTATCACAGGTGACATCTGTGACACTACCCTCCGCCCAAACCTGTTCGTCCCGAACAGGATTCAGGCCTCTTTCTCTATAGAACGCCAGTCGTTCCAGGTGTACAACCTTGGGTTTTCCTCGTACTCCTCTTTGGATCCTATAGATCACATCATTTATTCTTGTTATGACCTTGAACGGTCTCTCCCATCCAAGTTGTAATTTTTGCGATAACCCTTTTTTACGTTGTGGGTTGTGAAGCCATACCAATTGACCCTCGTCAGATCCTTTATTGTTTGCTCGTACATCATACCGTGCCTTTGTTTTATCACTTGACAATTTGATTTTCTCTCTGACAAATTCGTGTATGTTGTTGATCTCCTCTTTCAAGTTGTCCACATATGCTTGTCCACATTTAGCTGATGATGGAACCGCTCCGAAGTTGAGATCGCCTGGTAGTCTTAAATTGTTGCCAAAAAGTATTTTCGCTGGTGTTACTCCTGTTGTGTTATGCACCGCCGATCGATAGGCCATTAAGAACAATGGAATACCTTGATCCCAATTCCGCTGGTTTTTATCCACTGGTTTGGCTATAAACTCCTCCAATGTGGCATTGAAACGCTCCACCATGCCATCAGATTGTGGGTGGAAAGGTGTTGTCCGCGTTTTATTAATTCCCAGTAACTGGCACATCTCCTGGAAGACAACCGATTCAAAATTCCGCCCTTGGTCGGAATGCAGTTCCATTGGTACCCCATAACGGCTTATCCAATTGTATACCACTGCATTGGCGATTGTGGTTATTTCCTGATTTGGAATCGGGTATACCTCTGGCCACTTACTCTAGTAGTCCATTACTACCAAAACATATTTGTTGCCACTATCGCTGGTTGGAAATGGTCCAGCAACATCTATGACAATCCTCTCAAATGGTGCTCCCACATTATATTGTTGCATCGCTCCACGGCTCTTCTTTGCCGGTCCTTTCACGGCCATACATTGGTTACACTTTTGACACCATTCAGCCACTGCCTGTCTACATCCTGCCCAGTAGAACCTTTCACGTACCTTGGCTAACGTTTTGTTAATTTCTAGGTGGCCTCCGCTTGTTCCTCCGTGGTATTCCTCCAATATTTCCGCTATCCTGATCCTCGGTACTACCACCAACGATTGCTTCGTCTTGCCATCGGAGCTTTCCCATGTTCGCTTTAAGCAGCCGTCTTCCATGTTTAAACTATCCCATTGGGCCCAATAAGCCTTGATAGTTGGGCCTTTATCCGCAATATCACTCCATGTGGGACGATGTTCTTCCTCCATGAACTTGATAATTACTCCCAAATCTGGATCCTCCCGTTGCTCTTTGGAGATAACATCCCTGGTCCATTCATTAGTCGGCAACACTTTCATTAGTCTGATATCGACGATGTTTTTCTTGTTTTCTACCCGTCCGCAATGTTTACAATCCACTCTACATGGCCATCTTGACAACGCATCCGCATTTCCATGAGCGCTTCCTTTCCGATGTTGGATTTCGTAGACAAAACTCCCCAATCGCTCAATCCACCGTGCTACTTGTCCTTCGGGAATTTTAAATTGAAGTAGCCATGTCAAGGCGCCATGATCCGTTCTTAATAGAAATGATTGGCCATAGAGGTATTTCCGGAAATGTTCCACACTTTTCACTATGGCCAACAATTCTCTTCTTGTTACACAGTAGTTCCGTTCTGGCTTCGATAAGATCTTTGAATAATATGCGATGACACGTTCCTGTCCATCGATTTCCTGTGACAACACTCCTCCCAAGCCATAATTGCTTGCATCCGTATCCAAAATAAAACGTTTATTCGGAACCGGATACGAAAGCAATGGTGCTGTGCATAATCGCTGCTTCAGTTCATAGAATGCTTCCTCGTGTTCATCACTCCACTGGAACGGCTTGTTCTTCTGTGTCAGCTCGTGTAAACTTCTTGTGATGTTGGCAAATCCTGGCACAAATCGTCGATAATATGTGCATAGTCCGATGAAACTCCTTAGCTCATGTAAATTTTGCGGTCTTGGCCAATCCTTTACGGCGGAGATCGTGTCTTCATCTGTATGAATGCCGCTTGTTGTTATTTTGTGTCCCAAATATTTGACTTCATCAAGGAACAATACGCATTTCTTCGGACTCAACTTCAATCCTGCTGATTGGATTCTTTCGAATACTTCCTCTAGATTTTGTAGATGCTCGTTGAAGTCCTTTCCCATAACGATTATGTCGTCCAAATAAACCAGGCATGCTTTCCAGTGGAGTCCTTTAAGAACGCGTTCCATTAGCCGTTCGAAAGTCGCAGGGGCGTTACAAAGTCCAAATGGCATGACATTGAATTGCCATAATCCATTGCCCACACAGAACGCTGTCTTTTCCTTATCTTCGTCTGCGACCTCCACTTGCCAATAGCCGCTCTGCAGATCCAATGTTGAAAACATCCGTGCTCCTGCCAATGTATCCAGTGTGTCGTCGATCCTTGGTAACGGGTAACTATCCTTCTTGGTAACTGTGTTGAGCTTCCGATAATCAACGCAGAATCTCATGCTTCCATCCTTCTTTTCCGCCAATACTACGGGTGAACTCCATGGACTCGTTGACTGCTCAATTACTCCCAATGTTTGCATATCAGTTACCATCTTATCCACCTCTGCTTGCTTAGCCAATGGTAACCTTCTTGGCGCTTGTCGAATTGATGTTGATGTTCCTGTGTCGATCCGGTGTTTAATCATATTTGTTCTGCCATTATCTTCCGGTGCACCACAGAAAATGGACATATATTTTTGAAGCAACTCCTTTGCTGCTTGTTTTTCTTTCGGTGTTAATTTTGCGTCCATTTCTGTGTTAGTTCCTCCGTTATTTTCCGTTGTCGTTGATCCTTGGCCTTTACACACGGATTCGCCTCCTCGCATTTTATAATCGTGGATACTTCCTCACCTCGGCCGATGATAGTTCCTTTTTGATTGTTTTTGTCCTTTTTGATTAAGAGCCCTTATCGGAACTCTAAAGTCACAATCTGGTTTAACCAAAGCTTTTCCGATGATAATTTCTTTGGTTTGTAGCTCGTCACTGTTGGCTTCCACAACCCACAACCCTTGTGTTCCAGGACCTCCATCCAATTTTCCACAAACAAATGTTACCGAGTGTGGTGGTAGCTTCGTCCGATGATCCAATTTTATCCTCCTTACGACTGGCTCCTTCCCGGTGTTCAGTTACCATTAATACGAATCCATTTCGCTTCATGAAGTCCATTCCCAGGATGACCTCATCCACAATATCCGCAACCAGAACTTCATGTCGAAAACTGTTGTTCCCGATTCGTATTGCTACCTCCTTCTATCCTTTGATAGCCGCACTGTCGCCTGTCGCCGTTTGTAATTTAAACCTTCCATTGTCCGAACTCCATTCGTGATAAAATCCGGCCGCCCAATCGTTCTCGTTGCTCCGGTGTCCAACGTTATCATACTGGATCATCCCTCTACTTCGCCTTTCACCATCAAGCTATCACCACCTTTTGCCAATCTGGAAATGGGGATGAAGGTTATGGAGCATTTGGTTGTGGGAGTCAGCTTGTAACGAATGGTTCGTTTCATGTTTCCTTTAACCTTGCTTCATAAATTTAAAAAATTGTGTTTAACCCTATTTGGTTATTTTCGCGGTACATAATTTTTGGCCATGAGTTTTAATGAGTTAATTCTTACCATTGTTTGTGTTCAATATCATCGTTCAATATGAAATTGATTGATCAAGAGTATAAAAACACCGTAACTTAAGATACATTGTAAACCTTTATTGTATGCGAATTGATAATTATGGTATCGGTATATAATATGTAGCTAATTATTTGTAAATGTGTATGCATAGAAAAAGAAAACTTGTACTTACGGGATTGATACTTTGTTTTACTAATACGGCCATGATATGCGGATGAAGAAAAAAAACGAAAAGGGAGAGATAAATTTTTTTTGGAGGACAGTTGAGTTTGGGAATTTTAACAATTAACTTCTAATTAGATTAACGAAACTAAAAGTTTAATTTTTATAATAAAATAAAATATATATGATGTGAAAAAGTCGTGCGATACTCATATACACAGAAAAAAAAACTAAGTATATTTCACTAAAATCGTAGTTAATAGAAATGAAAGTTTACTCCAAATAGAGAGCTTTTTAATATAACTACATAAATATAGTTAATTTTTTTTATAAAATTTGTTTACTAAACTTCAGTTAATTTGAACTAATTCAGTTAATAGTACAAAACTATTTATTTGATGACGTCACGAAATTGTTTACGAAAGATTTAGTATTTTAACAATAGTTATTTTAGTTTCACTAGAATTTTGTAGGCATACGAATGTGCTTCATTAAAAACAACAAGATATTAAGTTATTTTTATTTATTCAATTAAACAAACAATTTATTGTCTACAAAACAGAGTTTGGTTATTACAATAATTGATTTAGTGAATTTAATAATTTAAACTACTAAAATAAATAGTATTAAACACAAATAATAAGTTTTAGAACATTTCAAAAAATTCTCATACTTCAACAAATTTTAATTAGTAAGATGCATTCTTCATTTTGTTAAAGTAGTCCATTTCTTCATGAAATGATCTTAGTTTGAGTATTTCAAAACTTCTTCATTATATTAGTTCGATAGGGAGTTAAAAATATAACCAATATGTCACAGCAGAATGAGCCATAATGTACATTTTCCGTTTTATGTTCCTATAAAATATTAAATAAAAATTTTTCTTGTAGTAAGGAGCCAGACAAAGGTTACTTTTTAGATCGTGCCATTGTAAACCATTTAAATAAAAGAACATCAAGTTCACCATATTTCGTGCATGATGCAACACGCTTTCGTTTCAACAATCCAAAATTATCAACAGTTTGTAGAATTTTCGATTTATTACCCAAAATTCTTTGTACCTGTGTTTTGCTTATTTTGAATTTTTCTGCTAATTTCCTTTGCGATAGTTTTTCGCTTTCAGCACATTCGATTAAAGCAATTTTCGTTGAAACGTCTAGTTCGGTGTACGCTCGCTTACTCATTTTCCAAGGAAATGTAATCCAATAATTCTAAATTAACCACCAAACAATTCATATTAGCGTTATTATAATAGGTACTTTCACCCTTTACTGGACCTTATTTGTTAACTGAGATTAAATAAAAATTAAATGTTTATCCGTGTACACCTAACACTATAGAAACTAATTATACAATATATGTATGTAAAAATGTATGTAAATTAAGAAATCACCTAATGACCTGTATCTTAGTATCTTGGTTTAACCTGAATACGCAATCATATGTATTTTATATTATATATAAAAATGATTTTAACAAAAATATCGTTATTGTACCGTTACCAACAAGAAAACAAAAACTATATACACATATTTATGTGATATGGATATACATACATATGTATAATTCTGAAATACACATAAAGTATTATTTTAAAAGGTCCTATTCAAAGGTAAAAAACGAAAATCGCACTAAATAAGTGGTCCATAGATCCGATTTGCAGGTGGTCCGATTACACAGAATTATTTCCATTAAAAACGTTCTGTAACAAGTAATTTGTGGTCCGAATTGGAATTGGTCCGATTAGAAAGAGGTCCCATTAGCAGGTTCGAGTGTATATATATATATATATATATATATATATATATATATATATATATATATATATATATATATATATATATATATATATATTTATATATATATATATATATAAATAGATATATATATATTTATATATATATATATATATATATATATATATATATATAAATATATATATATATATATATATATATATATATATATATATATATATATATATATATATATATATATATTTATATATATAAATATATATAAATAGATATATATATATATATATATATATATATATATATATATATATATATATATATATATATATATATAATATATATATATATATATATATATATATATATATATATATATATATATATATATATATATATATATATATATATATATATATTTGAATATTTTTTTATTTATAAAATGGTTATTTCTCGAGATATTGATTTAATTTTAATACAAGGTGGCTTCACAGTGCGAAGTCGTAAAGTAAAGTGGTCTTCGCTTTGAAGAAATTCAACGATAACATTCCTGCCACTTACTTTTGGGACACCCTGTATATATCAGAAGTGAACGTAGAAAATATAAAGCTCGATTTCTAGCGGCAAGATAGACCTTAATGTTTTATGGTACACTATAATCATGAGTAATGAGAGATCTGAGCTACTTGAATCCCTTCACTCGTGCAAACGTGAGTTACCACTTGTAACGTAACCTTGGTGGCGCCTTTGTAAGGCAACCCTTCAGGTATCCGTTAAAGATCATGCGGTCAGAGTCTTGCGCGGTTATATGTAGCCGGCTGTAGCTCAGGGTTAGGCGTGGGAATTTGCAAGTCTGACCTCATGCTTGAATAAACCGCATACAAAAAAAATTACAATTGATTAAAAGAAGGAAAACTAAATTAATATAGACATTTGCAGGAGTTAGAGACATTTTAAATTCAACATGAGAAAGAGCAGAAAACGGAATTTACCCCATTCCGACCTCAAACGTATTATTAGCCACTCATCTCGTTATTGTGAAAAAACTTCAAAATATGTAATCGAAAAAAAAAACTAAGAAAATTATAATTTTAGATTATCGTATACAACATTTCTAGAGGAAAAAAAAAAAAATCCAACATGTGGTTTACGAAAAACAGGAGATGATCGACAAAACCAAAGTGTTAACTTGATTTTTCCCCGAGACCATACCAATCAAGGCAAAAAGTTACTTAGAACTATTATGAAAAGTTATATAAACCAAATATGAATATATATAATAAAAAAAATATGTATAACTATATGATACAAGCCTAAATCCGCAATGGTCCTTACGTCCTGCACATCCGTATAATTTATATATTGCCAACCGCTGTTCTTTGACCCACGAGGTAACAAAAAAAATCATCCAACACCAAAAAATCCGGAAATCCGTAGAATCGTGTAATACCACTTAATGATCCATTGAAAATCCGCAATCGAACACTGTATATATATATATTCGAATCACGAGGTAAAATCCAACAACAAAATCTGGAAATCCGATGTCCAACAACAAAATCTGGAAATCCGTAGAATCGTCTATTCAAATAATGATCCGTAGAAAATCTGATTAGCACAATGCCGCAAAAATTCAAAATGCACCACTTTTCTATTTTATGCTATTTTAAAGCTATTTTATAGAAATCCGTTGCCATTTGATGAATGACACAAATCTGATATGCTAAAAGATATTATATTGTCAGAATTAAAAGTTATCTTGAGCTGTTTTACTTTTAAAAATAATGTATTCCAACATGAGTTTAAAAATATCTATAATCTATAATCAAAATATCTATAATCTATAACTATAATTTCTGTATTGTGTTAGTCAATTCTTCATGCGATGTCTGAATATACGAGTATTCCAATACAGTTTGTCCCTGAAGATAAAACAATCTGTGCAATAAACTTAAACTGCTTATAAAAGAGATCAAGAATGAGTCAGTAGTTAGCTTTCTCAGTAACCTGACAGGTAAACCTGACAAGGACTATTCATTGTGGAAGGCCACTAAAAGTCTGAAAAGACCTAAACTGCAAGTTCCTCCCATACAAAAAGTTGATGGAACCTGGGCTCGCAGCGATAAACAAAAAGCTGATCTGTTTGCCGAACACCTAGAAATTACCTTCAAAGCACCAACTGAATATTTAACACAGATAAGCAAAATAGACTAGGTACTTGACCTACCAGTCACTGTGAAAGAAATCAAACAAGAAATCAAAAATTTTAAAGATAAGAAAGCTCTTGGATACGACCTGATAACAGCAAAAATAATGAAACTGCACTACCAGAAACAGCGCTAGGGAAACTACAGCACATAATCAATGCTGTCTTTAGACAAAGTAATGTTCCGATAGTGGAAAGTAGCAGAAATCATAATGATTGCTAAGCCTTATAAACCGTTAAATGACAAAACATCATATAGGCCAATCCCTTTATTAAAAAAAAAAAAAAAAAAATTTCGTAAGATTGTTTCTGAAGAGACTAGAGCCAATTATAGAGAATAGAAAACTTATACCACCACATCAATTTGGGTTTCGAGAATTCCACTCAACAATAGAACAGGTACATAGGATCACTGATACGATTAAAGAGGCTCTGGAAGAGAAGGAAGTATGTTCAGCAGTATTTCTAGACGTAGCCCAAGCATTTGATAAGGTTTAGCATCATGGTCTGCAATTTGGGCTTCAACGAGATCTACCAAAACAATATTTTGAATTGCTGAAGTCATACATAAATGACCGTTACTTTTGGGTGAAACAGGAAGAGGAGTACTCAAAACTAAAGAAAACATTGGCAGGAGTCCCACGAGGTATGTGCTTGGCTCTTTGTTATATCTTCTGTATACAAATGATTTACCAAATATAGGAGGAGCCAAAATAGGGACATTTGCTGATGACACTGCAATTATGATCACTAGTATTTTCGAGTCAACACGGAAACTACAAAATGCTGATAATACAGTGAACACTTGGACAAAAACATGCTAAACGAATCAAAATCCACACACATAAACTTCACGAATAAGAAAGTAGAATGTATTCCGATTAGACTGAATTCGGAACAAATTCCTTACTCTGACAATGCGAAATACCTTGGCATGACACTAGACACTAAGCTTAGGTGGAAAGCGCATGTTAAAAAGAAAAGACAAGAATTGAATTTTAAATTCAGAAAAATGAAGTGGCTTATTGGAAGAATCTCTGAGCTGACAACGCAAAACAAACTTTTATTATATAAACAAATCCTTAAACCTATCTGGACATACGGAATTCAACTTTGGGGCTGTGCAAAGAAAACTACAGTTAAGATCATACATTAACATTTCAAAACAAAGTTCTACGTAGCATTGTCAATGCTCCATGGTATATTAGATATGACAACCTCCATCGAGACCATAACATGGAATACGTCAGTGATGAAATATTTAAATTTGCTAGCAGTCATGTAATGCGACTGCAGCGGCATGACAACGAGGAGCTGCGGAACCTACTGGATCACACCCATGGATCAAAGTGCCTAAAAAGAACTTTTTTTTTTTTTTACGGTTTTTACAGGCCATTATTGGCCCGTACCGTGTCAACAATCTGACTCCATCGGTTTCGATCACGAGCCAACTCTTCAAACCGTTGTAGGCAGTTTGAAGATGCCAGATCGCTCTCTACGCCGTGGAGCCATCGTCGCCGACAGCGACCTCTTCGCCTACCGAAAGGCGGTTCTCCCTTAAAGGTTCGCTGTATCATTCGGTTCGGATCAGCACGCAGAACGTGTCCGAGCCAGCGTACTCGCTGTCCTTTAATTTCATGCACGATTTCAGGAATTTGCATTAAATTCCTGATCTCGTGATTGAAAAGAACTCGGTAAGTGCCATCGACGTCGCGTTTTGGACCACATATCACACGCATGATTCTTCTCTCGAATGTTAGAAGCCATCTTTCGTACTCATCCGTCAAGGTCCAACTCTCACATCCATACATGACAACGGGTCTGATCAACACTCTGTACAGTTTCAGCTTATCCGTATTTGCAAGATATTTTGATTTCAGCAGTGGACGTAGAGGATACAAAGCCCGATTGCCAGCGACAAGGCGGACCTTGATATCCTCGCCCACACTATTATCGTGAGTGATGAGAGATCCAAGATACTTGAATCTCATCACTCCTTCAAACGTGTGGTTACCACTACTGAAATCAATTGCGTCTTGGTCTCTAAAACCCGAGATTAGTTATTTGGTTTTTGACTCGTTGATTTTGAGACCAACGGAAGCTGAACACTGTTCCAGTGGATCAAGTATCTCTTTCACTCCGTTGCCATTTAATCCAATCACACAGATATCATCTGCATAAGCAAGAAGTTGATTGGATTGTCGGAATAAGATGTTGTCCTGAGGTGTTTCACTTTTACGAAGGATGTATTCCAACATGAGATTAAAAAGTATCGGGGACAGCGCATCTCCTTGTCGAACACCAGTAGTGATTGCAAAAGTTCTCGATAGCCTGTTCTCAACTTTTACACAGCATTGTGACTGCGTTACTGTCTAACTAAATTACTAAATTAACGTTACTAAATTAAATTTAATAATCGAATAAAATGTTACCTTCACTTTGTTTGCCAGGTATTGGTTGATTATAATAGTTTCTGTAGTTAGTTCATTTCATAAACGCTCATTTCTACTGGAAAAACTGCGATCTACTCGATGGACCCGATACAGATAGTGAAACAGATATTTAAGTTGAAATTGACGACATTTCATTGGTTTTGAGATAATTATAGTAAGAGTCACAATTGATGATTAAAGCTTTAAGTTATGTTCCATTTAAATTAAGGTCCTTTAACAATCTAAAAATTGTCCTCTTAATTTGTAAAGAGTATAACTGAAATATGAATACTGTAAAAGAAAAATTACTTATTATTTATTAAGACTGTTAGCTTAAATATAAACTTTTTTATGTAGAATAAAATTTCTTTAGAAAACTTAAATATGTTATTGACTTACCTTAAATATTCGAAAGTATGAAGTGGATAGTTGGCGGTCTTCTGAGATTAAGGAGATCGCTTATTATTGAAAATGTACACCAAGGTTACTTCCTTATCTTACTTACTCGTATACATAATAGCTTTTGCTGTGGTAGTTAAATTTTCTACCATTTCTACAAAAATATTTCTATTAGTGATTGATAGTTTTCATAATACAATTGGTAAAATATAAGAAAAAATAACTCATACTGTAGTTCAAAATTGAAACGGCAAAATTGACAAATTTACAAAATTGAACTACAATATGTATTATTGTTTCTTATTATATATTTTCAAAATAATAATATGTTTATATATATATATATATATATATATATATATATATATATATATATTTATATTTATATATATATATATATATATATATATATATATATATATATATATATATATATATATATATATATATTTATATTTATATTTATATATATATATATATATATATATATATATATATATATATATATATATATATATATATATATATATATATATATATATATATATATATATATATATATATATATATATATATATAGTTATTACTGTATTACGTTAGTATTGGCAGCTTCCTTCTTTTCGGCAGAATCAAATTCCAAATTAAAACATTTCGAAACCCGGATTGAGTCTAGTGTTCCGATTTTGAACTAAACTAATACTCCAATTTCATCTGTATAAGTAAAAATAAATTCTTAATTGAATAATCATTACATCTTCCATCACCATCAAACCAATAAATATAAACGAACCTTTATATAATCCCAGGTAGCAATTGAAAAATCAAATTATCGATCAACCGTTAGTACAGCAAGTGGACAGCTCCAACTGGGTTACAGGTACTCGTTAGGTTCAATGGCCAAGAACATGCAATAAAGTTATTCATTGTGCCATCGCTAGAACAATCGTCTAGGAATCAATTTCTGGAATTGGTTCGGAATCAGTCCATTCTGAAAATATTTCATTACATTTTACAAATCAATAACCTCACAATTCGAATATTATAACTTCATCTTATAAATAAAGAATAAATAAGTTTAATAATAAAAATAATTGACAGAAAATTAAAACCAAAGTAGACATTTTTTCAGCGAACAATTTTTCTATTTTGACATAAATAATAAATTTTGCTCACTCACCTTCATTAATATTGTTAATTTATTTTGATTGAAAGCTCTTATTATTTGTATGGTATTACAAGTATGTTTTTTTGTATATACTTACAAGATTACAGGTGTTACAAATCTTAATTTTTTATCACAGCACTAAATCACATCTTGTATACTTCAACACTTTATCGAAATGCTTCCTTTTACGAAAAACAACGTGTATCGCTTTTCAACTAAACTCGTACTTACTGTAACTAAACCGAATTTCAGTGAATATTGTTTGTAAAATAAATATTTTTTTGGTGAATATTACTAAATTTTAAACAAAACTTTATTCAATCATTTAAATGAATAGGTTTTGTAATAATAACAATCCAATTATTTTCAAAACTAAAGAAATTTAGTTATTAATAATAAAAATTTTATAATTATTACTAAAATAATGTAACTAAAGTGGTATAGTTAATATAATAAGGTTTTTTTTTCTGTGTACTATATGTATGTTGGCACGCAGTATAAACTATCAGTTTTGAATCCTCTGGTAAGCCAAGTTTTGTGGCTATAATATGAAACAGTGTTAATAGTGCTTAAAATTCTCCAGCCGAAACATTAAAATCATAAAAATATGGTGGACAATTTAAAAGTTTTTATATGAATAAAATGGTGGAAACCAATTGTGCGGACTCTGTTATGTGCTAATCTCAGTGTGTTTCTGCAAAACGATCAATTAAACATTAAATAATAAAAATATAATACATAATTCAAATTAATAAATTCGTCTAAAAACCGAAAGTAATACGTCGTCGAATGGTAACTGTGTACCTGTGTTAATAAGTCATCGGCTGTTCATCCATACTCAACATAATGGCGCCCAACGCTTCGCTTAACTATTACTATTGTATCTAATTATTGTAAGTAATTTTTTATTATATCGGCTAGCTTTAGATGGAAATTATAAATTAATCAATGATTCAATAATATCTTGTACGATTAATAATTTTCTATATATTGATCGATAAGTTTATAATTTCCATGTTATGTAAATTTATTTATTTAAGAATTTTTCCTTTCAAGAACCATATGAATTGTTCATCTTAATTTTTGGTTTATGCGAACATTGTTTTAATTCGCGATTTTTGTTTGTTATAACTATTTTATTTTTTTGAATTAATACTTATGTTCAGGAAAACTGTATTTGATGCTTTTCAATAATTATGTTAGTATTCTAAAATTAATTATTTAATTATTTATTGAAAAATGAAATAGAAACCCGGTTGTGAAAATGTAACGAAGGTGAGTATTAGGCGAGGCATGTGGCATCCATGATTTTCCTGTTTCCGTTGTTGTTGCGGGTTCAATTTTCTCGCATTCTTTTACGGTTCTTTCTTTATTTTTTTTTGTATTATTATTACTTTATTATTATTCTTATTATTATTATTATTATTAGATACGGTCATCACTGATCAGCTCATGTTCCGGAAACCCCACCACTGTTGCTCCTGAGATCTAGCTGCGCAATTGACCGTGAAACCGGAACCTCTGAGTTGATACAAAAATTTTCTGCTAACAGTTGAAGCTTTAACTAAAACTGTTACAAGCTTTTGCTCCTCAAAGCTGACTCTTACTCGTTTAACGCCTTTGTTGTTGTTTAGCGTTCCTCCTCGGCTGGTATTCTTCGTTCCTCCGGTGGCCTTCGGTACATCGGCGATGGTGTTCTCGCCCGTTTGCGCTTTATCTCCCAGCATTCCCTTGAGATGTGTCCTATTTTGTCACAAACCCAACATCTGATTTTACTAGTTCTATCCCGGAATCTCGTTGTCCGCCAGTTATCTGCTGATTTGATGTTATTGCCCTGTTTGTGACTGACTGCTGGTTCCACTTCCACACGACGTACCTTGACTGCTGGTTTGATGATGTTGTTTGCAGTTTCGTTGGTTAGGGCACACGCGTTGGTTTCCGCAAATGTTGCTTTTGGAGACAACACAACAGCACGTCTCGTATCCGGATCCCGTATTCCATCGGTGAAAGCGTCGAACTTGATCCGCTCTGTGTATTCTCCTGCCATGTTGTAGTGGGCGAGGTGCACTAACCGCTCTATATCAGCCGCATACTCCTGGAGCGTCTCTCCAACCCGCTGACATCGTCCCTTCAACTCCATACGATGTAGCTCCCGTCGGTGGTCACCTCCGTATTTGCGCTCCAGAGCCAACATGATTTTGCCGTAATCCTCTCGTTCGTATTCCGGCACGATTTGGAGTAGTTCCGCAGCACTTCCTTTTAGTGCCACAATTAATGCTGCTACCCGGACACCAACCGTTCCTTGTGGCCGCCATTTCAAACTGGAGTTTGAAGATGTTGAATGGTGTGGTTCCGTCAAATGTTGGTGGCTTCAATTTTATTGAGCTGGTTGGTCGAGCAACTTGAGCACTGCCGTTGATTCTTAAATCCATCAGTTCTTTCTCATTCTTCATGATTCTCTGATCTGCCACCTCAGATTGCTGAAGACTGCGAGATTCAAACTCCTCCAGTTTACGCTCCATTTCTATTTTTACTGTGTCAACTTTTGTGTTCCGTGTAACGGAAAGCTCTCGAAATTTCTCGTTGACACATTTTTCCTGTTGCCTCAACCGTTCGATAATGTTTTCTTGATCACCTCGCATTTGCGCCTCCAATCTTTCTTGGTCGCTTGTTATTTTTCCTTCGAGGCCGCCGATCATTTGCTGCATTGCGGCCATTAGTTGCCTCATATTGAAACCTCCAGATGTTGTTGGAGTAGTTTCCTTAACGACAACATTCTGGTCTTCCGCTCTGGTCGTTGACTCTGTAGTCACTTCAACCGCTTGCACCTCGGTTGAATCCGGTGCCCCAAAATTAAATTCATGTTGATCTGGGTCAACATTTTCATCCAACAAAGCTGTACCGAGTCTCAACTGCAACTCATTTCGGTTGCCCGCAGTTGGTAGATTTCGTAGACCCAACTCCTTCTTTAAATCTGCCACTTTTAAGTCCATTAATTTCATCTTGGATATTCACAATCCCACCGCTGTCACCAATTGTTACGATTTCGCCGAGTGGTTATTTTAATAATTTTATCCGGTTCGATCACTGGATTGTGAATATAAACTCGCAAAGATTAATTTTTACAATAAATTTATTTCCCAATAAATTCCACAATTATTTCACAAATAATTCACTAATATATATTTTCACTATTATTTTACACAATATTTATCACAACAATTATTTTAACACTTCACTTTTTATCACTTCCCGATATTAACACTTCGAAATTCAAAATTGAACTGTTTTGTAACTCAAATGTCTACACCTATTTATACGACGCAAATACTTGTATAACATTCCATTATTTTTCATCTCTACACTTCGCGAATGTTCTTACCGTCGTATTTTGTTCGCTCCGCCTATTTCATTATTAAGTTTTTGTTTTGTTCGTATGTGTAAACATTTGGTTACAGGGTAATCCCTACTGCTATAATTCTCTTCTTAATTATCACAGGTGACATCTGTGATTCGTGACAATAAATAATGAAATAAGCGAAGCGAACAAAATACGACGAAAAGAACATTCGCGAAGTGTATCGATGCTTAATAATGGAATGTTCTACAAGTATTTGCGTCGTATAAATAGGTGTAGACATTTGAGTTACGCACGCAACAGTTCAATTTCAAATTTCGAAGTGTTAATATCGGGAAGTAATTAAAAGTGAAAGTGAAGTTGAAATAAAAGTAGTGATAATAATTGTGGAAAATTAGTGTTGTGAAAATTATTTGTGAAATATTTGGAAAATTTATTGGGATATAAATTTATTGTTAAAATTAATCTTTGCGAGTTTAATATTCACAATCCAGTGATCGAACCGGATAAATTAATTGAATAACCACTCGGCGAAATCGTAACAATTGCAGTGGTACAGCGGTGGGATTGTGAATATCCAAAATGAAATTATTGGACTTAAAAGTGGCAGATTTGAAGAAGGAGTTGGGGCTACGGAATCTACCAACTGCGGGCAACCGAAATGAGTTGCAGTTAAGACTCCGTACAGCTTTATTGATGAGAATGTTGACCCAGATCAACATGAATTTAATTTGGAGGCACCGGTTTCAACCGAAATACAAGCGATTGAAGTGACAACGGAATCAACGACCAGAACAGAAGATCAGAATGTCGTCGTTAAAGAAACTACTCCAACAACATCTGGAGGTTTTGATATGGGGCAACTAATGGCCAGTGTTGTGCGGATACGCGTATTTTGATATTGTCGACATGTTGGTGTCGACAATTAGTAGACAATGTCGACAATTCGTAGACAATGTCGACAATTCGTAGACAATGTCGACAATTCGTAGACAATGTCGACAATTCATGGACAATGTCGACGTTTAATAAACAATTCCGAAGTATACCAAATATATTAGCTTATTATAACTATACAGATTAGCGAAAATAATATAATATTATTTAAAAGCAAAATTCTTACGAATTTTTAATAATGTCATAGAAAATTACAATAGATAAAGAGTTTCTATGGTAAGAAAATTCTCAATATAAAATAAATATATTTTATGCAATTTGTTGGTGTAACTTTTGTAATAGATTTTGTAATAATATCGGTCTTCCTTTTTCTTACATTCATGTATTGTATAAGTATAATCATAATTTTCGTGTGTACAAAAACAGTATAAAATATATAAAAATCTCAAAAAATATATTTTTTCAAATGTCATTCATAAAACAATAAATATATTTCTACTTACTTCCCTCTAAACGCTTGCTAAGATCAATATTTTCAAATTTTTATTTAGTAAACGCAACAATCCAACAAAATTGTAGGCGATATATCGTCGGCGAAAACTAGAACGTGTTTAAAAAAAAACATACATATTTGTGTATCGGAAAACAATGTTCCAACGATACGAATTATTTTTTTAGGGAAGAAATACTATTTTTGTTTTGTGTTGCAGCTGATTACAGAAATAATATTCGTTTATTTAGAACGATACATACACATGTCGGCCCATGAACACTGAGAGCATGCAGGGGCTGATTACTGAAATTGGTGTTTTTAACATAATTTACATTTACATTATCACAATCTGGTAGTTCACCGAGAGTGGTACTATCATTTATCTTATTCACATCTAATAATCGTATTTATATTTTTGAAATTTGGTGGTTTTGATAAATCGAGATATGTCGAGCAAGTTTTAAGTTCGATCGAATGCGCAGGAGCAGTTCTTTTGAAAATTTTTGTAATTGATTGAATTTTGTATTCAAAACAGTAGCACAATTTTAGTTCTTAAAAATGACACTCATAATAAAAATGGGCGCTTAATGTCTTTCAGAAGATGGATAATTCAAATTATATTTTAAGTGAGATGGTGGATAATTTGTATTTGATGTCACTTAGTTGACCTGATACTAAGATTGTTAAAATTAAACTTCCTAAACAAAGCCCACCATTTTTGAATTTTAAAACACATTTATATGGTTAAAATTATTCTTTTTTTATTATCTTTTCATTTGTTATTATTGTATCTGTTCATCTGTAAGATGACATTTGATTGTATTATTCAAAGAAATAAAGATTTAAAAGTAAATTTTTACCAATTATGGAATTACAATAGTGGTTGTTGAATGAAATTGATTATTTCGGTTTTGTACTATATCATACATATAACATATTATGTTCTTAAAAGGCTCAAAATAATATTTAAAATTCGTAAGAACTTGGCTTTTAAATTGTTTATTTTCATTATCTAAAGTTATGATAAACTAACATATTATTCGGTATGGTACGCAATTTTTTATCAATTGTCGACATTGTCTACAAATTGTCGACATTATCGACATTGTCGACACAGCTTTTTTAATTGTCGACATACATTGTCGACACGTGTCGACAATGAATTGTCTACGTCATGTAGACAATACGGCACAACACTGCTAATGGCCGCAATGCAGCAAATGATCGGCGGCCTCGAAGTAAAAATGATAACCAAGCAAAGGGCATTGCGTGCTGAACAGGAGTAAATGATCGGCGGCTTCGAAGGAAAAATATCTACTGGCCAAGATCAATTAAAAAATGACATAAAGGAGCAGATGAGAGTCGACCAGGAAAGATTGTTGGCTGAACTGGAAAGTATGAGAGCTGAACAACGGCAAGATCGAGAACTCGTTCTGGAAAGACTAAATCAACAAGAGGAAACTGTCAACGAGATGTTTCGAGAAATGGCTACGACGTTTAACACAAAAGCCGACACCTTCAAAATCGAGATAGATCAACAGCTTGAAACGGCAGACCATCGAATAATAAAGATCGAATGGATCTCAAACAGGTCAATAAAATTGAAGCCACCAACGTTCGACGGAACCATACCATTCAACATATTCAAACTGCAGTTTGAAATGGCGGCCACAAGAAATGGTTGGTGTGAGGAGGATCAAGTGGCAGCGTTAATTGTGGCGTTAAAAGGTAGTGCTGCAGAACTATTGCAAATTGTGCCGGAATACGAACGGGAGGATTACGGCAAAATCATGTTGGCTTTGGAGCGGAAATATGGTGGTGACCATCGACGGGAGCTACATCGTATGGAGTTGAAGGGACGATGTCAGCGGGTTGAAGAAACGCTCCAAGAGTATGCGGCTGATATAGAGCGGTTAGTGCACCTCGCCCACTACAATATGGCAGGAGAATACACAGAGCGGATCAAGATCGACGCTTTTACAGATGGAATACGGGATCCGGAAACGAGACGTGCAGTTGTATTGTCAGACGTAATATAACCAGTGGTTCGCTTATTATCGATAATTTTTTTCAAATGTCACGAATGCGTATTCCAGCGATGAAAATGCAACGAGTGCGCAGCACGAGTTGCATTTTCTTAAGCTTGGGATACGCATTCGTGACATTTGGAAAAAACGAGTGATATTTGGGTGGAGAATATAATGAATTGGTGTGAAAGATAAAACTTAAATTCACAACATGAAAGATTATATTTGTAATAACAATTATTTATTATGCAAGAATACCATTGAAACATATTATATTTAGAACTGACAGTTGTTGAAGGTACAATTTTCAAATCGGAATTGTCCTTCATTTTTGTTGTTAATTTTAGATGAAACGATTGGGTTTACAGCTTTTGACGGCTCAGCAGAACTTCCTCGCATCTTTTCTAGAATATTGTTGTGTTGCTCTGGCTGCATATTTAAATATGGCTGAATTGAAGTAGCACTGCTATGGCCGGTTATTTTAATCAATTGTTGATCTGAAATACCCACATTTGCCATTATAGTAACCGCAGTTGATCTATGACTATGGTTGGTTATTTTATTAGTTTGCACATCAATTCCAAGTGTTTGGTCCATTTTGATAATTCATTGACACCTACAGGAAGATTTTTATACCACCTTCCAGTTGAATTTTTCCAGAAAGGATTGGGTGTAAGGAACAATCTTTCGGAGGTTACATGATTTGGCCGTTTATTCATTAATTTATTGAATAATCGTACGGGACAAACGTTGATATTATTCACATTTTGCGTGAGCCACTTACTATTAGCACAACGGCTTGCACCTCCTTGTGTAGTTTTGGTGAATATAGGGTTATATTCAATTCGTCCCGTATCATTACCGAAATGGTCTGTAATCCTCTTAAAATAATGAGTTAAAGCAAACGCGGCTTCGTTACCACGCCACGCTAATTCTGTCGCAACAATGTTGAAGAATTTCTTTTGAAGTCCATAAGGGTTATCTTCATCCCAATATGTTTGCATACAAGTAGATTTATATACTGTTGTAGATCCATAAACTGTTTCCAATTACTTTTCTTATTTCGTTCCGTGTTTAAAGGAACCTATTGAGTATTAACTCTTCGATTTTTTTATTTGTACACTCTCCCCATCTTTGATTATCACAATTATCCAAATTTATATCAAGCAGTAATCAATACTGATTCACAAATATTTTGTAATTGCATAAGTTGACAGATAGTTATATAAGAATTTTGTTTTTGTTGTGTGTTACTTTGATTCTAATGAATTTATTTTTATTAATAAAAATCGCCAAAAATAATAAATAGTAGGCTATTGCCATAACAACGTTTTTCCCAAAGCGACAATACAACAGTGTTGTATTATCACTTATTAATAACAAAAATAACAAAAAAATTGCATAGTGAAATAGATGATTTTTAGGTATGAATTATATTCCTCCAAAAGCAACGTTTGCGGAAACCATCGCGTGTGCACTAACCAATGAGACTGCAAACAACATCATTAAACCAGCAGTCAAGGTACGTCGTGTGGAAGTGGAACCAGCAATCATTCACAAACAGAGCAATAACATCAAACCAGCAGATAACTGGCGGACAACAAGATTCCGGGATGGAACTAGTTAAATCAGATTTTGGGTTTGTGATAAAATAGGACACATATCAAGGGAATGCTGGGAGATAAGGCGCAAACGGGCGAGAACAACTTCGCCGATGTACCGAAGGCCACCGGAGGAAAGAAAAGCAGCAGCCGTGGAGGAACGCCAAACAACAACGAAGGTGTTAAACTAGTAAGAGTCAGCTTTGAGGAGCAAAAGTTGATTCCCACAACCAAATGCTCCATAACCTTCATCCCCATTTTCAGATTAGCAAAAGGTGGTGATAGCTTGATGGTACGAGCCGAAGTTGAGAGACGATCCAGTATGATAACGTTGGACACCGGAGCAACGAGAACGATTGTGCGGCCGGATTTTATCACGAATGGAGTTCGACCAATGAAAGGGTTCAAGTTACAAACGACGACAGGTGACAGTGTGGCTATTAAAGGAAAGAAGGAGGTTACAATACGAATCGGGAACAACAGTTTTCGACATGAAGTTCTGGTTGCGGATATTGTGGATGAGGTCATCCTGGGAATGGACTTCATGAAGCGAAATGGATTCATATTGGATGTCGGACGGGGAACATTGAGCTACAGTAATGTCGAACTGCCTTTGCAACTGAACAACGGGAAGGAGCCAGTCGTAAGAAGGATAACATTGGATCATCGGACGAAGCTACCACCACACTCGGAAACGGTTGTCTGGGGGAAATTGGATGGAGGTCCTGGAACACAAGGGTTGTGGGTTGTGGAAACCAATAGTGACGAGATACAAACCAAAGAAATTATCATCGGAAAAGCTTTGGTTAAACCGGATTGTGACTTTAGAGTTCCGGTAAGGGCTCTTAATTTATCGGATGTGACAAAAACAATTAAAAAGGGAACTATCATCGGCCGAGGTGAGGAAGTATTCACGATTATAAAATGTGAGAAGACGAATCCGTGTGTAAAAGCCAAGGATCAACGACAACGGAAAATAACGGAGGAACTAACACAGAAATGGACGGAACAATTAACATCTGAAGAAAAACAAGCAGCAAAGAACTTGCTCCAGAAATATATGTCCATTTTCTGTGGTGCACCGGAAGATAATGGCAGAACAAACATGGTTAAACACCGGATCGACACAGGAACATCAACACCTATTCGACAAGCGCCAAGAAGGTTGCCATTGGCTAAACAAGCAGAAGTGGATAAGATGGTAACTGATATGCAAACATCGGGAGTAATTGAGCAGTCAACGAGTCCATGGAGTTCACCAGTAGTATTGGTGGAAAAGAAGGATGGAAGCATGCGATTCTGCGTTGATTATTGAAAGCTCAACACAGTTACCAAAAAGGATAGTTACCCATTACCAAGGATCGACGACACACTGGATACATTGGCAGGAGCACGGATGTTTTCAACATTGGATTTACAAAGCGGTTATTGGCAAGTGGAGGTCGCAGACGAAGATAAGGAAAAGACAGCGTTCAGTGGGGGCAATGGATTATGGCAATTCAATGTCATGCCATTTGGACTTTGTAACGCCCCTGCGACTTTCGAACGGCTAATGGAACGTGTACTTAAAGGACTCCACTGGAAAGTATGCCTGGTTTATTTGGACGAGATCATCGTTATGGGAAAGGACTTCAACGAGCATCTACAAAATCTAGAGGAAGTATTCGAAAGAATCCAATCAGCTGGATTGAAGTTAAATCCGAAGAAATGTGTATTGTTCCGGGATGAAGTCAAATATTTGGGACACAAAATAACAACAAGCGGCATTCATACAGATGAAGACAAGATCTCCGCTGTAAAGGATTGGCCAAGACCGCAGAATTTACATGAATTAAGGAGTTTCTATGGACTATGCACATATTATCGACGATTTGTGCCAGGATTTGCCAACATCGCAAGGAGTTTACACGAGCTGACACAGAATACAAGCCGTTCCAATGGAGTGATGAACACGAGGAAGCGTTCTATGAACTGAAGCAGCGATTATGTACAGCACCATTGCTTTCGTATCTGGTTCCGAAAAAACGTTTTATTTTAGATACGGATGCAAGCAATTATGGCTTGGGAAGCCGGAACGGAACTACTGTGTAACAAGAAGAGAATTGTTGGCCATAGTGAAATGTGTGGAACATTTCTGGAAATACCTCTATGGCCAATCATTTCTATTAAGAACGGATCATGGCGCCTTGACATGGCTACTTCAATTTAAAAATCCCGAAGGACAAGTAGCACGATGGATTGAGCGATTGGGGAGTTTTGTCTACAAAATCCAACATCGGAAAGGAAGCGCTCATGGGAATGCGGATGCATTTTCAAGACGGCCATGTTGAGTGGATTGTCAACATTGCGGTCGGGTAGAAAACAAGGAAAACATCGTCGACATCAGACTAATGAAAGTGTTGCCGACTAATGAATGAACCAATGATGTTATCTCCAAAGAGCAAAGGGAGGATCCAGATTTGGCAGTGATTATCAAATTCATGGAGGAAGAACGTCGTCCCACATGGAGCGATATTGCAGAAAAAGGCCCAACTATCAAGGCTTATTGGGCTCAATGGGATAGTTTAACCATGGAAGACGGATGCTTAAAACGAACATGGGAAAGCTCCGATGGCAAAACAAAGCAATCGGTGGTGGTGGTACCGTAGATCAGGATGGCAGAAATTTTGGAGGAATAGCATGTAGGAACAAGCGGAGGTCACCTAGGAATCAACAAAACGTTAGCCAAGGTACGTGAAAGGTTCTTGGGAATGGCACAGTATATGTGCCAGTTACTGGGAATTAATAAAACGCGGACAAAACCTTTCCACCCACAGTCTGATGGCATGGTGAAGTGTTTCAATGCCACATAGGAGGAGTTCATAGCCAAAACAGTGGATACAAACCAGCGGAATTGGGATCAAGGTATTCCCTTGTTCTTAATAGCCTATCAATCTGCGATACATAACACAACAGGAGTAACACCAGCGACAATACTTTTCGGCAACAATTTAAGACTGCCAGGCGATCTCAAATTCGGAGCGGTTCCATCATAAGCTAAATGTGGACAAGCATATGTGGACAACTTGAAAGAGGAGATCAACAACATACACGGATTTATCAGAGAGAAAATCAAATTGTCAAGTGATAAAACAAAGGATAAAGGAACAAACAATAAAGGATTTAAGAGTGTAGAGAAGCAATATATTGGAATTTTCTACAAGTATTTGCGTCGTATATATAGGTGTAGACATTTGAGTTACGAGTCAGTTCAATTTTGAATTTCGAAGTTTTAATATCGGGAAGTGATAAAAAGTGAAAGTGAAGTGTTGAAATAATTGTAGTGATAATTATTGTGTAAAATAAGTGTAGTAATATTTATTTATGCAATAATTGTGGAATTTATTGGGAAATAAATTTGTAGTTAAAAATTAATCTTTGCGAGTTTGATATTCACAATTCAGTGATCGAACCGTATCAATAATTGGAATAACCACTCGGCGGAATCGTTACAGTATTTTGTCATTTATTTTGCAATTACGAAAAACATGAAGATAAGAAATAACATAAATGTTAAATGTGATTTACAAAACTGAATAAATTGTTTTGATGACGAGTTTTATTTCGAACGTATTGCAGAACCGAATGCGTGTGTTCTAAGAAGAATGTGTTCTAAGAATTTTCCCCGGGGGATGATTAAATTTTGATAATCGACATTTTTTCCGTAGAGTGGCTGTTTTCGGAGATATTTGATCGTCTCAGTTTAAAAGAAACACCCGGTATACTCGCAAATAGTTTGTATTGGGAAAGTGAAAAAAAAAATTCGATTGCCCTTAACTCGAAGTTTAATTGTTTTGCAACATTTTTTTAATTTTTTTTTTATGAAACAACACATAAATTTCCATAAACATTATAATTTTTCCTTTAGTAAAGAGAACCTTTCTTCGCAAAGCATCAAAATATAATTAATTATCTCACACATACTAATATAACTCAAATTTTTGTTGAATGATAAGGTTGACCCAGATCAACATGAGTTTAATTTTGGGACACCGGATTCAACAGAGGTGCAAGCGAATGAAGTAACTACAGAATCAACGATCAGAGCGGAAGATCAGAATGTCGTCGTTAAAGAAACTACTCCAACAACATCTGGAGGTTTCGACATGGGGCAACTAATGGCTGTAATGCAACAGATGCAGTTACAAACACAGCAAATGATCGGCGGCCTCGAAGTAAAAATGATTACCGAGCAAAGGGCATTGCGTGCTGAACAGGAGCAGATGATCGGGGAGCTCAAAACCGATATAACCAGCGGTCAAGAAAGATTGAAGGAACAAATGCGAGGTGATCAGGAAAAATTGATTGAACGGATGGATCATTACGAGAAGTTTCAGCAAGATTTACTGGCCGAAGTGAACCAGAAATTTCTAGATATGTCAACAACTTGAGGTGGCCGACCAACGATTCTAGAAGATCGAACAAGAGCTAATGAATCTCAAAACCAACGGCAGTGCTCAAATTGCTCGATCAACCAGCTCAATAAAATTGAAACCACCAATGTTCGACGGAACCACACCATTCAACATCTTCAAACTCCAGTTTTTAATGGCGGCCACAAGTGCTGTGGAACTACTGCCAATTGTGCCGGAATACGAACGGGAAGACTACGGAAAAATAATGTTGGCGTTGGAGCGTAAATATGGAAGAGACTCAGCGGGTTGGAGAGACGCTCCAGGAGTATGCGGCTGATATAGAGCGATTAGTGCACCTCGCCCACTACAACATGGCAGGAGAATACACAAAGCGGATCAAGATCGACGCTTTCATCGATGGAATACGGGATCCGGATACGAGACGTGCAGTTGTATTGTCTCCAAAGGCAACGTTCGCGGAAGCCATCGAGTGTGCACTAACCAACGAGACTGCAAACAACATCATCAAACCAGCAGTGATGGTACGTCGTGTGGAAGTGGAGCCAGCCATCAATCACAAACAGGGTAACAACATCCAACCAACAGATTACTGGCGGACAACAAGATTCCGGGATGGAACTAGTAAAATCAGATGTTGGGTTTGTGATAAAACAGGACACATCTCAAGGGAATGCTAGGAGATAAGGCGTAAACGGGCGAGAACACCATCGCCGATGTACCGAAGGCCACCGGAGGCAAGAAAAGCAGCAGCCGAGGAGGAACGCCAAATAACAACAAAGGCGTTAAACGAACGCGTCAGCTTTAAGAAGCAAAAGCTGACTCCCACAACCAAATGCTCCATAACCTTCATCGCCATTTCCTGATTGGCAAAAGGTGGTGATAGCTTGATCACCACCTTTTGCCAATCTGAAAAGGATTCTCAAAGAAGTGAGAACCTGGATGGGAGGGACGGTACAAGGTCAGAACTAACGACGTGATCTATAGGATTCAAAGAGGAGTACGAGGAAAACCCAAGGTTGTACACCTGGAGCGACTGGCATTCTACAGAGGTAGAGGTCTGGATCCTGTTCGGGACGAACAGGTTTGGGTGGAGGGTAATGTGACAAATCACAGATGTCACCTGTGATAACTAAAAAGAGTTATAAATTATAGCAGTAGGGGTTAAGTTATGTTTTAACTTACTAAAAATCTTTATTTTTTATGACTCTGGATTTCTTCAGAGTTGTTTTATCAATTTATTTTTTAATTAAATTTAAATTACAATTTATAGTAAAATTTAATGAATGTTGAGTTCGAACTATAATATTGGAATCCAACATTTGGTTGCTGATGTTACGTTTATATACAATAGTTATATTATTTGCTGAATTGATGATCACACGGTCATGTTGATGATCACGGTGTTATGTGATATCTTCTGTTTTACTTACAACGGATGTTGGGTTGTCGACATCGTATGTTTGGCCATTCTGTTGTCTCTTATTGCAGTGTTTTATATTTTATTAAAATATAGAAATATGAGATGACAGAGTCGTTTGTGATTTACTATTAATTGGCTTAGACCGGGTGGTATGTAATTCCTCCCCCCTTGGAATAGCGGCAGGCTGCTGTTCTAGTCCTGAAGCTGGAACTATCTTGATTTCCTGGAATCTCTTTCTTATGATGATAAAATGTATAATAATGGTTAATATTATTATTGCTAATGACACATGTCCAAAAGTACTATGCAGTTTTGTGTGTTCGTGTAACATTTGCGAGTGATTTAGATTAGAAATGGCTTGATTATGTTTTTTTTTCGGTTTTTACAGGCCATTGTTGGCCCGTACCGTGTCAACAATCTGACTCCAACGGTTTCGATCACGAGCCAGATCTTCTTACTGTTGCAAGCAGCCTGAAGATACCAGATCGCTCTCTACGCCTGTTATATTTATTCATTTATTTTTAATTACATAAACTTATAATAAAATACAAAAACTTATAATAATTTTATATTCAGTTTTTACATCAACTGTCTTTCACAACAACTATATGATATCTGAGAATTACCCGATCATATCATAGCACTACATTGGTGTTACCTATTGTATTATTTATTAGTTGACTCTAATACCACCAGGTATCACATACATCATCTCCCCTTTTAGAGGTATATTTCATTAAATCATTTAATTTAAACTTAAAATTTGATTTCAACATTATTGGAATTATGATTAACATTCGTCTTGGTATTTGCGTTTAACAGATTATCGTTGACGTTATTCTGATTTGAATTACCACTGTGTATATCTTCCAAATTGCAATGTGTGTTTTTAAAGTTTGGGGCATTAGCGGATCTACGAAGATGTTTGGTGTTTCTTCATCTCATTCGATTATTCTCATCTTTAATTATAAATGAACGTAGTGTTTTATGTTTTTGCAATATGATTCCCGGTTCCCAAACTTTACCGTTTTGGAATACTACATTATCCTCTTCTTTTAACTCTGGTCGATTTCTAGCAGATCTATCATAGTAATTTTTGATTTTTCTTTGTCAAGCTCTCAAATTATTACTTATATTTGGAATAATTTTTGGAATTAAAATCTTTTTTGAGATTGGAATACGTGAACGTGTTAAGCGACTCATTAGTATTTCATTTGGTGATGCTTTTAAACCTGCAACCGGGGTATTACGATACTCTAAAATAAATAACTCAATATCGGTTTCTGTTTCTATTGATTTTTTTAGTAATGTTTTGCAGATACCTACTGCTTTTTCTGATTGACCGTTTGATTGAGCATAGCGAGGGCTAGAGGTTGCAGCTGTAAATTTCCATTCTTTGGAAATTTTTTTAAATTCGTAACTGTTAAACGGGACGTTGTCACTAATAAACGTCTGTGGAATTCCGTGAGTGGAGAATACTTCTTTTAATTTTTAAATTATTTCATGAGCGGTTTTATTTTCAATCGGTTTTAACTCTATGTATTTAGAGAAATAGTCACCTATAACGAAATAGTTTTTGTTGCTTAATTTTAATATGTCTGCTCCTACCTTTTGGAATGGTAGATTTGGCACTTCATGAAACATCATTTTTTCTTTAACATTGAAGTTTTGGTAATTTTTACTTATTCGACATTTTCTTACCTCATTTTCAATGTCTGCTTCCATATTTGGCCAATAAAATATAGCCTTTGCTCGTGGTATAGACTTACAAATACCAAAATGTGACTCATGAACAATTTTGATCATTTTTTGGTGGAGTGACGTGGGCACTATTATTCTATCTTTGTAGTATACTAAATTGTCCTCAACATATATTTCGTTTTGTTTGTTCCAAAAGATACGAAGAGAATTGGGCGCATTATTTTTGGAATTGCACCAACCATTATGATATGTATTTATTAAATCAACTAATATTGCATCTTTCAATGTTTCTGCCTGAAATTCAGTTCTCCGTTCGTCTGAAATGTTAATAGTGTGAACTACGTCAGCAAGGTCCTGATCCGATAGATTATTCTCAATAACTTGATTACATGCTCTAGATAAGGCATCTGCAATGTGCATATATTAGCCTGGTAGATACACCACCTCTAAATCATAAATCATTAATTTTATTTTGATTCTTTGTAGACGATTTGAATTTATTTCGCTAACTAATTTACTCATTATGTTTACTAACGGCTTATGATCTGTGTTAATCTTTACTTTTCGTCCATAGATGTAGTTGTGAAATTTTTTACATGAGAAGAGTATTGCTAAAAATTCTTTCTCAATTTGGGCGTAATTGATTTCTGCAGGCGTTAAACTTCGTGATGCATAGCAAATGGGCTTTTTATTTTGCAATAGGCAGCAGCCTATACCATTTTTAGATGCATCTGTTTGTATTTTGATCTCCTTGCATGGATCAAAATTCGCTAATACCGGTGCGTTTGTGATGATTCTTTTGAATTCATCTACCACGTTTGTGTGAATTGGTAGCCAACAACATTCATTATTTTTCTTTAAAAGCTCTCTTAACGAAATCGATAATTCTGCAAAATTTGGTATACAATTTCGCAAGTAATTTATCATGCCTATATATAATTACTTGGTCTTTTTTATTTGTTGGCATGTCATACTTGATAATACTACTAATACGGCTTGGGTCTGGAGCGATCCCATCCGCAGAAAACAAATGACCGAAGTACTTAACCATTTTTAATTTGTATTGAAATTTATTTATATTAAATTTTATGTCTTGCTCTGTTCTGTGAGGTTGGCGGGTTCCATAAAAATTTCAAAGTTTTATTTAAATCGCTGCCATTCCTCGCTGTTTCATGAACTCCATTATAATTTTTTTTTTTAGGTTAAGCAGCAGCACGTTTTTATTTACATATATTTATTTTCTTAATTTAAATATTCAAATTTGGTTTTTTGTTGATCGGCAGCGCCATGTTATATTTATTCATTTATTTTTAATTACATAAACTTATAATAAAATACAAAAACTTATAATAATTTTATATTCAGTTTTTACATCAACTGTCTTACAATACAACTATATGGTATATGAGAATTACCCGATCATATCATAGGACTACATTGGTGTAACCTATTGTATTATTTATTAGTTGACTATAATACCACCAGGTGCCACATACATCAACGCCTTTTCGCCTACCGAAAGGCGGTTCTCCCTTTAAAGATCGCTGTATGATTCGTTTCGGATCAGCACGCAGGACGTGACTGAGCTAGCGTACTCGCTGTCCTTTGATTTCATGCACGATATCAGGAATTTGCATTAAATTCCTGATCTCGTGATTGAATAGAACTCGGTATGTGCCATCGACGTCGCGTTTTGGGCCATATATCACACGAATGATTCTTCTCTCGAATGTTAAAAGCCATCTTTCGTACTCATCCGTCAAGGTCCAACTCTTACATCCATACATGGCAACGGGTCTGATCAACACTCTGTACAGTTTCAGCTTATCCGCATTTGCAAGATATTTTGATTTCAGCAATGGACGTAGAGGATATAAAGCTCGATTTCCAGCGGCAAGGCGGACCTTGATATGCTCGCCCACACTATTATCGTGAGTAATGAGAGATCCAAGATACTTGAATCTCATTACTCCTTCAAACGTGTGGTTTCCACTACTGAAATCAATTGCGTCTTGGTCGCGAAAACCAGAGATTAGATATTTGGTTTTGGACTCATTGATTTTGAGACCAGCGGAAGCTGAAAACTGTTTCAGTGGATCAAGTATCTCTTTCACTCCGTTGCCATTTAATCCAATCACACAGATATCATCTGCATATGCAAGAAGCTGATGGGATTGTCGGAATAAGATGTTGTCCTGAGGTGTTTCGCTTTTACGAAGGATGTATTCCAACATGAGATTAAAAAGTATCGGGGACAGCGCATCTCCTTGTCGAACACCAGTAGTGATTGCAAAAATTCTCGATAGCCTGTTTTCAACTTTGACATAGCATTGTGACTGCGTTAATGTCATTTTACACAGATGTACATATTTTTTGGTATTCCTAAATATTCAAGCGCATACTATAGTCTCTCTCGATTGATCGAGTCACAGGCTTGCTTGAAATCTAGGAATACCTGGTGTACATCGCGAGATGTTTCGTAGTACTTGGAAAGAATCATCCACTGCGAAAAAACTTGATCAGTGACTGACCGATTTGGACGATATCCTCCTTGGTAGTCACCGACAATTTCCTCCGCCAGAGGAGCAATTCTTCCCAAGATGATGTATGACAGTAACTTATATGCTGTGCAAAGGAGACCTATACCGCGATAATTCTCGCACTTCAAGCAATTACCCTTCTTGAATATTAGGCATAACCCGGCCGGAAAGTGGCCTTGAGGCATAACTTCATTTCGTCATACCAATCGAACAAGGTTGAAAAGACAGTTCCACAAAGTTAGCCCTCCGAATATCAATATCTCTGAATTAATGCAATCAACCCCTGGTGAACGATTTTTCTTTAATTTCTGCATGGCCATTGTGAATTCCTCATAGGATGGATCCTCAATGAACATCTCTGCGGTCTGTATTTGAGGGTATTCAAACACATTTGTGATACATGTGGAACATTAAGTAAGTCAGAAAATGTTCACGCCATGTAACGAGTACCGCATCGACGTTAACACAGAGGTTTCCATCCTGGTCCCGAATGTCAGTTGACCGAGATCTTAAGATATGGTGCAATTCGGTGATTCCTTTAAAGAAACCACGCGAATTGTGCTCATTGCTGAGTTGTTGTACTCTTAAGACCTTAGCCTTCCACCATTCTCGCTTCTTCAGTCTGCAAATACGTTTAGCTGTCCTTCTAGCAAGAGCTGCCTTATTTTTTCTTGCAATTGTAAACCGAGTGTGCGCTTCATTGTGGGCTATATTACGTTGCTGAACAGCAATACGACACTCCTCATCCAACCAATCATGTTTGGGCTTAGTTTTCACTATACCGAAAATGTTCTGGGCAGAATCGACAAGTGAGGTTTTCAATACTTCCTAGACACTGTTTACATCATCAGATTGATAATTGGATCGTAAAATGCTATTGCTGACAAGATCTTGATATTTTCGTTGCGTTTCTTCATTTATCAGACCTTCACAGGAGAATCGCATTGTATATTTTCCTGTCCTCCATGACTTGTACGAAAATCTCCATCGTGGCTTTGCAGTGACCATATAATGAAACTTCTTATCTTTTCTTTCATGTTAGGAAAAAAATAGTTTCGTTTTATTTTATCATAGTTTTCTATGATTCCTCTATGATCGTTACTTTCATGAGTTCGTCTGATTTCTTCGATTTGATCTTCTTCTTGTTTAATATCTACAAGAAATCTTAAAGATCTAACCAAATTAACTTTAGGTGTTGTTATTCTTGGTTTTGTGTCAGTCATTTCGTTGTATGCCTTTAATACGTATGTGAAGCATTTATCGGATGCGAATACACATGTAAATTTACGTGTTCTTCCAAATAATTTCCTAAGCTCTTTTTTAATTTTTGTTGTTAGGCCTAGTTTACGTGGCATTTTAACTGTGTCTCTAATAAACTTTTATCTATCAATTGAAAAATGATTTGATTCTCGAATGTGTTTATGGAATTTTTTTTATAGGAATAGGATCTGAAGGGGTTGATAATAATCTACAGGTGTCTTCTGATGAAGTTTCTAGATTATGTAGCTCTTCAATTTGTATACGTGAAAGAGCATCCGCATTGGCATTAAGTGTACCTTTTTTGTACTGAATTTCGTAGTCGAATTCTTCTAACTTTAACTTCCACCTGATAAGCTTAGAATTCGGCTCTTTTAAATTATATAGCCAAGTCAATGGTCTATGATCCGTAACAATAATAAACTTCTTTCCAAACAAGTATAGTCGAAAATATTTCGTAGCCCATACTATAGCAAGTAACTCCTTTTCTGTAGTTGAATAGTTTTGTTCGCTTTTAGAGAGGGTATGTGATGCATAGCATATAGGTAGATCTTTTCCTATGACGCCTTAAGACAAAACAGCACCGATAGCTACATTGCTAGCATCTGATGTCACTATAAATGGTTTCTCGAAGTCTGGATACTGTAGGATCGGTTCGATACACAATTTCTTTCAAAGCACTCTATATAGTCTTTTGAAAGAGTTATCTTTCGATCTTTGCGTAAGCATTCTGTCATTGGTTTAATTATTTGTGCAAAATTATGTATAAATTTTCGATAGTATCCGATAAGTCCTAGAAAGCTTTTAATTTGCTTTTCTGTTTGGGATATAGGATATCTTTGGATAGCTCGGATTTTGTCAGGATTTAGTTTCACTCCTTCTGATGTTACGAGATGTCCGAGAAAAGCAATTTCTTTGTGTAGAAATTCACTTTTGTCCAATTGGACCTTTGAATTGGCTGATCTTAATTTTTCAAACACTTTTTTTATATTTTCGATGTGCTGTTGTAGTTTTCCAAGTACATTATCCAAAACCGTCTGGAATTTACTACGAGCATTTTTGAGATCGAAGGGCATTCTTACGTATTCGTAATGTCCGAATTCTACTGAAAATGCGGTCTTTGGGGTTCACCTCGATTTGGTGTAAACCAGAAGCCAAATCTAAGGTAGTGAAATATATGCACTTCCCTAGTTTGTCGAGAATATCAGTTATATTGGGAAGAGGATATCGGTCTAATACCGTCTTCTCATTTAACTTTCTGTAATCGATTACCATGCGCCATTTCATTTGACCGGATGCATCTTTCTTTTTAGGAACAATCCAAATTGGTGAAGACCATGGTGAAAAACTTGGTCTTATTATTCCTTGATTTAACATGTTCATTTGTTTTTCTACCTCTTGCTTGTGTATATGTGGGTAGCGATAACTTTTAACGAATACAGGTTTGTTATCATGCAACTGAATATCATGCTTGATGGCATTGGTAAAACTTAAGTGATCATTTTCTTTTTGAAATATTTCCTCAAATTGAACACAAAGTTTTTCTATGCATCTTTTTTCTTCGCTGTTTAAATGGGATGTTCTAATTAAGTTTGTAATATTAGTTTGACTTTGTACCATTTTTGTACCAACAGGTTCGATGTTGTTGATTTCTAGATGGTAATCAGTAATTTTTTGACATTCAATAGGATGTTCAACTACGAAAGTTTTTTATTGAGGATGGTAATTAACGACTTCTACATTAGCGTAATTATGTTTGCTAACGTATATTCCTTCCGGGATAGTTAAGTTTCCGTGTATGACTATTGGTTTAATGTAAATTTCTCCGTTAGTTACAGTAACGGGTACTCTAGATATCATTTTACTTTTTGGAGCAATTGTGTAGATAGCTGAAATAAAATTCAATTTAAATTCCAACTGAATTTTAGTTTTAGGTGTAATAAGACAAGATCTTGCGACATCTACAGTGACTTGAAGTAGTTGCATGATTTCGTATCCTATTAGTCCATGGAAATAGTCATGGAACTTAAATAAAATGAATTCTAAGTCCTCGTTGGTTTTGAGTTATTTAAATCCTTTTATTATTGTAGCCCTGTCAACGCTTGTTTTGTTAAGCAGAGTGGATATTGTAACTGGTTTGACTTCGTAAGTATTATTGGGATTAATAAGTTTAGGATCAATAAACGATTTGGTGGACCGTGTGTCTGTCAAGAATTTAAATAGTTTTCCGTTAAGGGTTAAGTTAATATAAGGTAATTGGAAGCCGGAATGATGGCAATTATTTAGGCTTAGGTATCCGTAGGTGTTACCGAGGCTCCTTGGTAAAAATCCTCGTCTTCGATTTCGACATTTGGGATTTCCTATTCACTATTATTTTCAGGAATCTCTTGTGGATTATCGTGATATTCGTATTCTTCGTTGTTATAAGTTTCCGCTTCATAGTAATAATTGAAATCTATATTAAATAGTTCTCTTGATTGAAACCTTGATGGTCCAGTTGATTTAAAATTATTTCTATTGTACTGGTGTTGTTGAAAAGGTGGATGTTGTGGTGCTCTATTTATACTTGAGGTGTCCATTGGTTCGGGTCTTGGCAAGGGTTTTGGTGGTAAACCTCGGGGGTTTCCAAATTGATTAGGATTTTGTTGGGTTAATGGTTTGTGATTGAAATTTTGTGGCTGTTGACCAAATGGTGGTGATCTGTATGTATTGAAATTGTAAGTTTGTCGGATGGGAAATCTATTGTAATTGGGATATATTGGTGTTCTAGGTGGTAGGCTTGGTTTATGGTGAACTATTCGATTACTCATTAATTCAGTAGTTTTATTTTTCAAACGGCTTATGTTTTGTTCTTTTAAGCAGTATGTTCTTGCTGTAGGTAGATCTTTTGGTTGCATAGATCTTACCATAGAACCCACAAGCTTTTTAAACCTGCTAAAAATACTGAAAGAAATATTGCATGATACCAGCTTCTTTCTGTGACCACGTCCGCGTGTACTTTAGGTTCTGTATTTAAAAATGCCCACGTATTTAGTGAATTGAGATATTCTTGAAAAATATACCTCTATGTCATCACCTTTTTGTGTAATGAAGTGTAAGTCCCTTATAAGACTAGTCTCATTCCTTTTATCAGAGTATAGAGAAATAAGATTTGTTCTAATATCGTTCCATGAATCGTTTGCATTATACATTTCTAAAGCGTCATTCGCTTTGCCTATAATTTTTATCATGTTCTAATGATAACTATTTGTTTTAATCTTTTAACTTCTTCAGTATCGTCTTCGAAGTCTAGTTTATGTATATTTAGTACGTCGTCTACGTGTTAAATAAACTGTCGTAGTTCGTTAGGCCTACCTGAGTAAGGTTGTATTTCCTTAATCGCATCTGGGATGCGGAATTGTTTCCTATTTTCTGCCATGTTATAAGATTTTATTCTCCTGTTATTCACTAGGTCGTGAAATTTTTTTTCTTTTATGATCAATGGTTTATATAATTTTTTTTTATTTTTTTTGATACTTTCTTTAATTATCAAGTTTTAATATTTTTTTTCAATTATTTTAAAGCAAAAAGGAGTTTTTGGGTATAACAAGGGATTCAATATAACTTTCGCTTACCATAAAATTATCAATAGGGAAAGTTTCTGATACACCTTCATTGCTCTATCGCTGTTGTTATAGCGTTTCTTCCGTCTCTTTTTATTGATTGATTATATAATTTTTATTTTTTTCACTGTTCGAGTACTGACGCTCGGTCGTCTATTATATTTTTGTTTTATGAACTTTTTATATTAATTTGTCTATTTGCTTACCTTTGGTAGGGGCAAATAGCTATTTCAGGAAAAAAATATATGTTATAATTAAAAATATGTTATATTTAAAAATTATAACAATTTTTTTATACTTTCACTTAACTATGTTTGATTAACCGTCAAACAACATATACACTAATATGTATAGTTCGATAATAAAAGTTCGATTTTAAGCACTAATTACTGATAAACCGTCAGTATTTCACTTTAACTTTGGTTATTATGAACACTTAAAACACGGTTATTTATTCACTTTGCAGAATGTGTTTTTCGTAGAGTACAGATTTTAAAAAATATCCTCTATCAACTGCGCCAGTTATGTTTTACTCTCTAAAAAACTGTATTTTTTATGACTCTGGATTTTTCCAGAGTTGTTTTATCAATTTATTTTTTAACTAAATAAAAATTACAATTTATAGTAAGACTTAATGAATGTTAAGTTCGAAATACAATGATGGAATCGACCGGTTTGTTGCTGATGTTACGTTTTAATACAATAGTTATATTGTTACGATTTCGCCGAGTGGTTATTCAAATAATTTTATCCGGTTCGATCACTGGATTGTGAATATAAAATCGCAAAGATTAATTTTTACAATAAATTTATTTCCCACAAAAATTACACAAATATTTCACAAATAATTCACTAATATTTATTTTCACTATTATTTTACACAATATTTATCACAACTATTATTTTAACACTTCACTTTTTTTCACTTCCCGATATTAACACTTCGAAATTCAAAATTGAACTGTTTCGTAACTCAAATGTCTACACCTATTTATACGACGCAAATACTTGTAGAACATTCCATCATTTTTCTTCTCTACACTTCGCGAATAATCTTCCGTCGTATTTTGTTCGCTTCGCCTATTTTGTTATTTGTTTTTATTCTGTTCGTATGTGTAAACATTTGATTACAGGGTAACCCTTACTGCTATAATTTAAATCTTTTAAGTTATCACAGGTGACATCTGTGATTCGTGACACTACCCTCCGCCCAAACCTGTTCGTCCCGAACAGGATCCAGACCTCTACCTCTGTAGATTGCCAGTCGCTCCAGGTGTACAACCTTGGGTTTTCCTCGTACTCCTCTTTGGATCCTATAGATCACATCATTTATTCTTGTTATGACCTTGTACGGTCCCTCCCATCCAGGTTGTAATTTCTGCGATAACCCTTTCTTACGTTGTGGGTTGTGAAGCCATACCAATTGACCCTCGTCAAATCCTTTATTGTTTGCTCGTACATCATACCGAGCCTTTGTTTTATCACTTGACAATTTGATTTTCTCTCTGACAAATCCGTGTATGTAGTTGATCTCGTCATTCAAGTTGTCCACATATGCTTGTCCACATTTAGCTTATGATGGAACCGCTCCGAATTTGAGAACGCCTGGCAGCCTTAAATTGTTGCCGAAAAGTATTTTCGCTGGCGTTACTCCTGTTGTGTTATATATCGCTGATCGAAAGGCCATTAAGAACAAGGGAATACTTTGATCCCAATTTCACCCAATCACTTATTTCACTATGGCCAATAATTCTCTTCTTGTTACACAGTAGTTCCGTTCTGGCTTTGATAAGATCTTGGAATAATATGCGATGACACGTTCCTGTCCATCGATTTCCTGTGACAACACTCCTCCCAAGCCATAATTGCTTGCATCCGTATCCAAAATAAAACGTTTATTCGGAACCGGATACGAAAGCAATGGTGCTGTACATAATCTCTGCTTCAGTTCATTGAACGCTTCCTCGTGTTCATCACTCCATTGGAACGGCTTGTTCTTCTGTGTCAGCTCGTGTAAACTCCTTGCGATTTTGGCAAATCCTGGCACAAATCGTCGATAATATGTGCATAGCCCGATGAAACTCCTTAATTCATGTAAATTCTGCGGTCTTGGCCAATCCTTTACGGCGGAGATCTTGTCTTCATCTGTGTGAATGCCGCTTGTTGTTATTTTGTGTCCCAAATATTTTACTTCATCCCGGAACAATACGCATTTCTTCGGACTTAACTTCAATCCAGCTGATTGGATTCTTTCGAATACTTCCTCCAGGTTTTGTAGATGTTCATTAAAGTCCTTGCCCATAACAATGATGTCGTCCAAATATACCAGGCATGTTTTCCAGTGGAGTCCTTTAAGTACACGTTCCATTAGCCTTTCGAAAGTTGCAGGGGCGTTACAAAGTCCAAATGGCATGACATTGAATTGCCATAATCCATTGCCCACACTGAACGCTGTCTTTTCCTTATCTTCGTCTGCGACTTCCACTTGCCAATAACCGCTCTGCAGATCCAATGTTGAAAACATCCTTGCTCCTGCCAATGTATCCAGTGTGTCGTTCTTGGTAACTGTGTTGAGCTTCCGATAATCAACGCAGAATCTCATGCTTCCATCCTTCTTTTCCACCAATACTACGGGTGAACTCCATGGACTCGTTGACTGCTCAATTACTCCCGATGTTTGCATATCAGTTACCATCTTATCCACCTCTGCTTGTTTAGCCAATGGCAACCTTCTTGGCGCTTGTCGAATAGGTGTTGATGTTCCTGTATCGATCCGGTGTTTAACCATATTTGTTCTGCCATTATCTTCCGGTGCACCACAGAAAATGGACATATATTTTTGAAGAAACTCCTTTGCTGCTTGTTTTTCTTTTGGCGTTAATTGTTCCATCCATTTCTGTGTTAGTTCCTCCTTTATTTTCCGTTGTCGTTGGTCCTTGGCCTTTACACACGGATTCGCCTCCTCACATTTTATAATGGTGGATACTTCCTCACCTCGACCGATGATAGTTCCCTTTTTAATTGTTTTTGTCACATCCGATAAATTAAGAGCCCGTATCGGAACTCTAAAGTCATAATCCGGCTTAACCAAAGCTTTTCCAATGAAAATGTCTTTGGTTTGTAGCTCGTCACTGTTGGCTTCCACAACCCACAACCCTTGTGTTCCAGGACCTCCATCCAATTTCCCCCAAACAAACGTTTCCGAGTGTGGTGGTAGCTTCGTCCGATGATCCAATTTTATCCTCCTTACGACTGGCTCCTTCCCGTTGTTCAGTTGCAAAGGCAGTTCGACATTACCGTATCTCAATGTTCCCCGTCCGACATCCAATACGAATCCATTTCGCTTCATGAAGTCCATTCCCAGGATGACCTCATCCACAATATTCGCAACCACAACTTCATGTCGAAAACTGTTGTTCCCGATTCGTATAATTACCTCCTTCTTTCCTTTAATAGCTGCACTGTCGCCTTTCGCCGTTTGCAACTTGAACCCTTTCATTGGTCGAACTCCATTCGTGATAAAATCTGGCCGCACAATCGTTCTCGTTGCTCCAGAGTCCAATGTTATTATACTGGATCGTCCCTCTACTTCGCCTCGCACCATCAAGCTATCACCACCTTTTGCCAATCTGAAAATGGGGATGAAGGTTATGGAGCATTTGGTTGTGGGAGTCAGCTTTTGCTTTTCAAAGCTGACTCTTACTAGTTTAACGCCTTCGTTGTTGTTTGGCGTTCCTCCTCGTTTGCTGCTTTTCTTTCCTCCGGTGGCCTTCGGTACATCGGCGATGGTGTTCTCGCCCGTTTGCGCCTTATCTCCCAGCATTCCCTTGAGATGTGTCCTGTTTTGTCACAAGCCCAACATCTGATTTTACTATTTCCATCCCGGAATCTCGTTGTCCGCCAGTTATCTGCTGGTTTGATGTTATTGCCCTGTTTGTGACTGATTGCTGGTTCCACTTCCACACGACGTACCTTCACTGCTGGTTTGATGATGTTGTTTGCAGTCTCGTTGGTTAGTGCACACGCGATGGTTTCCGCAAACGTTGCTTTTGGAGACAACACAACAGCACGTCTCGTATCCGGATCCCGTATAACATCGGTGAAAGCGTCGATCTTGATACGCTCTGTGTATTCTCCTGCCATGTTGTAGTGGGCGAGGTGCACTAACCGCTCTATATCAGCCGCATACTCCTGGAGCGTCTCTCCAACCCGCTGACATCGTCCTTTCAACTCCATACGATGTAGCTCCCGTCGATGGTCAGCTCCGTATTTGCGCTCCAGAGCCAACATTATTTTTCCGTAATCTTCTCGTTCGTATTCCGGCACGATTTGTAGGAGCTCCGCAGCACTACCCTTTAAAGCTACAATTAATGCTGCTACCGATCCTCTTCACACCAACCATTCCTTGTGGCCACCATTTCACACTGGAGTTTGAAGATGTTGAATGGTGTGGTTCCGTCGAACGTTGGTGGCTTCAATTTTATAGAGCTGGTTGGTCGAGTAACTTGAGCAATGGCGTTAGTTTTTAAATCCATTAGCTCCTTTTCAATCTTCATGAATCGTTGGTCGACCACCTCAAATTGCTGATCCATTTCTATTTTTACTGTGTCAACTTTTGTGTTCCGTGTAACGGAAAGCTCTCGAAACTTCTCGTTGACACCTTTTTCTTGCTGCTCCAACCGTTCGATGATGCTCTCTTGACCGGTTTTCATGTCGGTTTTGAGACCGCCGATCATCTGTTGTGTTTGTAACTGCATCTGTTGCATTACAGCCATTAGTTGCCCCATATCGAAACCTCCAGATGTTGTTGGAGTTTCTTTAACGACGACATTCTGGTCTTCCGCTCTGGTCGTTGATTCTGTAGTCGCTTCAACATGTCGCATTTCGGTTGAATCCGGTGCCCCCAAACTAAATTCATGTTGATCTGGGTCAACATTTTCCTCTAACAAAGCTGTACGGAGTCTTAACTGCAACTCATTTCGGTTGCCCGCAGTTGGCACATTCCGTAGACCCAACTCCTTCTTCAAATCTGCCACTTTTAAGTCCATTAATTTCATCTTGGATATTCACAACCCCACCGCTGTCACCAATTGTTACGATTTCGCCGAGTGGTTATTCTAATAATTTATCCGGTTCGATCACTGGATTGTGAATATTAAAGTCGCAAAGATTAAATTTTAATTAAATTTATTTCCCACAAAAATTACACAAATAATTCACTAATATTTATTTTCACTATTATTTTACACAATATTTATCACTACTATTATTTTAACATTTCACTTTTTATCACTTCCTGATATTAAAACTTCGAAATTCAAAATTGAACTGTCTCGTAACTCAAATGTCTACACCTATTTATACGACGCAAATACTTGTAGAACATTCTATTATTTTGCATCTCTACACCTCGCGAATGTTCTACTCGTATTTGGTTCGCTCCGCCTAGTTCATTATTTATTTTTATTCTGTTCGTATGTGTAAAGATTTGGTTACAGGGTAACCCCTATTGCTTTAATTTAAATCTTTTTAGTTATCACAGGTGACATCTGTGATTCCTGACAATATTATTTTCAGAATTAATGATCACACGGTTATGTTGATGATCACGATGTTATGTGATATCTTCTGTTTTACTTACAACAGATGTTAATAATGTCGACATCGTAATTACACGAATCACAGATGTCACCTGTGATAATTAAGAAGAAAATTATAGCAGTAGTGATTACCCTTACACATACGAACAAAATAAAAATAAATAATGAAATAGGCGGAGCGAACCGAAAACGACGAGAAGAACATTCGCGAAGTGTAGAGATGAAAAATAATGGAATGTTCTACAAGTATTTGCGTCGTATAAATACGTGTAGACATTTGAGTTACGAGACAGTTCAATTTTGAATTTCGAAGTGTTAATATCAGGAAGTGATAAAAAGTGAAGTGTTAAAATAATAGTAGTGATAAATATTGTGTAAAATAATAGTGAAAATAAATATTTGTGAATTATTTGTGGAATAATTGTGGAATTTAGTGGGAAATAAATTTAATTGAAATTTAATCTTTGCGAGTTTATAGTCACAATCCAGTGATCGAACCGGATAAAATTATTAGAATAACCACTCGGCGAAATCGTAACAATTGGTGACAGCGGTGGGATTGTGAATATCCAAGATGAAATTAATGGACTTAAAAGTGGCAGATTTGAAGAAGGAGTTGGGGCTACGAAATCTACCAACTGCGGGCAACCGAAATGAGTTGCAGTTGAGACTCCGTACAGCTTTGTTAGAGGAAAATGTTGATCCTGATCAACATGAATTTAATTTTGGGGCACCGGATTTAACCGAGGTGCAAGCGATTGAAGTGACCACAGAGTCAATGACCAGAGCGGAAGACGCGAATGTCACCGTACGGAAAACCACTCCAACAACACCAGGAGCGTTCGACATGGGGCAATTAATGGCCGCAATGCAGCAAATGATTGGATGTCTAAAACTCGATATGATTACCGAGCAAAGGGCATTGCGTGCTGAACAGGAGCAGATGATCGGCGGCCTCGAGGGAAAAATAACAAGCGGCCAAGATCAATTGAAGAGCAACCTAAAGAAGCAGATGCAAGCCGATCAAAAAAGATTGTTAGCGGAACAGGAGGTCATGAGAACCGGTCAAGAGAGCATCATCGAACGGTTTTAGCAGCAAGAAAAATGTGTCAACGAGAAGTTTCGAGAGCTTTCCGTTACGTTGAACGCAAAAGTCGATACCATCAAAATGGAAATGGATCACAAATAAGATCAACAAATCGAGGTGATCGATCAACGATTCCAGAAACTTGAAAAGGAGCTAATGGATCTGAAAACCAACGGCAGCGCTCAAATTGCTCGACCAACCAGCTCAATAAAGTTGAAGCCACCAACGTTCGATGGAACCACACCATTTAACATCTTCAAACTCCAGTTTGAAATGGCGGCCACAAGGAATGGTTGGTGAGCGGGTAGCAGCATTAATTGTGGCGGAATACGAACGAGAGGATTACGGCAAAATCATGTTGGCTCTGGAGCGCAAATATGGAGGTGACCATCGACGGGAGCTACATCGTATGGAGTTGAAGGGACGATGTCAGCGGGTTGGAGAGACGCTCCAAGAATATGCTGCTGATATAGAGCGACTAGTGCACCTCGCCCACTACAACATGGCAGGTGAATACACAAAGCGTATTAAGATCGACGCTTTCACAGATGGAATACGGGATCCGGATACGAGACGTGCAGTTGTGTTGTCTCCAAAAGCAACGTTTGCGGAAACCATCGCGTGTGCCCTAACCAACGAGACTGCAAACAACATCATCAAACCAGCAGTCAAGGTACGTCGTGTGGAAGTGGAACCAGCAATCAGTCACAAACAGGGCAATAACATCAAACCAGCAGATAACTGGCGGACAACGAGATTCCGGGATGGAAATAGTAAAATCAGATGTTGGGCTTGTGACAAAACAGGACACATCTCAAGGGAATGCTGGGAGATAAGGCGCAAACGGGCGAGAACACCATCGCCGATGTACCGAAGGCCACCGGAGGAAAGAAAAGCAGCAAACGAGGAGGAACGCCAAACAACAACAAAGGCGTTAAACGAGTAAGAGCCAGCTTTGAGGAGCAAAAGCTGACTCTCACAACCAAATGCTCCATAACCTTCATCCCCATTTCCAGATTGGCAAAAGGTGGTGATAGCTTGATGGTGCGAGGCGAAGTAGAGGGATGATCCAGTATGATAACGTTGGACACCGGAGCAACGAGAACGATTGTGCGGCCAGATTTCATCATGAATGGAGTTCAGACAATGAAAGGGTTCAAGTTACAAACGGCGACAGGCGACAGTGCGGCTATCAAAGGAAAGAAGGAGGTTACAATACGAATCGGGAACAACAGTTTTCGACATGAAGTTCTGGTTGCGGATATTGTGGATGAGGTCATCCTGGGAATGGACTTCATGAAACGAAATGGATTCGTATTGGATGTCGGACGGGGAACATTGAGCTACGGTAATGTTCGAACTGCCTTTGCAACTGAACAACGGGAAGGAGCCAGTCGTAAGGAGGATAGCATTGGATCATCGGACGAAGCTACCACCACACTCGGAAACGGTTGTTTGGAGGAAATTGGATGGAGGTCCTGGAACACAAGGGTTGTGGGTTGTGGAAGCCAACAGTGACGAGATACAAACCAAAGAAATTATCATTGGGAAAGCTTTGGTTAGGCCGGATTGTGACTTTACAGTTCCGATAAGGGCTCTTAATTTATCGGATGTGACAAAAACAATCAAAAAGCGAACTATCATCGGCTGAGGTGAGGAAGTATCCACGATTATAAAATGTGAGGAGGCGATCCGTGTGTAAAGGCCAAGGACCAACGACAACGGAAAATAACGGAGGAACTAACACAGAAATGGACGCAACATTTAACGCCAAAAGAAAAACAAGCAGCAAAGGAGTTGCTTCAAAAATATATGTCCATTTTCTGTGGTGCACCGGAAGATAATGGCAGAACAAATATGGTTAAACACCGCATCGACACAGGAACATCAACACCTATTCGACAAGCGCCAAGAAGATTACCATTGGCTAAACAAGCAGAAGTGGATAAGATGGTAACTGATATGCAAACATCGGGAGTAATTGAGCAGTTAACGAGTCCATGTAGTTCACCCGTAGTATTGGTGGAAAAGAAGGATGGAAGCATGCGATTCTGCGTTGATTATCGAAAGCTCAACACAGTTACCAAGAAGGATAGTTACCCATTACCAAGGATCGACGACACACTGGATACATTGGCAGGAGCACGGATGTTTTCAACATTGGATTTGCAGAGCGGCTATTGGCAAGTGGAGGTCGCAGACGAAGATAAGGAAAAGACAGCGTTCAGTGTGGGCAATGGATTATGGCAATTCAATGTCATGCCATTTGGACTTTGTAACGCCCCTGCGACTTTCGAACGGCTAATGGAACGTGTACTTAAAGGACTCCACTGGAAAACATGCCTAGTATATTTGGACGACATCATTGTTATGGGCAAGGACTTTAATGAACATCTACAAAACCTGGAGGAAGTATTCGAAAGAATCCAATCAGTTGGATTGAAGTTGAGTCCGAAGAAATGCGTATTGTTCAGGGATGAAGTCAAATATTTGGGACACAAAATAATAACAAGCGGCATTCATACAGATGAAGACAAGATCTCCGCCGTAAAGGATTGGCCAAGACCGCAGAATTTACATGAACTAAGGAGTTTCATCGGACTATGCACATATTATCGACGATTTGTGCCAGGATTTGCCAACATCGCAAGGAGTTTACACGAACTGACACAGAAGAACAAGCCGTTCCAATGGAGCGATGAACACGAGGAAGCATTCAACGAACTGAAGCAACGATTATGTACAGTACCATTGCTTTCGTATCCGGTTCCGAATAAACGTTTTATTTTGGATACGGATGCAAGCAATTATGGCTTGGGAGGAGTGTTGTCACAGGAAATCGATGGACGAGAACGTGTCATCGCATATTATTCAAAAATCTTATCGAAGCCAGAACGGAACTACTGTGTAACAAGAAGAGAATTGTTGGCCATAGTGAAATGTGTGGAACCTCTATGGCCAATCATTTCTGCTAAGAACGGATCATGGCGCCTTGACATGGCTACTTCAGTTTAAAAATCCCGAAAGACAAGTAGCACGGTGGATTGAGCGATTGGGGAGTTTTGTTTACGAAATCCAACATCGGAAGGGAAGCGCTCATGGAAATGCGGATGCATTGTCAAGACGGCCATGTAGAGTGGATTGTAAACATTGCGGACGGGTAGAAAACAAGGAAAACATCGTCGATATCAGACTAATGAAAGTGTTGCCAGCTAATGAGTGGACCAGGGATGTTATCTCCAAAGAGCAACGAGAGGATCCAGATTTGGCAGTAATTATCAAGTTCATGGAGGAAGAACATCGTCCCACATGGAGTGATATTGCGGATAAAGGCCCAACTATCAAGGCTTATTGGGCCCAATGGGATAGTTTAAACATGGAAGACGGCTGCTTAAAGCGAACATGGGAAAGCTCCGATGGCAAGACAAAGCAATCGTTGGTGGTAGTACCGAGGATCAGGATGGCGGAAATATTGGAGGAATACCACGGAGGAACAAGCGGAGGTCACCTAGAAATTAACAAAACGTTAGCCAAGGTACGTGAAAGGTTCTACTGGGCAGGATGTAGACAGGCAGTGGCTGAATGGTGTTAAAAGTGTGACCAATGTATGGCCGTGAAAGGACCGACAAAGAAGAGCCGTGGAGCGATGCAACAATATAATGTGGGAGCACCATTTGAGAGGATTGTCATAGATGTTGCAGGACCATTTCCAACCAGCGATAGTGGTAACAAATATGTTTTGGTAGTAATGGACTACTTCAGTAAGTGGCCAGAGGTATACCCGATTCCAAATCAGGAAACAACCACAATCGCCAATGCAGTGGTATACAATTGGATAAGCCGTTATGGGGTACCAATAGAACTGCATTCCGACCAAGGGCGGAATTTTGAATCGGTTGTCTCTCAGGAGATGTGCCAACTACTGGGAATTAATAAAACGCGGACAACACCTTTCCACCCACAGTCTGATGGCATGGTGGAGCGTTTCAATGCCACATTGGAAGAGTTTATAGCCAAAACAGTGGATACAAACCATTCCATGGGATCAAGGCATTCCATTGTTCTTAATGGTCTATCGATCGGCGGTGCATAACACGACAGAAGTAACACCAGCGGCAATACTTTTCGGCAACAATTTAAGACTGCCAGGCGATCTCAAATTCGGAGCGGTTCCATCATCAGCTAAATGTGGACAAGCATATGTGGACAACTTGAAAGAGAAGTTCAGCAACATACACGGATTTGTCAGAGAGAAAATCAAATTTTCAAGTGATAAAACAAAGGCTCGGTATGATGTACGAGCAAACAATAAAGGATTTGACGAGGGTCAATTGGTATGGCTTCACAACCCACAACGTAAGAAAGGGTTATCGCAGAAATTACAACCTGGATGGGAAGGACCGTACAAGGTCATAACAAGAATAAATGATGTGATCTAAAGGGTCCAAAAAGGAGTACGAGGAAAACCCAAGGTTGTACACCCGGAGTGACTGGCGTTCTATAGAGGAAGAGGACTAGATCCTGTTCGGGACGAACAGGTTTGGGCGGAGGGTAGTGTCACGAATCACAGATGTCACCTGTGATAACTTAGAAGATTTAAATTATAGCAGTAGGGATTACCCTGTAACCAAATGTTTACACATACGAACAGAATAAAAATAAATAATGAAATAGGCGGAGCGAACCAAATACGAGAAGAACATTCGCGAAGTGTAGAGATGAAAAATAATGGAATGTTCTACAAGTATTTGCGTCGTATAAATACGTGTAGACATTTGAGTTACGAGACAGTTCAATTTTGAATTTCGAAGTGTTAATATCGGGAAGTGATAAAAAGTGAAGTGTTAAAATAATAGTAGTGATAAATATTGTGTAAAATAAAAGTGAAAATAAATATTTGTGAATTATTTGTGAAATAATTGTGGAATTTAGTGGGAAATAAATTTAATTGAAATTTAATCTTTGCGAGTTTAATATTCACAATCCAGTGATCGAACCGGATAAAATTATTAAAATAACCACTCGGCGAAATCGTAACAGTGTTAATATCGGGAAGTGATAAAAAGTGAAAGTGAAGTGTTTAAATTAGTGTAGTGATAATTATTGTGGAAAATTAGTGTTTTAATAATTATTTGTGAAATATTTGAGGAATTTATTGGGAAATAAATTTAGTGTAAAATTAATCTTTGCGAGTTTAATATTCACAATCCAGTGATCGAACCGGATAAATTATTTGAATAACCACTTGGCAATATCTTAACAATATTTTTATACGGCGTTTAGAACCAATTGTAACATGTACATGAATAAAAATTGAATAAATCGTAAGGTTTTCATTTTTATAATAACTATTAAAATAACTCGTATTTGCACTTGGTTTCCATATATGTTATGGTTAGGTTAGGTTGTTGTGGCTGCTATCGCACACTTAGACCGGCGACCGGTCCGTTGTGATACCACTCTATGTACGGCTATAGGTCCGAGTTTTTTCGTACAACCATCTGCGCATTGCATAGCTCCATGTCAGCCTATACTACTGACATGGAAGATGTGTCGGCCCATGAATTCTAAACACGACAGGGGATCCAGATATATGTTCATTGTACACCACCGATTGCACCGCCCGAACGATCGAAGGTGAAAATCCCATTTGCATCATGGCCCGAATCGTGATTTGAACCCGGTACCTCCCGGCAATTTTTGTTTGCAGTATTTTTCATTAATTAAAGTTGAGCCAAAAATCTTCAATTTTACATCAGTTCTTATGGAGTGTATGAAAATCTAGACCCCATAAATAAGCTCAATAAATTTAAAGGATCAAGCATTGCTGCTTGTATATTATAGGATGCTATCGTCAACATTATCATCCAACAAAGCTGTACGGAGTCTTAATTGCAACTCATTTCGGTTGCCCGCAGTTGGTAGATTCCGTAGACCCAATTCTTCATATCTGTCACTTTTAAGTCCATTAATTTCATTTTGGATATTCACTATTCCACCGCTGTCACCAATTGTTACGATTTCGCCGAGTGGTTATTCTAATAATTTTATCCGGTTCGATCACTGGATTATGAATATTAAACTCGCAAACTTTAATTTTACAATAAATTTATTTCCCAATAAATAATAAAAATATTTCACAAATAATTATTACAACACTTATTTTACACAATAACTATCACTACTATTATTTTAACACTTCACTTTCACTTTTTATCACTTCCCGATATTAACACTTCGAAATCCAAAATTGAACTGTTTCGTAACTCAAATGTCTACACCTATTTATACGACGCAAATACTTGTAGAACATTCCATTATTTTGCATCTCTACACTTCGCGAATGTTCTTTTTGTCGTATTTTCTTATATAATAATAGGCTCCGCCTATTTCATTATTAAGTTTTTGTTTTGTTCGAATGTGTAAACATTTAGTTACAGGGTAACCCCTACTGCTATAAATTATCTCTTTTTAATTACCACTCTGAGATTCGTCACAGAAAGGAGCGGAGCAATTCAAATATCACGCAACGAAACTTCGTGAAGTGTAGATATGCATAAGGTGATGGAATGTTCCACAAAGATTTATGTCGCATACATAAGTGTTGTTATTTGAGTTACGAAACTGTTCAGTTTGGAATATTAAATTTTTAATGTCGGGTTGTAATAAAAAGTAAAAAGTGAAGTGTTTAAATATATGTAGTAATAATTACTGTGGAAACTAAGGTTGATAATAATAATAATTTGTATTTGGGGAATTTTTTGTTCAATAAATTTATTGTTAGATTTAAAGTTTTGCGAGTTTAATATTTACAGTTCAGTAATTAAACCAGAAATAAATATTTGATTTTGTACTCGGCTAATGCGTTACACACTTCTGATAGAATTTCTAACTTTTTTTAATTATCACAGGTGTCACTGTGATTCGGCACACACTATTGACGATTGTGTGACGAATCACAGATGTCACCAGTGATAACTTAATGATGTTACGATTTCGCCGAATGGTTATTCTAATAATTTATCCGGTTCGATCACTGGATTGTGAATATTAAACTCGCAAAGATTAAATTTTAATTAAATTTATTTCCTACAAATATTACACAAATATTTCACAAATAATTCACAAATATTTATTTTCACTATTATTTTACACAATATTTATCACTACTATTATTTTAACACTTCACTTTCACTTTTTATCACTTCCCGATATTAACACTTCGAAATTCAAAATTGAACTGTCTCGTAACTCAAATGTCTACACCTATTTATACGACGCAAATACTTGTAGAACATTCCATTATTTTTCATCTTTACACTTCGTGAATGTTCTTCTCGCCTATTTCATTATTTGTTTTTATTTTGTTCGTATGTGTAAACATTTGGTTACAGGGTAATCCCTACTGCTATAATTTTCTTCTTAATTATCACAGGTGACATCTCTGATTCGTGATGCTACCCTCCACCCAAACCTGTTCGTCCCGAACAGGATCCAGACCTCTTTCTCTGTAGAACGCCAGTCTATCCAGGTGTATAACCTTGGGTTTTCCTCGTACTCCTCTTTGGATCCTATAAATCATGTCGTTAGTTCTGACCCTGTACGGTTTCTCCCATCCAGGTTCTAACTTTTTGGATAATCCATTCCTTCGTTGTGTTCCAGGACCTCCATGCAATTTCCTACAAACAACCGTTTCCGAGTGTAGTGGTAGCTTCGTCCGATGATCCAATGTTATCCTCCTTACGACTGGCTCCTCTCTATTGTTCAGTTGCAAAGGCAGTTCGACATTACCGTAGCCCAAAGTTCCCCGTCCAAAATCCAATACGAATCCATTTATTTTCATGAGGTCCATACCCAGGATGAACTCATCCATAATATCCGCAACCAGAACTTCATGTCGAACACTGTTTTTCCCGATTCGTATTGTCACCTCCTTCTTTCCTTTGATAGCCGCACTGTCGCCTGTCGCCGTTTGTAACTTGAACACTTTCATTGTCCGAACTCCATTCGTGATGAAATCTGGCCGCACAATCGTTCTCGTTGCTCCGCCTCTCACCATCAAGCTATCACCACCTTTTACCAATCTGGAAATGGGGATGAAGGTTATGGAGCATTTGGTTGTGGGAGTCAGCTTTTGCTCCTCAAAGCTGACTCTTACTCGTTTAACGCCTTCGTTGTTGTTTGGCGTTCCTCCTCGGCTGGTATTCTTCATTCCTCCGGTGGCCTTCGGTACATCGGCGATGGTGTTCTCGCCCGTTTGCGCTTTATCTCCCAGCATTCCCTTGAGATGTGTCCTATTTTGTCACAAAAACAATTTATTTTACTAGTTCCATCCCGGAATCTCGTTGTCCGCCAGTTATCTGCTGGTTTGATGTTATTGCCCTGTTTGTGACTGATTGCTGGTTCCACTTCCACACGACGTACCTTCACTGCTGGTTTGATGATGTTGTTTGCAGTCTCGTTGGTTAGGGCACACGCGATGGTTTCCGCAAACGTTGCTTTTGGAGACAACACAACTGCACGTCTCGTATCCGGATCCCGTATTCCATCTGTAAAGGCGTCGATCTTAATACGCTCTGTGTATTCACCTGCCATGTTGTAGTGGGCGAGGTGCACTAGTCGCTCTATATCAGCTGCATACTCCTGGAGCGTCACTCCAACCCGCTGACATCGTCCCTTCAACTCCATACGATATAGCTCCCGTCGATGGTCACCACCATATTTGCGCTCCAAAGCCAACATGATTTTGCTGTAATCCTCTCGTTCGTATTCCGGCACGATTTGGAGTAGTTCCGCAGCACTTCCCTTTAGCGCCACAATTAATGCTGCTACCCGATCCTCTTCACACCAACCGTCCCTTGTGGCCGCCATCTCAAACTGGAGTTTGAAGATGTTGAATGGTGTGGTTCCGTCAAATGTTGGTGGCTTCAACTTTATTGAGCTGGTTGGTCGAGTAACTTGAGCGCTGCCGTTGATTTTGAGATCCATGATTTCCCTCTCGAGTTTCAGGAATCGTTGATCTGCCACCTCAGATTGCTGAAGACTGCGAGATTCAAACCCCTCCAGTTTCCGCTCCATTTCTATTTTACTATGTCAACTTTTGTGTTAAACGTAACGGAAAGCTCTCGAAACTTCTAGTTGACACATTTTTCTTGCTGCTCCAACCGTTCGATAATGCTCTCTTGACCAGTTCTCATGCTTTCCTGTTCAGCCAATAATCTCTCCTGGTCGACTCGCATTTGTTCCTTTAAACTTTCTTGTCCGCTTGTAACATCGGTTTTGAGCCCACCGATCATCCGTTGTGTTTGTAGCTGCATCTGTTGCATTACAGTCATTAGTTGCCCCATGTCGAAACCTCCAGATGTTGTTGGAGTAGTTTCTTTAACGATAACATTCTGGTCTTCCGCTCTGGTCGTTGACTCTGTAATTACTTCAATCGCTTGCACCTCGGTTGGATCTGGTGCCCCCGTATTAAAATCATGTTGATCTGGGTCAACATTTTCATCCAACAAAGCTGTACGGAGTCTCAACTGCAACTCGTTTCGGTTGCCCACAGTTGGTAGATTCCGTAGCCCCAACTCCTTCTTCAAATCTGCCACTTTTAAGTCCAATAATTTCATCTTGGATATTCACAATCACACCGCTGTCACCAATTTTTACGATTTCGCCGAGTGGTTATTCTAATAATTTATCCGGTTCGATCACTGGATTGTGAATATTAAAGTCGCAAAGATTAAATTTCAACTAAATTTATTTCCCACAAATATTACACAAATATTTCACAAATAATTCACAAATATTTATTTTCACTATTATTTTACACAATATTTATCACTACTATTATTTTAACACTTCACTTTCACTATTATTTTCACTTCCCGATATTAACACTTCAAAATTCAAAATTGAACTGTTTCGTAACTCAAATGTCTACACCTATTTATACGACGCAAATACTTGTAGAACATTCCATCATTTTTCATCTCTACACTTCGTGAATGTTCTTCTCGTCGTATTCGGTTCGCTCCGCCTATTTCATTATTTGTTTTTGTTTTGTTCGTATGTGTAAACATTTGGTTACAGGGTAATCCCTACTGCTATAATTTTCTTCTTAATTATCACAGGTGACATCTGTGATTCGTGACAATGAGTTATAAATTATAGCAGAAGGGATTACCCTGTAACCAAATGTCTACACATACGAACAAAATAGAAATATATAATGAAATAGGCGGAGCGAACAAAATATGACGAAAAAACCATTCGCGAAGTGTAGAGATGCAAAAATAATGGAATGTTCTACAAGTATTTGCATCGTATAAATACGTGTAGACATTTGAGTTTCGAGCAGTTCAATTTTGAATTTCGAAGTGTTAATATCGGGAAGTGATAACAAGTGAATGTAAACTAGGTCATGTATTTAATTGTACTGATTTTATTCAACGTCTTTACAATCATAATATGTTATAATTTATACTAAAAAAACTGCTGACATATTGTCTACCTTATAACTATGAAAGAATGTATAAGTATAAAACGGAAACAAATAAACGTCCGAAATAAGATATGTTTAACATAGATATTATGATATTTAACATATCATAGATATTATGATATTTAAAAGTTGATTTGTCGGCATTTCCCATATATATATGTATATATATATATATATATATATATATATATATATATATATATATATATATATATATATATATATATATATATATATATATATATATATATATATATATATATATATATATAATACATATATATATACATATATATATATATATATATATATATATCTATATATATATATATATATATATATATATATATATATATATATATATATATATATATATATACAGGGTGCCCCCGATTGGGATGCTGATCCGTTACGGGCTTATTCCTTGGTTCATTTCATGAAAAAAATCGTATTGCAGGGGGGGTCAATTTTTGATATTCTTTGAGATACAGCGCGTTTAAAAAATTTGGTTCGGAAAAAAAGTACAAGCGGATATTAAGCTGTAACTTACAAAATTTTTAGCGGACAGCAACTAACAAAGTCTCATTTGACGGACAACTAAATTAAGATCTCATTGGCTATCTCGCATCTGTATCCATTTAAGAGCTATGGCGTTTTAAAGTTAAAAAAATAAAAAAAAAATGATATTTTTTTTCATAAATTTGAGTTTTTCTCAAAACAATGCCCTAATAAATTTTTTTTTTTTACTTAATTTTAATCCGCTATGATTTCCTCTACAATCCCTCAATACATTATTTGTACCCACGTGTTATAGTTTTTTACTTATGAGACGAAGAATGAAAACACGACACACTTCATTTTTTTTAACTTTAAAACGCCATAGCTCTTAAATGGATACAGATGCGAGATAGCCAATGAGATTTTAAATATAGCCTATTTAGTTGTCCGTCAAATGAGACTTTGTTAGTTGCTGTCCGATAAAAATTTTGTAAGTTACAGCTTAATATCCGCTTGTACTTTTTTTCCGAACCAAATTTTTTAAACGCGCTGTATCTCAAAGAATATCAAAAATTGACCCCCCCTGCAATACGATTTTTTTCATGAAATGAACCAAGGAATCAGCCCGTAACGGATCAGCATCCCAATCGGGGACACCCTGTATATATATATATATATATATATATATATATATATATATATATATATATATATATATATATATATATATATATATATATATATATATATATATATATATATATATATATATATATTTATATATATAGGGTGATGTTGGCATATATGCTCAACCAACTTTATATTTATACAGTTGACCCTAGTTATTCAGGTGAACATGCTTCGGGCGACAAAAAAGATCGAGGAAGGGGTTGTGGTGTGTCTCGATTTGCTGGTCGATGATGGATTCGACTTCTTTTCCAGAGAATCACTACAATCACCATGATAATGAGAATAGTACCAAATGTTAAATGAGTCATCGTGTAGTGGTGTATGTGATGACTATTGATGGTTTCCTGACTTTTTTGAAGTTCAATTCGTTCCTCGAGCTCGTGGGTATTTATTGTTGTTAACGATGATGATGTAGTAGAACTCATTCTTTCCTGGCCGTGATTTATGTGGCTTATGTTGCGTAAAATTGGCTCTATATGACTCATATTGGCTGTTACCAGAAATAATGTGTTGATCCTAGTTACTTCTCGCCCAATGGATGAAATTTGTAATGTTTCATCCTTAACGATACATCCCGGGCTTATGGAGATCATTCCAGTGCCTTGAAGATTAAGTGGCACGATCTGTGATTCACAAATCAAGTCAAACCTAACCTTTGATGAATTTGATTTAGTAACGTAAATCCATCGGTTTGATTCATGTACTGGTATCCAACGATTGGTAGGAGTAAGACCTCGAACAGTGCAACTGGAATGCATATTAGGTTGTCGTAAGAGCATGTTTATCTCACATTGGGCTACAGTTGAATGCCTTGTGTAAATGGGTGAAATGTGGCACACATACAATCCTTCGTTTATAGGTAAGCACTTTTTGAAAGTTTCTTGATCGACTGGTGCATAATGCTCTCAGTGATGATCAACCAACAGGTATTCTGATGATGGTATTATCAACAACTGAAGAGTTGCCGTAGGAATAGGTACAGGTATGAGTGGAAACAACTGGTAAAAATGTATCCTCACCAACGGTATGCGAACGCGTATAATTATGTTACTGCTGGTAATTCTGGATTCGGTTTTTAATATCCGGTACAGATTCATTAGGTCCCCTTGCCTTCTGCCAGGCAAGGACATCTATGGGGAAAGATGTTCCTTGATACGATTAATTTCGTCTTGAAGTCGTACTGGGGTTACCAGAGATCGATGAAGTGTATTGTGCTGGGTGTTGAGCATTTCTTCGATAATATTCTGTTGTGTGTTTTGCATGGATTTCAGTATTAACATCATCTGAAGACTACCAGTGATGATAATATCCTTCTGATTCATCATTGTATTGTACTCCTGAAGGTACTTAAAATCCACATCCACTTGCTGCTGATGTTCTTCTAGTTTTTTCAGATGGGTTGTGGTGTAATTATTATTTTGTTTAAATAACCGTATATAGTATTGTCTATGGATGTTTGATTCTTTGCCAACTGTAGGAGATGCTGCTCATTCTGCTCAAATAAATCAAAGTGCTTTTTGTAATTTTCTGCTTCTCGTTGAGACAAGATGCCAAACGTGTCACTGAGAAGAATTCCGATCGTATCTCCAACACCTCGCTTGCGATGTCTCTTAGCTTTGGTTTCAAGTAGTTTGTTTTCTTCTTTAATATTGTGAAACTGTAGTTTAAGTTGTTGGACAATGATATCACAATGTATCGATTGTATATTGTTACATGCTCTTGTTAGCAACTGGAGGTTCTTCTCTGCTTTGGCAACTTCATCCCAGTAACTCATCATGTTATAACGATTGATAAGATTACAGTGTGCGGCAAGTAACTGAACCTCTCCTACATTGTCGAAATATATGCCTCCTGCATCTTCTAAATCATGCATCTGCAACCTAGTTACAATGGATAATACTGTGAGCAATGTTACTGTGGTCTTATGAAGTTTGCATGATCTGCTTCTTGACGTTGGCTTGTTTTCTTCGTCAGTTGATGGGCTCCTATTTTCATTTTCTACGGCTGGCAGAGTGCACAGTTTGGTTGTAGGACGTTTTATTTCTCCCTTGAGAGTGGAAATCGTGGCTGCTCTTACCAGATTATCTTTATCCGCGTAGACGTCTGCTCCTAATAAGATATCTATAGGAGCCGGACAATCATACTGTAGATCCGCTAATATTATATTTTCCCACCGGGAGTTGTAGTTACGTTTTATTTTTTGCTCTGGCACATTTGATGTTATTCTCGGTAAAACATATGCTTCTATCTGTAGTTTAAACTCTGATGGAAAATGTGGCTGAATTTCCAATTGAACTATGGAGCTACACGTGTTCTTTGTATTGCCTCCAATTCCAACCAAGCTGGTACGTATGTTTTTCTGACGTAATCCTAACTGCAGACATGCATTTTCAGTAATCAAGGATACTTGAGATCCTAGATCAATTAATGCCCTTAACGTAACCGTGTCGTTTGTTGATGTTTTGGTTATTACTTTTGCCGTTGAGTGTAGAGTCGTGGTATTTCCATCGATTGCATTGATCGATACCTTTTTCTTTGCATCATTAATGTAGGTGTGGAGCAATTGATGATGTTTGTTATTACATATTGTGCATGTTTCAGTTTTTAGACATGCTTCTGTTGAGTTATGTCATAAGCGGTTGGTACACAATTTGTTCCTATTGATGAAATCTATTCTCCGGCTTGGGGTGATTTGTTTAAAATGAACACACTTTAGAATAGTGTGTCCCATTCCTTCGCAGTACTTACACTACAACATTCTCTACTGTAATTTGCCTTGTGCTGGTTTCCTTGATTGACCAACATTTTTCTATATGAATCAACTTTGGATTGTTTATTTGAGATGGCGGTTGCACCCTGAAGTGCTTCCAGCACATTCATTCTCTCCATTAACAGATGTAAAAATTGTTGCATGGTAGGAAAGTCACGACTACCATTTAGGGATTCCTCGTAGTGCTTTAGGCTGTTGTAATCCAATTTTTTGACATTAATGTGAATAAGGATGATGCTCCATTCGTCCACGTTGTAGCCCAAATTTCTTAATGCTTCTATACACTCCTTTAGTGCATCATGCATTTTTCGAATATCCTTGGCTGCGTTTGATTGAACTTTTGGAATGTTCAACATAGTGTCAATATATTCGGCCACGATTTTTCGTTTATTATTGTACCGCTCCTTAATGATGTTGTAAGCAGGTTTGTAGTTTTCTGCTTGTAGTGCTAGGTGTCCTATTAAGGGAGATGGTTCTCCTTTTAAGCTTTCTTTAAAATAACTTAATTTTTCGAAGTCTGATACATGGCTGTTATCATGTATCAAATTGTTGAACGTGTTTATGAACGATGTCCAGTTCTTGAAATTCCCATCGAATGTTGGAATTTGTATTCGCGGTAATTTCGGCCTGCTACTTGTGGCTTGTTGATACTTTGACTGGTTTTGCCTGATGTTTGATGCTACTGTGATTCTGATGTCTTCATATTGTTTCATCACTGTGCCAAAATAGTCATCCACAAAATACGGCAGCGATTCTTCGGCCTCATGCAGTTTTTCGATTTCGGCTTTCTTGAAGGAGATTGTTTCGAGTTTGATGTCCATGAACTCGACGTTTTCTGGTTCATTTTCCACGGTACTATTTACTTTTCTTACCATGGCGTAGAATTGCCTCATCTTAAATTGTTGTGCTTTATAGCGTTTCGCTTGCACTGAGGCCAAATTCTCGTTACCAGTTGATGTCTTACCGGCACTTGCACTTGGAACAGGTGTGACTGATGGATTCTTCGTCTTTGACCCTAGTGATTTCCTGAGTGCTTCTAACTCCTGTCTGAAGTTTTGCACCAGATGTGCCACCGATTCTCGACTTTTCCAATATTCATGTGTTGGATGGTCATCTTTATACTGACTTAGTATCTGTTCATCAGTATCGACGAATTCTTCATACATATCATCTAACCGCGCTATTTTGCGGTTGATGTATGTACTTGTCTTTCTGTTCATGGAATCCTTCTTGTAGTTGGACAACAATGTTTGTAACTCCTTGAATCTCTGCTGCTGTTGCTGGCATAAGTTGTCCATTGTAAACGCCTGGTTGATGGTTTTAGGTGTGTTGAATATTTGATGACTTGATGGTATATGTGTCACTTTGTTTGATGGTATATGTGTCACTTTATTTGATGGTTGTGTGTCACTTTGTTTGATGGTTGTACTGTTGATACTATTTATTTAGTGGACTGTATTTATTTCGTCGAACTTATAGATGTTTTTATTTTTTCGCTTGAAGGACCATGTAAACTTGGTCATGTATTTAATTGTAATGATTTTATTCAACGTCTTTACAATCATAATATGTTATAATTTATACTAAAAAAACTGCTGACATATTGTCTACCTTATAACTATGAAAGAATATATAAGTATAAAACGGAAACAAATAAACGTCCGAAATAAGATATGTTTAACATAGATATTATGATATTTAACATATAGTGAAGTAAAAGTTGATTTGTCGGCATTTCCCATAAGGTGAATTATATATATATATATAGGGTGATGTTGGCATATATGCTCAACCAACTTTATATTTATACAGTAGACCCTAGTTGTTCAGGTGAACAGTGAAAGTGAAGTGTTGAAATAATTGTAGTGATAATTATTGTGTAAAATAAGTGTTGTAATAATTATTTGTGAAATATTTGTTGAATTTATTGGGAAATAAATTTAGTGAAAACTTAATCTTTGCGAGTTTAATATTCACAATTCAGTGATCGATCCAGGTAAATTATTTGAATAACCACTCGGCGAAATTGTAACAATCGGTGACGGTGGTGGGATTGTGAATATCAAAAATGAAGTTATTGGCCTTAAAAGTGGCAGACTTGAAGAAGGAGTTGGGTCCGCGTAATTTACCAACTTCGGGCAACCGCAATAAGTTGCAGCTGAGACACCGAGTTACTTTGTTAGAGGAACATGTTGACCCAGATCAACATGAGTTTAATTTGGGGCACCGGATTCAACCGAGGTGCAAGCAGTTGAAGTGACTACAGAATCAACGACCAGTGGCCCAATTCTGGTTTTCCCAGGGAATTGGGAGTTGGGAATTTTTGACGTTTTTATAACAGTTGGGAATTATTTATTCCAAAAGTGTATTCTGGCTATTGGGAAAAATATTTTGTTTGGAAAAAATAATTCCCAATTATAACAGTTTTGACGTTTATTTTTCCCTATTAAAATTGTTGGGAATTCATATTTCTTATGGTAAAATACTCATAATCATAATACTAGAGTATAAATTTTAATTTTTTTATTATTTCCTATAAGCAATAACACCTATTTTTTTAAATTTGGTCTTATCTGCCCTAAAATATAAAAAAAAGCTCATTCATAAATACTTATAGAAAATAATTCCGACCCTAAAAAATTTTTTGTTTTTCAAAAGCGAAAACACCTATTTTTTTAAAAAATTTCTTATTCATCCATCAATATTTAAATCATATTCAAACATATTAACATAGCGCACCATGAAAAAAACCATTTAAAAGGTACTCTAGTGGCGAACATTTAAAACTATTTGTTTCACAGAGGGGAAATAATTCCCAGCACGCCAGAATACACTTTTGGGAATTGGGGAATAAAATATTGGGAATTATTATAGTTGGGAATTGGGAAATTTTTTTTCCCAATTCCCAATTCCCAGGGAAAACCAGAATAGGGCCACAGAGCGGAAGATCAGAATGTCGTCGTTAAAGAAACCACTCCAACAACATCTGGAGGTTTCGATGTGGGGTAACTAATGGTCGCAATGCAGCAAATGGCTACCGGCCAAGATCAATTAAAAAGCGAGCTGAAGGAGCAACTGAGCGGTGATCAGGAAAAATTGATTGAACGGATGGATCATCACGAGAAGTTTCAGCAAGATTAAATGGCCGAAGTGAACCAGAAACTTCTAGATATGTCCATTACATTCAGCTCCAAAATGGTCATGGTTAAAAAGGAAATAGATCAACAACTTGAGGTGGCCGATCAACGATTCATGAAGATCGAACAAGAGCTAATGAATCTTAAAACCAACGGCACTGCTCAAGTTACTCGACCAACCAGCTCAATAAAGTTGAAGCCACCAACGTTCGACGAAACCACACCATTCAACATCATCAAACTCCAGTTTGAAATAGCGGCTACCACAAACGGTTGGTGTGATGAGGATCGAGTGGCAGCATTAATTGTGGCGCTAAAAATACCAGCCGAGGAGGAACGCCAAACAACAACAAAAGCGTTAAACGAGTAAGAGTCAGCTTTGAGGAGCAAAAGCTGACTCCCACAAACAAATGCATTATGCAGACACACACTAAAGTCGGCTTTGGTTATATATGTTAAATTTATAATGCAAAAAGTTCAGTTTTTCATTTTAACAATATGTCAAAATTAAATGTCTCTTAATATTTTATTTTATTATCTTATTAGACTCGAGTATATCTGAAAATATTTTATTTGTGTTTTTAATTACCCGTCGTATGTTTTTAAATAATTCATTTTAGGATTAATGCATTTTAGGAAATACACAAATATTGACATTTATCTGGGTGTGACAGTTACATTTTCTTCCGCTAGAGAACCCATTCCAATTGTCTAATACGATTTCGCCGAGTGGTTATTCAAATAATTTTATTCGATTCGATCACTGGACTATGAATATCAAACTCGCAAACTTTAAATTTCCACTAAATTTATTTCCTACCAAAATTACACAAATATTTTTCACAACACTAATTTTACACAATTATTATCACAATTACTTAACACTTCACTTTCACTTTTATCACTTCCCGATATTAACAATTCGAAATTCAAAAATGAACTTTAGTAACTCAAATGTCTACACGTATTTATACGTCACAAATACTTGTGGAACATTCCATTATTTTGCTTCTCTACACTTCGTGTATGTTCTTCTCGTTGTATTTTGTTCGCTCCACCTATTTCATTATTTAATATTATTCTGTTCGTATGTGTAAACATTTGGTTACAGGGTAGTCCCTACTGCTATAATTTTCTACTTAATTATCACGGGTGACATCTGTGATTCGTCACACTTCCCTCCACCCAAACCTGTTCGTCCCGAACAGGATCCAGATCTCTTCTTCTATAGAACGCTAGTCGTTCCAGGTGGTACGGTCCCTCCCATCCAGGTTCTAGCTTCTTGGATAATCCATTCCTTCGATGTGTTCCAGGACCTCTATCCAATTTCCCACAAACAACCGTTTCCGAGTGTGACGGTCGCTTCGTCCGATAATCCAGTTTCATCTTTCTTACGATTGGCTCCTCCCGTTGTTCAGTTGCAAAGGCAGTTCGACATTACTGTAGCTCAATGTTCCCCGTCCAAAATCCAATACGAATCCATTTCGTTTCATGATGTCCATTCCCAGGATGACCTCATCCACAATATACGCAACCAGAACTTTATGTCGAAAACCATTGTTCCCGATTCGTATTGTCACCTCCTTCTTTCCTTTAGCACTGTCGCATGTCACCGTTTGTAACTTGAACCCTTCCATAGGCTCAACTCCATCCGTGATAAAATCTGGACGTACAATCGTTCTCGTTGCTCCGGTGTCCAATGTTATCATACTGGATGGTCCCTCTACTTCGGCTCGCACTATCAAGCTATCACCACCTTTTGCCAATCTGGAAATGAGGATGAAGGTTATGGAGCATTTGGTTGTGGGAGTCAGCTTTTGCTCCTCAAAGCTGACGCGTTCGTTTAACGCCTTTGTTTTGCGCTTTATCTCCCAGCATTCTCGCGAGATGTGTCCTATTTTGTCACAAACCCAACATCTGATTTTACTAATTCCATCCCGGAATCTTGTTGTCAGTTATCTGCTGGTTTGATGTTATTGCCCCGTTTGTTACTGATTGCTGGTTCGGGTTCCACTTCCACACGACGTACCATAACTGCTGGTTTGATGATGTTGTTTGCAGTCTCGTTGGTTAGTGCGCACGCGATGGTTTCAGCGAACGATGATTTTGGAGATAATACAACCGCACATCTCGTATCTGGATCCCGTATACTATCTGTGAAAGCGTCGATCTTGATATGCTCTGTGTATTCACCGGCAATGTTGTAGTGGGCGAGGTGCAGTAACCGCTCTATATCAGCCTCATACTCCTGGAGCGTTTCTCCAACCCGCTGACATCGTCTCTTCACCTCCATACGATGTAGCTCCCGTCGATGGTCACCTCCGCCTTTGCGCTCCAGAGCTAACATGATCTTGCCGTAATCTTCTCGTTCGTATTGTTGGATGATAATGTTGACCCAGATCAACATGAGTTTAATTTTGGGGCACCGGATTCAACCGAAATACAAGCGGTTGAAGTGACAACGGAATCAACGACCAGAACAGAAGATCAGAATGTAGTCATTAAAGAAACTACTCCAACAACATCAGGAGCGTTCGGTATGGGGCAATTGATGGCCGCCATGCAACATATGATTGGAGGTCTTAAAACTGAAATGGTTTCCGTTCAAGAGCAGATGATCGGTGGGCTAAAAACCGATATGATTACCGGCCAAGATCAAATGAAGAATGACCTAAAGGAGCAGATGAGAGTCGATCAGGAAAGATTGTTGGCTGAACAGGAGATAACAAGAGCTGAACAAGAAAAAATGTTAACGGACAGCAGCAAATTCTGGAACGAATGGAGCAACTGGAAAAGTTTCAACACGATTTAATGGAGGATGTTAAAAAGGAAATGGGAGAACAAATCGTGGTGACAGATCAACGATTCCTGAAACTCGAGAGGGAAATCATGGATCTCAAAACTAACGGCAGTGCTCATATTGCCCGACCAACCAGCTCGATTAAATTGAAGCCACCAACGTTCGACGGAAGAACCACGCCATTCAATATCTTCAAACTCCAGTTTGAAATGGCGGCTACCACGAATGGTTGGTGTGAGGAGGACCGAGTGGCAGCATTAATTGTGGCGCTAAAAGGCAGTGCTGCGGAGCTCCTACAAATTGTGCCAGAATACGAACGAGAGGATTACGGCAAAATTATGTTGGCTCTGGAGCGCAAATACGGAGGTGACCATCGACGGGAGCTACATCGTATGGAGTTGAGGGGACGATGTCAGCGGATTGGAGAGACGCTCCAGGAGTATACGGCTGATATAGAGCGGTTACTGCACCTCGCCCACTACAACATGGCAGGAGAATACACGGAGCGGATCAAGATCGACGCTTTCACCGATGGAATACGGGATCCCGATACGAGACGTGCAGTCGTATTGTCTCCAAAAGCAACGTTTGCGGAAACCATCGCGTGTGCATTAACCAACGAGACTGCAAACAACATCATCAAACCAGCAGTCAAGGTACGTCGTGTGGAAGTGGAACCAGCAATCAGTCACAAACAGGGTAATAACATCAGACTAGCAGATAACTGGCGGACAACGAGATTTCGGGATGGAACTAGTAAAATCAGATGTTGGGTTTGTGACAAAATAGGACACATCTCACGGGAATGCTGGGAGATAAAGCGCAAACGGGCGAGAACACCATCGCCGATATACCGAAGGCCACCGGAGGAAAGAAAAGCAGCAAACGAGGAGGAACGCCAAACAACAACAAAGGCGTTAAACGAGTAAGAGCCAGCTTTGAGGAGCAAAAGCTGACTCCCACAACCAAATGCTCCATAACCTTCATCCCCATTTCCAGATTGGCAAAAGGTGGTGATAGCTTGATGGTGCGAGGCGAAATAGAGGGACGATCCAGTATAATAACATTGGACACTGGAGCAACGAGAACGATTGTACGGCCGGATTTTATCACGGATGGAGTTGAGCCTATGGAAGGGTTGAAGTTACAAACGGCGACAGGCGACAGTGCGGCTATCAAAGGAAAGAAGGAGGTGACAATACGAATCGGGAAGAACAGTTTTCGACATGAAGTTCTGGTTGCGGATATTGTGGATGAGGTCATCCTGGGAATGGACTTCATGAAGCGAAATGGATTCGTATTGGATGTCGGACGGGGAACATTGAGCTACGGTAATGTCGAACTGCCTTTGCAACTGAACAACGGGAAGGAGCCAGTCGTAAGGAGGATAAAATTGGATCATCGGACGAAGCTACCACCACACTCGGAAACGGTTGTTTGTGGGAAATTGGATGGAGGTCCTGGAACACAACGAAGGAATGGATTATTCAAGAAGTTAGAACCTGGATGGGAGGGACCGTACAAGGTCAGAACTAACGACGTGATCTATAGGATCCAAAGAGGAGTACGAGGGAAACCCAAGGTTGTACACCTGGAACGACTGGCGTTCTATAGAGGAAGAGGTCTGGATCCTGTTCGGGACGAACAGGTTTGGACGGAGGGTAGTGTTACGAATCACAGATGTCACCTGTGATAACTTAAAAGATTTAAATTATAGCAGTAGCGGTTACCCTGTAACCAAATGTTTACACATACGAACAGAATAAAAACAAATAATGAAATAGGCGGAGCGAACAAAATACGACGAGAAGAACATTCGCGAAGTGTAGAGATGAAAAATAATGGAATGTTCTACAAGTATTTGAGTCGTATAAATAGGTGTAGACATTTGAGTTACGAAACAGTTCAATTTTGAATTTCGAAGTGTTAATATCGGGAAGTGATAAAAAGTGAAAGTAAAGTGTCAAAATAATAGTAGTGATAATTATTGTGTGAAATAATAGTTAAAATAATTATTTGTGAATTATTAGTGTAATTTTGGTGGGAAATAAATTTAATTGAAATTTAATCTTTGCGAGTTTAATATATACAATTCAGTGATCGAACCGGATAAATAATTTGAAAAACCATTCTTCGAAATCGTAACATAATTTTATTCTGTTCGTATGTGTAAACATTTGGTTACAGGGTAATCCCTATTGCTATAAATTTCTACTTAATTATCTTGAGTGACATCTGTGATTCGTGACACGTCAATACACAAGCACAGCTGTCATGTTTTTCTATACACATACTTTTTTAAAGAGTTGTGTCATTATTTACTTTGCAAATGTGCTATTGAGAATAGTTTGAAAATAGGAGCATTGCGTTTTTTGAAGTTTTAAGTTCATTATCTTTTTATTAATACATTTGTTTAGTTCATTAATTGTTTATTAATACACTTGTTTAGTACATTATTTGTTTATTAATTTTGATAATCTGTTTCATAATAATATACTGATTTGATATTAGTATTGGTTTTTCTAGTTTTGGATAATTATCTTTGTAAAAATAAGTAAATCATTGAAAATGACATCAACTTCTGTTTTACCGTCATGTATTTCGCTTGAAATAGAACCAAAAGAGTTAAACGATGTGGTTTCTAAAGCGAAAGACTGGGCTTTAATGCATGGAGCTGCTATGAGATCAAAAACAAGTTTTAGTCCGGATGTGCTACAGGTAACATTGAAATATTTATTTGCATAAGTTCATATGATTGTCATTTTTAATTATCATCAGTTTTATAATAATCGTAATATGTAAAATAATTTTTGTTATAAGTGGTTAGTACTTATTACTTCAATTGTGAATTCTTTTAGGTAAAAAACCGTATTTTAAAAATGCCATGCCATAAAATATAAGGAATAAATGGTACATATTTTATTAAAATATTTCAATATGAAATTCAAATTTTAATCAAATAATTAATGACGTAATTATATTATAAATCAATATCTTTGAATGTAGTAAGATAAAATAAATTCATTTTGCGTTATCTTTATGTGAAACAGCAAAAAATTAATTTAAATCACTTACACGTTGTATTTAGATGTTGATAAATTTTAATAATAAACATGTTTAAACTCACAAGGTAAATACCGTGTACTAACAAAGTAAATAATTTTCAAGTTCGTAAATTCTCCGAGCTCATAGTATTTTTAAAACTTTAATATTACATAAATCCTAATATCTTAACGCACAATACTAACACAATTTTTATTCTCCGTATGGTAATGGCTTGGACATTTGATTGGACATCGTTTGACTATCAAATGAGGTATGGCAATCATCTCGGTAATATTTCTGTGAATATAAAATACAATAAACCTTTCAAACCTTTCAATAAAAATTTTTTTCTCTCCACATAGCAATAACTTAAATTACATTTGGTAGGATATCTTTTAAGCTATCTAACGAGGTTTGGCAACACCCATCTATGTGAATCCCTGAAAACATCTCTGTGAATCGACCAATATCCAACACATTATACAACACATAAATGATGAGATACAATAATAAATAGTTCTGTCTTCGTATGGCAATCAATGGCCTGAATTTTTTTCAAAAGATAAGTCTTTTTAAGGACAGCGTGCATATAAAACAATAATCTCTATGTAGATAAAACATGTTGACATATATCTTGTTCACGTGGTTCGTAGTGTAGTGTATTGTGGTGTATTATTTCACCACGTGAACAAAGAAAAAACACTACCGTAGTGTATTAGTGAACTACGGTCAAAATGCTGTAGTGTAGTTGCAACTACGCACCACGTGAACACTTAGCGTAGTGTAGTGTACTATCTTTTGACAGTTGTGGTTTCTTAAAAATTTTTAATTCAAAATTATTCGGAATTGAGATCGTATGTTATTGAAAAATAAAAACGAAATTGATATTGATAGTGACAGTAATTTAAATTTCGGAAACAGAAGAAATTAAAACTTTTTTAACACCAACGCCAAACAAAAAAAAACATTGACAAATGTCAAATATGCTGAGTACAATATTTCACCAACAGGGGCATATTGATAGAGTTACTACACTACACGTCCAGGTGAACGGTCATATAAGTGCTGTAGTCATAACTACGCTACACTAAGCTACAAACCACATGAACAAGATAATAGTATTACAACAGGGGGTCTATTATGAAATATTCGACGCGCGTTTTATTCTCGACATCGTCGAATGCATGCTATTATGAAATATTCGACGCGCGTTTTTTTCTCGACGTTGTCGAATGCATGCTATTATGAAAAAACGAAAAGATACGACGCGTATTTGTTTAGATAAAAAGGAATAGTATACGACAGCTATTAAGGTGACGAATGTGAATGTTCAATAGTAAAATAAAGTGCAATTTAATTAATAAATATTAAATAAATAAATATTATTTTAGTTTAGATATATTTATAATCTAAACTAAATGTACATATATTTATAATATTGCCTAATTAAATTTTTTTGTGAGATTTAAATTTTCGACGTTATCGAATAATTCATAATAGCTATTTTCGACGTTGTCGAATTGGTCGACATCGTCGAAATAATACGCGCGTCGAATATTTCATAATAGACCCCCAGTTCTTTTTCTCTGTATGACATTGGGTTCAATTACTTTTAAGAGGACATAACGGTTGTGCATCATAATCCCGAAAGACGAAATCCAAAAGACATAATCCAAAATCCAAACTCCCAAATGCCAAAAGAGAAAAAACCCAAACTTACAAAATCCAATGAAGACAATATCCAAAAAAATAAATCCAAAAAAAAATCCAAACTTTGTGAAAATATTTTCCGCGCGTGGAGAATATTTTCAAAAAGTTTGGATTTTTTTTGGATTTATTGTTTAAATAGCTGAATATTAAAAATACAATCCTAAAAACAAAACCGCAAAACCAACAGGAAATAAGAAGCATAATAACAATGGGTCTCGTCAAATGGAACCAAAGTGGACCCAAACAAACAAAATCCCGGAAGTATAAAATTCTGTAATCCCGCAATTAATTTTACAAATTGTAATAATTTTGCTTCGCAGTGTAGAGGCTAACGGCTTCGGTAACTCTCACGGGCTCTACGAGGGGCTTTAGATTTCAACTTCGGGGGACGTAGGAGCCGGGATCAGCAAACATGTCACACTGCGTGCCGCACGTAGGAGAGGATTATATATAAACTATTAAAGACACTTTCGATGTTTTGTTCATTCGATATTTCGTTTTAGAAATATAAAAAGTTAAGAATAAGTTAAAGAATAAAAAATTTGGATTTCGTCGTTTTAGATTTTTTGTTTTTGGATTTTGTCTCTTATATCTTTTTTCTATTTGGATTTTGTCGTTTGGATTTTTATAAAAATTTGTTTTTGGATTTTGTCTTTTGGATTTTGGGTGACATCTACCTGTAGACTATAGCAACATTTGTTTATCTTCATAACAGTTTTTTTTTAATAAAACATCATACCAAACTTCCTTTGGTATAAGTCCAATTGTACGCATACGTACGGTATGACATGATTGAAACTAACAGACGTCCATTTCGAAATCAAGGGTATGCATATCATATTCCTGTAATATGTGCAACCCAATATGTACTAAATGATATAGTATCTAGTAATTTGCGAAATGTAGAAACATCAACAGAATATGGTTTATAAGGATGTTAGTCACAAAAAACTACTACCCGCGTTACCGCTTGAAAGTCTTCTAACTACTTATTTTTATTTATTATGTTAGTAAGAACGGTTCATTAATCTTAGAGAATTGAGTATGTTAGTTATTAGTATATGATTAGGTTATGGTTATGCTATGTTGCATCATATGTACCTTTGGTATTCTATTCCGCTATAAACCGGAGTGCAATATTTATGTTACAGCTACGGGTCATCTCATCTTTTGGTGTATTTAAAGATGTGTCCTTATCTTCCAACCCTGACGCGAGGGTATTTTATATACAATATGATCTAATGCACTTTTAATTCCCTTATAAGAGAAACTATTCCTTTGTAAGTCCCAATGCATCACCATCTAACGCGTAGAAGATATTAATTACGCGAATTCACTACAAAAAATGGTGAGTAATTTTCAAAAAAGGTGATAATTCTGCAAAAATGCTGAAATTTTTGGGCTGGCGGTGTGATCGGACCTAACTTTTTCGAAAATGAGGCTGGTGTAACTGTTACGGATTGCGTAAGCAAAACGGAAGGATTGCGCTACCGAGCTAGGATTATTGATTTTTTATGGCCGGAATTGGAAGATATTGATGTGGATGACATTTTCAGCAAGATGGCGCTACGTGCCTCACAAGTAATGAAACAAATCCAATTTTGCAAGAAAAGTTTGCTGACGTAATTTTTTCTCGTAGAGGTGATCACAATTGGCCACCGAAATCTTGTGATTTAATAGCTTTAGCTTTTTTCTTTGAGACCAAGTGAAAGATAAGGTCTGTGCCAATCCTCCACTGTTTTAAGACCTTAAAAATGCAATTTGTGAAGTTATCGAGAAGCCGCAAATGTGCGAATTGTGCATGGAGAATCCATGAAAAGGATGTTAATGGCATACCTTCTTCTTTCCAATGAAATAAACATTAACATTCATTGTTCTGGATTAAAAAAAACTCGTTGTTTTAAAACGAATTAACTAAATATTTCAATTTCAAACCTTTTTGTTTGTTGATTAATAGTTTTATGTGATATTCTTTGCAAAATGAGAGAAAAGAGCACTTTTTTTTTATCAAAGAATACGAAAAAAAATTGCCCTTTTTGTCGATGTATTGGTGAAAATAAAATACAAATTATTATGCTACACAAACACAAATTTCATAGTATAGTCTTTTAAGGTTATAGATTTATTTTATTATAATCTTTTATTATTATTGCTATTAACTTTTTATTTAATATTGATAATTTCACATATTTACGACAAAATATAGTTCACAAATGAAATTAAAAATGGCGTTTTGTTTTTGTTTATACTGTTTTGACATTTAAAAATTTATATGTGTGGGTAAATCTGCGAAAAAATCTCGATTTTTCAAAAGTGCTCGAGATAAAAAAAAGCGCTCGAGATCATTTCCAAAGAATGACGCACGTGTTTCGAGCAAAAAGAGCACTTTTTCTGCTGACAGAGCACTTTTTTTTACCAAAGAATATCGCATTAGTATTTTCTTATAACGGTTTTGACAATAACTTGGAGGGTCGCCCTCCACTACTCATCTAACGCAATTTGAGGTCAATGATGTTAGATGTTACTGAATTCCTGGTTGGGACACTCAGTTTTAGTTCGTCTCACAAATATCTGAGCTGAGTGCTGGCCACTTATTGTCTCGAGCGTAGAGATTTGAGTCGATAAAGTTATTCGGGAGTGTATTAGAGTTGATTTAATAATATATTATTGGATTTTATTACTCAAAAAGTATTAGAGAATTCAATTAAGGCTCTCAGAACATCAATTAAGACTTGGTCATTTATTTGAGAATATGATTTTTTGAGTATACAGAGATATTTTTTCGCTTAAACTGCTGTTTCAACATGAATTCAAATTTGAATCTAAATGAAAATAATTAGACGGAATTTATGATAACTTGAAAGTGACAAACATTCACTGATATAAGAAACACAAAGAAAAAATAAAATTTTGCATATGATAGTGTTACGAATCACAGATGTCACCTGTGATAATTAAAAAGAGTCACAAATTATAGGAGTAGTTTTGGGGTACCCTGTACCAAATGTTTACACATACGAAAACAAAATAAAAATAAATAATGAAATAGGCGGAACGAACCAAAAACGGCGAAAGCAATATTCGCGAAGTGTAGAGATGTAAACAGTAATGGAATGTTCCACAAGGATTTACGTCGTATAAATACGTTGTAGGTGTAGACATTTAAGTTACGAATCAGTTCAATTTTAAATTTTAAAGTGTTAATATTGGGAAGTCATATAAAAAGTGAAAGTGAAGTGTTAAAATAATTGTAGTGATAATTATTGTGGAAAAATTAGTGTAATAATTATTATTTTGATATATTTGTAGAATTTATTGGGAAATAAATTTATTGTAAAATTAAAGTTTGCGAGTTTAATATACACAATCTAGTGATTGAAACGGATAAATTATTCGAATAAACACTCGGCTAAATCATAACAATTAGTGACAGCGGTCGGATTCTGAATATCGTAAAATGAAATTTTTGGACTTAAAAGTGGCAGTTTTGAAGAAGGAGTTGAGCCAGCGAAATCTATTAACTCCGGGCAACAGAAACGTTGACCCGGATCAACATGAATTTAATACAGAGGCACCGGATTCAACAGATTAAAGTAACAACGGAATCAACAGCCAGAGTAGAAGACCAGAATGTCGTCGTTAAAGAAACTACTCCAACAACATCTGGAGGTTTCGATATGGGGCAATTAATGGCGGTATGCAACAAATGCAACCCAAAAACAGCAGATGATCGGAGGTCTTAAAAATCAAATGGTTAGCGAGCAGGAACAAATTATAAGCGGCCTCGAAGGGAAAATATCTACCGAACAAAAAATGCTAATTGAACGAATGGACAGCCAGGAGAAGTTCCAACAAGATTTAATGGCTGATGTGAAAGAGAAATTTCGAGAAATGTCCGAATCATAGAACGCAAAAAGTTGACACGGTCAAGATTGATATGGAAAATAAATCGGAAGAGTACGAATTCAGAAACTCTCGAAAGATAGATCAAGGAATCGAGGCGACCAACGATTCATGAAGATTGAAAGGGAGTTGGTGGATCTGAAAACAAACGACAGTGCTTAAAATGCTCGATCAAGCAGTTAAATCAAATTGAAGCCACTAACGTTCGACGGAACCACACCATTTAACATCTTCAAACTCCAATTTGAAACGGCGGCCACAAGGAATGGTTGGTGTGAGGTGGATCGAAAGGCAGCATTAATTGTGGCGTTAAAAGGCAGTGCTGCGGAACTACTTCGGATCATGCCGGAATACGGACAAGAGAATTACGGCAAAATCATGTTGGCTTTGGAGCGTATATATGGAGGTAATCACAAAAGGAAGCTACATCGTATGGAGTTGAAGGGACGATGTCAAAGAAAAGGAGAGACGCTTCAGGAGTATGCGGCTGATATAGAGCGGTTAGTGCACCTCCCCCTCTAAAACATGGCGGGTAAATACACAGAGCGTATCTAGATCGATGCTTTCACCGATGGTATACGGGATCCGGATACAAGACGTACTGTATTGTCTCCAAAAGCAACGTTCGCGGAAACAATCGCGTGTGCACAAACAAACCAAACTGCAAACAACATCATCAAACCAGCAGTCAGGGTACGTCGTGTGGAAGTGGAACCAGCAGTTAGTCACAAACCAGGAAGAAATATCATACCAGCAGATAACTGGTGGACAACGAGATTCTGGGATGGAACTAGTAAAATCAGATTTTGGGTTTGTGACAGACCAGGACACATCTCGCGGGAATGCCGGGAGATAAGGCGCAAACGAGCGGGATCACCATCGCCGATGCACCGAAGATCACCGGAGGAGAGAAAAGCAGCACCCAAGGAGGAACGCCAAAGAACAACAAAGGCGTTAAACTAGTAAGAGTCAGCTTTGAGAAGCAAAAGCTGACTCCCACAGCCAAATGCTCCATAACCTTCATCCCCATTTCCAGATTGGCAAAAGGTGGTGATAGGTGAAGATGGCTTGATGGTGAGAGGTGAAGTAGAGGGACGATCCAGTATGATAACGTTAGACGCAGGTGCAACGAGAACGATTGTGCGACCAGATTTTATCACGAATGGAGTTCGACCAATGGAAGGATCCAAGCTACACACGGTGACAGTGCGGCCATTAAAGGAAAGAAAGAGGTAACAATACGAATTGGGAACAATGGTTTTCGACATGAAGTACAGGTTGCGGATACTGAGGATGCAATAATATAATGTTGGAGCACCATTCTAGAGAATTGCCATATATGTTGCAGGACCATTCCCAACCAGCGAAAGCGGCAACAAATATGTGTTAGTAGTTATGGACTTCTTCAGTAACTGGCCTGAGGTATACCTGATTCCAAATCCGGAAACAACCACAATCGCCAATGCAGTGGTATACAATTGGATAAGCGGTTATGGGGTACCCATGGAACTGCATTCCGTCCAAGGGCGGAATTTTGAATCGGTTGTCTTCCAGGAGATGTGCTTACTACTGGGAATTACTAAAACGCAGACAGCACCTTTTCACCCACAGTCTGATGGCATGGTGGAGTGTTTCAACGTCACATTGGAAGAGTTTATAGCCAGAACAGTGGATAAAAACCAGCGGAATTGGGATCAAGGTATTCCATTGTTCTTAATGGCCTATCGCACAACAGAAGTAACTTCAGCGACAATACTTTTCGGCAACAATTTAAAACTGTCAGGCGATCTCAAATTTAGAGCAGTTCCATCATCAGCCTAATGTGAATAATATATGTGGACCTGTTTATTATATATACGGCCTGTTTATATGGGCACTCCATTTTACGGTAATTTATTTTAACCACAATATTCATACACTCTGGTTCACCACTTTTATCAATTACATACTTATAAGTGTTAATTCTTTCACTTTCAATTATCACTGAACACTTTAAAATTCAAAACTTTAATATTTATTCAATTTTTAGTGTAATTAATTTAGATTGGATGTAGCTCCGCCCATTTAGATTCATTCATTTTTTTTGTGGTATTCTTCGCAATTCTGATCCTCAGTACCACCTTTAATGATTGTTTTCCATTATGGTTTTGGTAATATCTTAGAATAATACGCAAAAACTCGTACGCAATAAATAGTTTATTAGAAATAAAGTATAAATGCAATGGTTCTGTAGACCATCGCCCCTTGAGTTCGTTGGAGGCTTCCTCGACTTCTTGACTCCATTAGAACGGTTGGTTCTTTTGTGTTAATTCAAGCGAGCTCCTTGCGTCGGAAGCAAATCCTAGCACAAATTGTCAATAGAAGCTGTGTTTTTATATTCGCGCTATCCAGAGCTTGCTATCCGGAGCTAAGGAAATTTCTATTCAAACTTATTCTATTATCCGCGAGTCCGATTTTTTTTTGGTTTTGTTGACATTTTTAACTGTAATTGGTTTTTACGGATGCGGGTCGTCAGCCCAGCGATCCAACCAGATTTAGTCGCCTCCTACGACAAGCTCTGGATACTATGGTGGTATTCTATGGATCTCATGTTTCGTTCGAAATATTTACGAAACATGTTTGCCCCCAACCACAGGGCGTGATCGAAACTGTTGGAACCAGATTGTTGACACGGTACGGGCCAACAATGGTCTGTAAAAACCGGAAAAAAAAAATAAAAAAATAAAATTATCCGCGAGTGTCACTATTAATCAAAAATAATGTTACATTTTTCCATAGCAGGGATTCAAACCACTCCACGGTTCGATCACTGGATTGTGAATAATTAAACTACTTGCTTATTTTTCACTTTAATTTTTATTGAAAATCACCACAGTTCACGTTCACAGTACTTTTATTTAACTGTTTTACTATTCCACTATTTCACTTTTTATTAGTTTTTCCCGATTTTAATTGATCGCTTTCCCAATTTAGACTGAAAGTCTATGCTTTCTACTCGCGTATTTATACTCATTTTTGCCCGATTCTCGGTCATAGTAGAATTTTCCATTTATTTATTATTTCGCCTGTATACTGCGATTCATGCAGGTTTCCAAATACGAGCTTAGTACTTTTATTCAATCATTGATGTCACCTGTGTCCGTAACACTACCCTCCGCCCAAACCTGTTCGTCCTGAACAGGATCCAATTCCCTTCCTCTATAGAGAGCCAACCTTTCTAAATGTACAACCTTCGGTTTTCCTCGGATGTTCTTCTAAATTCGGTAGATTACATCATTGATTTTTGTAATCACCTTGTATGGTCCTTGCCAGCTAGGTTGCAGTTTTGGTGATAAGCCTCTCTTCCGTTGTAAGTTGTGAAGTCAGACTAACTGCCCTTCTTCGAATCCTCTATTATTTACACGGATGTCATATCGTGCCTTCATCCTATCACTTGAAATTTGTATCCTTTCTCTGACAAATCTGTGTATCTCGTCGATATCTTCCTTCAATTTATCGACGTACGCTTGTCCACACAAAGCTGTCGTAGGAATCGCCCCAAACTTCAAGCCCCCAGGTAATCTTAAATTATGTCCAAAAACGATGGTAGCTGGTGTTGTTCCCGTTGTATCATGTGTTGCTGACCGATATGCCATTAGGAACAGTGGTATATTTTTGTCCCAATTACGCTGGTTTCTATCTACGGTTTTCTTTAGAAATTCTTCCAACGTATCATTAAATCGTTCAACCATGCCGTCTGACTGAGGATGGAAAGGTGTTGTTCTTGTTTTATTGATCCCCAATAATTGACACATTTCCTGAAACACCACTGACTCAAAATTGCGGCCTTGATCCGAATGCAGTTCCATAGGTACCCCGTATCGACTAATCCAATTATTTACCACGGCGTTAGCGATTGTTGTTGTTTCTTGGTTCGGTATTGGATAGACTTCAGGCCATTTACTGAAATAATCCATCACCACTAAAACATACTTGTTTCCGCTTTCGATGGTAGGAAATGGACCTGCAATATCCATAGCGATCCGCTCAAATGGTGCTCCGCTATTATACTGCTGCATTTTCCCATGGCTTCGTTTTGCAGGACCCTTAACTGCCATGCATTGATCACATTTTTGACACCATTCTGCGACTGATTGTCTGCATCCTGCCCAGTAAAATCTTTCGCGGACTTTTGCCGGAGTCTTGTTGATTCCTAGATGGCCACCACTTGCTCCCCCGTGATATTCCCTCAAAATTTCTGGAATTCGGATTCTCGGTACCACCACCAATGATTGTCTATTTCTACCATCGGAACTTTCCCAAACTCGTTTTAAACAACCATCTTCGATTACCAGACTATCCCATTGAGCCCAATATGCCTTAACTATAGGGCTCTTATCAGCTATCTCTTTCCATAATGGTCTGTGCTGATCTTCCACGAATTTTAATATGATCGATAGATCAGGATCTTCTGATTGCTCCTTTCTGATTTCCTCGTTGGTCCACTCATCGGATGGTAACACTTGCATAAGTCTTACGTCAATGACATGTTCCTTACTCTCCACTCGACCACAATGTTTGCAATCGACGGGACATGGTCGTCTTGACAGAGCATCTGCATTACCGTGAGCACTTCCTTTCCGATGTTGGATGGTATAATCGAAGCAACCCAATCTCTCGATCCACCGGGCTATCTGTCCTTCCGGATTCTTAAACTGTAACAGCCATGTTAGAGCACCGTGATCTGTCCTTATGAGAAATGACTGGCCATAAAGATACTTCCGGAAATGCTCTATACATTGTACTATGGCCAACAGCTCTCTCCTTGTTACACAATAATTTCGCTCCGGCTTTGATAAAACTTTCGAAAAATATGCTATAACCCGTTCTTGCCCATCTATTTCTTGAGACAAAACCCCTCCAATACCAGTATTACTTGCATCAGTATCCAAGATGAATCTTCGATTTGGTACTGGGTATGCAAGTATTGGCGCTGTGCACAACCGCTTCTTTAGCTTACTGAACGCTTCTTCATGCTGCCTATTCAATTGAAATGGCTTATTCTTTTGCGTTAATTCATGTAAGCTTTTTGCAACGTCAGCAAATCCCGGTACGAATCTTCGGTAGTACGTGCAAAGCCCAATAAAACTTCTCAAATCGTGTAGGTTCTGTGGTTTTGGCCAATCCTTGACAGCTGAGATTTTATCCTCATCTGTATGTATACCACTCCTTGTTATCTTGTGTCCCAAATATTTAACTTCGTTGCGGAACAAGGCACACTTCTTTGGACTCAATTTTAACCCTGCTGAATGAATCCGCTCGAACACTTCGCCCAGGTTTTGTAGATGTTCCTCGAAGTTTTTACCCATAACTATGATGTCATCTAGGTACACCAAGCATGTTTTCCAATGTAACCCTTTCAGCACTCGGTTCATTAGTCTTTCAAACGTCGCAGGAGCGTTACATAATCCAAACAGCATAACGTTAAATTGCCATAATACGTTACACACACTGAACGCCGTTTTTTCTTTATCTTCTTCTGCGACTTCCACCTGCCAATATCCACTTTGTAGATCCAAAGTGGAAAATAATTGTGCACCCGCCAACGTATCCAATGTATCATCAATTCTCGGTAACGGATAACTGTCCTTCTTAGTGATCGAATTGAGTTTTCTATAATCGACGCAAAATCTCATGCTGCCATCTTTCTTCTGCACCAATACCACAGGTGAACTCCATGGACTAGTCGATTGCTCAATCACCCCTGCCGTTTGCATATCCGTTACCATGCGATCCACTTCCGATGGTTTTGCCAATGGTAATCTTGGAGCTTGCCGAATTGGCATTGCTGTCTCGGTGTCGATCCGGTGTTTAACTAAGTTCGTTCTACCATTATCTTCGGGAGCACCACAGAAAATGGACGTGTATTTTTCCAACAACACTTTTGCAGCTTGTTTTTGTTCTTGAACTTTAGCCTTTACACTCGGATTCGTTTCTTCACATTTGACTATAGTGGATATTTCTTCACATTTACCGATAATAGATTTTTGATGGTTTTAGTCTTGTCCGATAAGTTGAGAACCCTCAGTGGTACTCTATTGTCATGATCCGGTTTTATCAATGCTTTCCCAAGCATTATTTCTCGTACTTGTTGTTCTTCGTCACTGGCTTCTACAAACCACAACTTTCGTGTCCCAGGACCTCCATCCAATTTACCCCAAATTACTGTTTCTGAGTGTGGTGGCAGCTTTGTTCGATGGTCCAACATAACTCGCCTGACGATTGGCTCCTTGCTATCCAATTGTAACGGCAGCTCAACATTACCAAAACTTAGTGTTTCTTTTCCCACATCCAAAACGAATTGGTTCTTCTTCATGAAGTCCATACCCAAAATAACTTCATCTACAAGTTCGGCCACCAAAACTTCGTGACAGAAGTTTCTGTTTCCAATTCGTATGGTCACTTCCTTTTTTCCTTTGATCTCTGCACATTCGCCGGTTGCTGTTTGCAGTTTTAACCCGCCAATTGGATGAAGTTCATTATCTATCAAATCAGCCCGCACAATCGTCCGCGTTGCCCCTGTATCTAACGTTATCACACTAGATCTGCCATCAATTTCTCCACGTATTGTCAAACTATCTCCACCCCTCGCCAATCGGGAAACAGGGATGAAGATCATGGAGCATTCGGTTGTGGGAGTCAGCTTTCGCTCCTTAAAGCTGACTCTTACTCGTTTAACGCCTGCAATCTTGCAGGACTCGCCTTCTCTTCTATTCTTTTGTTGTCCTCATTGGACCTTCGATACATAGGCGAAGGTGTTCTTGCTCGCTTACGTCGAATTTCCCAGCAATCTCGTGATATATGACCTAGTTTATCGCAGGACCAACATCTTATCTAATGGCTGTTATCCCGGAACCTCGTTGATGCCTCATTTACTGCTCCTTTCTCATTATATCTCGAGGTATAGTTCTCTGGTTCTACTTCGACTCGTCGCTCTTTAACTGCTGGTTTGATTATGTTAAAGGCAGTTTCGTTTGTTAAGGCACAAGCGATGGTCTCGGCAAATGTTGTTTTTGATGCTAATACTACCGTTCGTCTGATTTCTACATCACGAATTCCATCAGTAAACGCATCAATTTTAATTCTTCCCGTGTATTCGGGAGCCATATTAAAGTGGGTGAGGTGCACCAATCGCTCAATGTCTGCTGCAAACTCCTGTAGCGTTTCACCAATTCTTTGAAAACGACCTTGAGCTCCATCCTGTATAGCTCTCGTTTATGGTCAGCACCATATTTTCGTTCCAAGGCTAGCATGATTCGATCATAGTCCCCGCGTTTGGTTTCTGGAACGATCTGCAACATATCTGCCGCACCGCCTTTTAGCGCCACTATGAGAGCTGCGACCTGGTCTTCCTTACACCAATTATTTGTTACTGCTGCCGTTTCAAATTGCCATTTGAAAATGTTGAACGACGTTGTTCCGTCGAATGTCGGACGCTTTAATTTAATTCCGCTGACTGGTTTCAAGATTTGAGCAGCACCGTCATTATTTTTAATATCTATAATCTCTTTTTCCAGTTTCAAAAACCTTTCATCAGCCGCTTCAAATCGTTGTTCCATTTGACATTTTACTGTATCCACTTTGGCATCTAATGTAATGGACATTTCGCGGAACTTTTCACTGACTTCGGATATAAAATGCCGTTGAATATTTTCTTGTTCTTCCAATCGTTCTAGCACAGTTTCTTGGCCGGTTCTCATTTCGGATTTCAAATTGTCCAAGCCAGTCATCATTTGTTGCATCGCCGGCATTAACTGCCCCATATCGAAATTTGTAGGTGCTGGGGTAGGTTTATTTATTGCTGCTGGAGCGATGGTTGCCCTTTCCATTGGATCCTCTGCATTACTCCAGTATTGAATTCGTACTGGTCTGGATCGATGTTCTGTTCCAGCAAAACGTTTTGTAGTCTCTCCTGTAATTCTGCTTTGCTACCCACTGTAAGAAAACCTCGTGCGTTCAGCTCGTTCTTCAGCTCCGAAACTTTCAACTCCAATAGCTTTATATCTCCTTATTCACAATCCCACCGCTGTCACCAATTATTACGTTTTTCCCTAGCAGGGATTCAAACCACTCCACGGCTCGATCACTGGATTGTGAATAATTAAACTACTTGCTTATTTTTCACTTTAACTTTTATTGAAAATCACCACAATTTACTTTCACAGTACTTTTATTTAACTGATACTTTTATTAACAATCTTTTACGGACACGGGTGACATCTATGATTGAATAGAAGAACTAAGCTCGTATTTGGAAACCAGCATGAATCGCAGTATACAGGCGAAATAATAAATAAATGGAAAATTCTACTATGACCGAGAAGCGGGCAAAATGAGTATAAATACGTAGAAAGCATAGACTTTCAGTCTGAATTGGGAAAGCGATAAATTAAAATCGGGAAAAACTAATAAGGAGTGAAATAGTAAAAGTAACAGTTAAATAAAAGTACTGTGAAAGTGAATTTGTGATAATTGTCAACAAAAGTTAAAGTGAAAAACCAGCATGTTCCCACAGAGCACTTTCTTGAGTTTAGCAGTTGTCGGGCTATCAACTTCGTCACAGAAAGATCTCCATTTCGATGTTTTCCACTTCGGATACATTTTTGTACTCTCTTTGTATATATGTACAAGTCCCAATCTACCGTTGAACCGGTTTTCAGGTTCACTTTCTGATTTTCATTACTTAAGATAGAAGTGACTGGTTGAGATGGAGTCTGTAAAGTTCCCAATCAGTGTTTCTTGGGTTCATAAATTCTTTTTCCGGTTTATTGCCGGTTAGAGAGAAGGAGATGTAGCGATGGTTAGAGAGAGTAACGTCATCTAAGACCATCCAGAATGAGACTTTTCCACTAAGACTCCGTGAGGCAAGAGTAATATCAATTACTTCTTGCCTTGAGGATGTCAAAAAGGTAGGTCTATGGACCACATTTGCGATGAATAGGTCAGACGCAGAGAGGTATTCCAAATTCCTCTAGGATTAATATCGGTGATACCCCAGCATACGTTTGCATCGCATCCGGCAATGATTGGGATATCATTACGTTTTGCGTACTCTATTGCTTTAATAAATTCCTGAGTAGGACGGTAAAGTTCCGAATCATATGGGAAATAGGAGGAGATAACTAGAACCTCACGTTGAATACCTTGTTTTTTAACTTCAACGACGACTGCTGTAAGGTCATTAAAACAAATTTCTTTTACGAGCCTATAATTCATATTACTTACAGAACCACATGTTCTAGGTCTCGAGCAGGTATCACTAACCAGGAGAAAACCTGAGGTCCCAGGATTGAGTCCTTTGATTTCGTTCCCGTGAATCTACGGTTCCTGAATAAGAAAGGCATATTTAGATAGTACCGTATTGCACTTATTCATGCGTCGTAAATATTTCGAACGAAACATGAGAGCCATAGATATCACCACAGTATCAATAGTTTGTCGTAGGAAATAAATAAATCTGATTGGATTTCTGGACTGACGACCCGCACCCGTTTAACAAATCAAATGTTATAAATGTCAATAAATAAAACAAAAACAAATCGGATACCGCCATAATATCAATGTACCCACGCTAATGTACCCGGACCCAAGATTGAAGATCGGCACGTGGAACGTGCTGTCACTAAGAAAACCTGGCGCGTTTTACGGCCTTATCACATATATGAAAGAGTATCGGCTGGAACTCGTAGCTCTCCAAGAAACTCGATGGCCTAAAAGTGGAGACCATGTGTCCCAATGCTTTACATTAGAAATCTTGGAGTTGGATTTCTCATTGGGCCACAGCTAAATATTATGTGTTGTACTTTTCAAGCAATCGATAATCGAATAAGTTAGCTTCGCTTGCATATAAGATTAGCCAATCCGACAATTACCTTATGAGATTAGCCAATTTGTCTACACGCGCCCATTGATGTAAGCTAACCACAAGATAGACTCTTTTACAATGATTTAATCTAATGGGCTCTATCCCTGAGCATGACGTCAGATTAGTGATTGGTAAATTAAATCCTAGAGCTGGCAGAAATCATACCAACTTATGTAAGAATATAGATCCGTACTCCCGACACGAAACTGCAACCAAAAATGAAGAAAGAATGATATACTTTGTGATCGCTCATGATTTCAAAGTGGCAAGTATACATTCTTTCTCCATAAAAACATCCATTTGGAAACATAGACATACCAACGTAAAATATCCCTAAGCCAAATTACCATGTGTTGATTTCAAAAGATCGAGTTCGTTCTGTTCAAGTTATGAGATCGTTTCGGTCTTCAACAAGATTTGTAGGCAGTGACCATTATCTGGTTACTGTTAAGCTACGATGGAAATTTTCGTACAAGTCAGGGAGCACAGGGGAATATAAAACACGATTCTCCTGTGAAGGTTTAATAAATGAAGAATGCAACAAAAATATCAAGATCTGGTCAGCAAAAACATTTTGCGAGTCTGATGAAGTGAACATTGTTTGGGCAATATTGAAAACATCGGTTGTCGATGTAGTCCAGACCATTCTCGGTGTAGTGAAAACTAATCCTTAAAAAAGATTGGTTTGATTCTTGCTAGGAATTCATAGGTAGTTAAAGCGCGAATAGTGGCAGACTATGGCCTTAAGAGTACACGATTAAAAGGAATCGCGGTATTGCACCATACTCTAAGATCTCGGTCCACTGCCATTCGGGACCAGGATGGAAATCTCTGTTTGACCAACTTAATCTTCCATATGTATCATAAGCTGTAGTTAGATAACGTCAAATACAGACCGCAGAGATGTTCATTGAGGATCCATCCTATGAGGAATTCACAATGGCCATGAAGTGACAAAGAAAAATCGATCACCGTGAGTTGATTGCATTAATTATGTGTTCTAGATATTCGGAGCGCTAACTTTGTGGGACTGTCTTTTCGACCTTTTTTGGTTGGTATAATGAAATGAAGTTATGCCTAATGAATGGAAAGTGGTTGCGTTATGCCCAATATTCAAGAAGGGCAATCGCTTGAAGTGCGATTTATCGCGGTATAGCTCTCCTTTGTATAGCATACAAGTTACTGACGTAGATCAGTGAGACGAACTGATATATCTACCTCCAATTTATAACAGAAGACTCCAGCTCCTACTTTACCGAGTAGCTTGGAGCCATCCTTAAAGAACTGCAATGCTTCCGTTTCCGCAACCGACCCGCTCCTCCAAGATTCTCTTGAGAGGCAGGAAGTTCGGAACCTTTTCTCGAAGCACAAATACTGAGTAACGTAGTCTAGATTCGCCAGTTTCTTCCTTAGCGATCTAATTATCGTTGAATGTCTTGTCTGAAGACATTTCCACTGAGATATGGCTGATAGTCGGGTGGCCGTAATTGCCTCCACCTGCTTACTATAAATATCGACTGGGAGAAAGTGAAACATAACCTCCAAGGCGTGTTGGTGTTGTTCTCAGTTCACGCTTATATGTACGGGTCTTACTACGGAAGCCAGTAAATCAGCTTCGGCTTCAGGCTCCATCTGTTTCCGATGGCGTTTCTGCACGAGTGCATGACTATATTAACCTTGTTTACTTTGTCCAAGATGTTGGGTTTCCAACTAAGCTTACTGTCCAAAATTACGCCTAGAAATCTTGCCTTGTCAGTAAAATCTATTTCCCTGGCATTTCAGAGGGGTGGATATACTACCGGGATTTTACATTTCCTAGTAACTATTACCAGTTCAGTTTTGGACGAGCTAACTGCCAATCCACATCTGATGGCCCACCTCGTAATGATTAGGAGGGTATTTTGGATAACCTCCTTCACCGCACTTAAATATTTCTCAGAGACAACTATCACTACGTCATCAGCATAAGCAATCACTCCGATCCCCTCTCTCTCTCTCTAGCTCTAATAGCAACCCATTTATTGCTATGTTCCAGAGAAGAGGAGACAGGCTACCTCTCTGTGGGGTTCCCTTAGCCACCCGCCTTCTGATGGTGGATTCCCCGTGCTCAGCTCCGATCATTCCATCGGCTCCGAGTGAACCATCCTGCATCCAAGCATTGATTGATTAACCTACTTACAGAGTTATCCACTCTTAGGAATGACAATCCCTCCAGAATCCTCCGTCTCTAGATTGTTAAAAGTGTCCTCATTATCAAGGAACGCCACCAAACAAAACTCTTGCGAGGGTATTGATTTCTCAACTGTACTTACCAAGGCGTGCAGAGCTGTGTCAACAGATTTTCTTTTACCGTAAGCATGCTGAGACTGGGCCAAGTCACTAGGCTTTATTTTTGAATGTTTATAGATATCCATCAGCCTTTCCAACGTTTTCAGTAAAAAGGATGATAGAGTTATTTGTGTAGCCATATAAGCCCTTACTCGCTTTCGGAAAAAGATCACTCTAACCTCTACCCACCCCGCGGAATATAGACGTTGTTTAAACACCCTGTAAAGATTACTTCCAGTCAGGGGAGAGTAAGCAACGAGTTTTCTGAATCTCCGCTGGAATAATTTGGACAGGATCAACCGATTTATAGGGCTTGAAACCTTCAAATACCCATAGGATCCATTTTTTGGTTACGATTTCTTCTATGCGCAGTGAGTGTGCTTCTCTGTCGAGTCGTCGAAGCTTCCTGGAAAGTGGGTTTCGATGAAAAGTTTCAAAGATTCCTTACTAGTTTACCCCTTGATTTTAAGGCCACTGATCCTGTTAGTGTTTTACCAAGGTTCTTGAATAAGGACCACGTCCTCTCCTGATCCAGTCAGTCTGAGGAATAAAGTAGTTGACGCTGCCTTCATATGGTGCAAGTTGAGCCTATTTACCTATTTTCACTCCTCGCTACCTCAGTCTACTGTCCGTCGGTTCTATTGAAGTCGCCGATGTCTCCCGTATCTCATCCCACGAAACTTGGTTCTCCGATGCTGGTAGCCCTCTCGTCCCTCGAGCCCGACAAGTCTTCCTAAGGCGGCTGCCCATCTCCCCAAGTGCAGTCACATCGGAGAGTTCCATTGGTTGGGCTGTCTTTTCTCTTAGTGCAACTGTTTCTTGTGAGCCTGTGCTGTCGTCTTCACCAGGTTGCTCTAAGTGCATTCGAGGATCGTCTTTTTGTTGACTGATAGTAATCGACCGAAGTCGATTACTCCCTTAGTCACGGCAAGAGGTACCAGGGACTCCTTATTAAATACCATAATAGATAATGTGGAGCCCTCATTGGCATCCTCTTGACTTACAATTTCCCAATTCCCTGTCGGAAGATTAGGTTTGCTGATCCATATTATCTCCAGGATATTTTCTAGGCTAGCCGGTTCGGTTGGTATCCAGATGCACGCTCTTCGCCTCCTAGGAATCTCTTCCCTGCTTACAGCCGCCAGTCTCGCACCTTTCCATTACCTCCGCTACAGCCTTCTTGTACAGATCAACTGATATGGCATCAGAGCACGTTGTTAATTGAATGTGCCCTTGATACCATTCCGCATCTCTGCAGGATGGAGGGGGTCCTATATTTTCACCTAGGACTTTGAGGAAAACTAGGTTTAGTGCATTATACACCAATCCATGTCTTCATGACTCCTGTCAATGATGGCTAGCACCAAAACACGCTTATTCACAATGTTGCTGAAAGACTTGTATTTCGGCATAACATTGTGAGGAGTTTCCTTCTTGGCTTGCAGTTTGGCTCGTTTTGTTTCGACAGGTTGTAGCTCATTCTGGAAACGCTGTCTTTTTGACACATAGTCTCTCAAGCATTAAGTTTAAAGGCTATCTGATCGTTGCTTATACATAAGAGTCGCAGATGTAATAGAATGCTACTTCTTGCTATACGTTGACGGCTTACTGATCGTATGTAGTGATATTACTACGGTTGTAAAAGTTAAACAATTGTTGATGAGAGAATTTAAAATGAAAGAACTAGGCAAAACAAATACTTTTCTTAGGATTCATATTGAACAAGACGAAAATAATCATACAATTAGTATGAATCAAAAGGAATATTTTCGAAACCTGTTACAAAAATTTAACATGATTGATTGCAAGGATATAGCAATACCAATTGAAAATTGTATTGCTTTACAAAATGAAAAATTAAACCATTATAAAGAACCATATCGGGAACTCATTGAATGTCTAACATATGCAACGCTAATCACTCGTCCCGCAGTGTGTGTAGTTACGAATTATTTTAGCGGATTTCAGTGTTGTAATGAAAATGAACATTTCAAATATGTAAAACGAATACTACGATACATTCAGGTACAAACACCCTAAAAATGATTTATGAAAGATATAAGAATACTGAACAATTGATTGGTTATATCGACGCCAATTGAGCAGGCGTTAAGCTGGCAATGTGTTAAGCTGGTCCACTAGAAAGCAATCCACTGTTAGTTTATCTTCAACTGAGGCTAAGCACATCGTATTGGCTAGTGGGATTCGTGAAGGCAAGGGGCTTCGAAGCTTGCTTAATTAATTAAACATCTCATGTGGATGTACTACAATTTATGAAGTGAATCAATCATGCTTTAAAGTCGCAGAGGAACCGCACAATGTTAAATACAATTTCATTTGAGAATCAATTGCAAATGGTGGTTTCGAACTGAAATAGATTCGAACGGAAGATCAATTTTTCATTTCAGATCATTTTTTTAATTAAGCTTTAATTAGGTTAGATTAGGTGGTTGTGGCTGCTATCGCACACTTAGACCGGCGACCGGTCCGTTGTGATACCACTTTATGTACGGCTATAGATTCGAGTATTTTCGTAGTACTATCTGCGCATTGCATAGCTCCATGTCAGCCTATAGTACTGACATAGAAGATGCGTCGGCCCATAGATTGTAAACACGACAGGGGATCCAGATATATGTTCATTTTCACACCGATCGCACCGCCCAAATAATCGAAGGTGAAAACCCCATTTGCATCTTGCCCCGCATCGGGATTCGAACCCGGTACCTCCCGCTCCACCTGGCGTATCATTCATTCTATATACATTCCCACAGTTGTTTCCGTTCCTAGAAATGAATCTCGAACCTTATTAAATATGGTTGGTGTTGTAGTAATCTCCTGCAATGAACTTATCTTCTGTAGTTTTGAAGTAATTGTTTGCAAATTATTTGTTTGTGTCGTTGTGATATATTCTATATTTGTGGCTTACCACTGGTGAGGGCTCACAAATATATGAAATGGTTTTTGATTAACAACTGACTTTTTATTAAGTTTTCTTTGATATTTATACCATAAATTTGTTTACTTAAGCGTAATTTATAATTAAAAATGTATACATATCTAATGAATTAATATATGTATGTAATGAATGCACATACAGTAATTTTGCTTATAAGTCATTATGTTACACGTGAGGTGTATAATGTGCACACACCATATTTGAAGAAGCAAAATGACTAAAGTTGAAAATATTACAATAAAGTTGAAATTATTTACGTTGTTGAGTATCAACATTCTCCGGGGCCGTGCTTTCTAACTTATAGGTTCCGTTCGGCGGGCGGAGGTCTCCTCTTGGTTCGACATTTGTAGATAATAAAGGCGATTATGCTAAAGGCAATAATTGCATAGAGAAGAGAATAATGATGAATGTCATGGTGTGATACTGGGAGTTGCTCTTCTCGTAACTGTTGTACTACCTTGTGCAGCTCCGTTATGTCATCCACTAAAGTTGAGATTTCCAATTTAATTGAGTTGTTTGTACGCCTTTCCATGCATTTCATCGATAGGTTGACTTTCGGTAGATACGACGAGTCAATTACGGTTTCCTTGTAGATTTTATAAGTTTTTAGAAAGATTGACCCTTCTTTTAAAATGCATCCTCCTTTGAGAGAAATTATTCCATTGCGTGGTAATTGTACCGCTACGAAACCTCCATTACAGGCTATAGTAGCCTGCCGCTCTTGACCAATTGAGAAAATCCATTTATTATTTCTCAACTTTATCCATGTATCTTTTGGATTTTGCGACATCTTATTTACAATGTGGCAGTTGAATGGTTGTTGTGATGCCAATAAGTCTAATTCGCATATAGAATTGTTGTTGTATATGGAATGAATGGGGTATAGCAACATACAAATATATTCGTTGTTGCTATGTTTGCAATGGCTAAACTCGTCCTTTGACATCATGTAATATTCATCACGATGTATGGACGTAACCAAATAGTCCATTGATGCCTGAATGAAGACGCCTTCGATTGTAGGAAGAGGTATAGGTTTAAGTACTTGATAGTTCATCAATGGAACTTTTAATTCAAAAATTAAATATTGACCACTTAGTTTTCCTCTGCATGGCATAATTTGATACAGGCTCAATAATTCATAGTTTTCGTTTTGGGAGGGCAGCAGAACGTCCGGAGGCATATGATGTTTAATATCTTGAAGTGCCTTGTTAAGTTGATTTGGTGGTAAGATTGAAGTGCTCACTGCTTTGTTGTTTGAATTTAAAAGTACATCAATTAGTTTTTGTTGAGTGTCTTTGAAGTCGAGCATGAGAAGTAGTGCATGAAAGGTTAAAGACGTCAATTTTTGAATGTTGTTGATGTCACTAATGCAGAACCTATTTGTCGTGTAATATCTTGCCAATGACGTCTGTTGTCTTCATCGGTTCGTTTTAAGATGTTTAGAGTTGCGTCAGCAATTTAGGTTTGGTTCTTGGCTATCATTAAAAGGTATTGTTGATTTAGTTTAACCCTTTGTATTTCTTCTTCATAGTGCCCGGTCATCCAAAACTCCAAATAGGTCACTTGCCAAATTGTCCACGATATTAAGGATTCCACGTTTCCTTCTCTTTTCTCTGTAGTGAAGTATTGCGTTCTTGTCCTCGATCTCAGTTAGAATATGCATGAGCTGAGTGTTGATTGCAGAGCATATCTGATTATTTTCTTCAGCTGTTTCCATGCAAAGTTGATCCATGTTTCTCGTCAGATTTCTGTATGACATTAAATCTGAATAGTAGGATGTGAGGTTGAAGTAAACTACTATTTTCCACTGCTGATTGGTAAATCGGAGATTTCCTAAATTTTCCAGATTCAGTCCAGGTTGATGTCTAAAAGTGGTGATGTTGTACATCAGTTGTTCGGTCGAGGATACTGGACTAGGCAGTGTAGTGATCGCCACTAAGCTTAGTAGAAGTAATGGTAGAACTATTAGATTGGTGGCTGTAGGAACTCTTTTGGTACGGGACTCATTCACTGACTTATTTTACGACTTCTCGGTGTCGAGAGGTAGGACACTAACTTTGGTAATGGGTCTTTTGAATATGGAACCATTGCCCCCTTTTACTGTGACCACCCTAGTCAAACCATCGCTGCTAGGATGTAGATCGATGATCCTTACCAAGGGCCAATTTGTTGGTGGTAAGTTATTGTCTTTTATTAAAACGATGTCGTCTACTTTAAACATTGGTTGTTTGCTGGTCCATTAAGTTCTTTGTTGTAGTTCGGTTAGGTAGTCCTTTGACCAGCGTTTCCAAAAATATTGAATCATTTTTTGTAATAATCTCCACCGATGATTTATAGGAATCACCAACTAAGAAATGTTCCGGTGTTAATATCAACGCATTTGGATCAGACGAAACTGACGTAAGCCGCCTTGAATTGAGGCATGTTTCTATCTGCGATACAACCGTTGCTAACTCTTCATATGTGAGGGTTGTGTCTCCAATTATCCGTTTTAGATGGAATTTTAGAGATTTCACTGCTGCTTCCCAAAGTCCCCCAAAGTGTGGTGCAGATGGTGGTATAAAATGCCACTGAATCCCAATGTCAGCTAGTATTCGCTGGAGGTCAAGATTTGCTTGTTGTATAGCTTGTTGTCTATCCTTTCCTAGCAGTGCCTGGGCTCCAAATAAATTGGATCCCTTATCACTGTAGATCCGCTTGCAAAGACCTCTTCGGGCCCTAAATCTCTTTAAGGCTGCGATAAAGGCTGCACTGGTCATATCGCTGACAATCTCTATGTGTACTGCTTTAGTAGCAAGGCATACAAATAGTGATATGTATCCTTTGTATGACATTTCCTCGTCCTTTGGAAACTCTTACTAAGATTGGTCCGGCGTATTCAACTCCTGTGTTAGTAAATGGACGTGATGGCATGACTCGTTCTTTGGGTAAGCTTGCCATAAGTTGGTGACTTGTTGAAGCGTTGAACCGAATACACGTGATACATTTTGCTATCTCATAGTACGTATTCTGTTTCTGCCGTTTGTGATCCAATATTTGTTTCTAAGATGTGACAGAGTTAACTGAATCCCCCCATGCATAGTTTTTATATGGGCATCTTTGATTAGTAGCTTTGTAAATGTATGTTTTGGAGGCAGTATTTTTGGATGTCGAGTATCATAGTTTAGGTTACAGTTAGTTATTCTTCCTTCTACTCTTAGTATTTTATGTTCATAAATAAATGGATTAAGCGAGGGGAGCCTGTTTTTTCTTGATACTGAGCCTTCTTTGTTAATCTGCATGATTTCATTCTGGAACTCCGTGTGTTGAATTATTCTAATCAGCTCGTTGTAGGATTCATTAAGTTCTTCAGCAGAAAGTAAAATTGCCGATCCGGTATTCCGTTTTATTAAACCGTCGACATAGGCCAACAACGCGAATTATTTTGTTTATGTTTGAAAATCGTTCTATAATCTGTACAAACGGATTGACTGTTGTTGATGTTGTAAGTGTAACCAATTGTTTAGTTTCCAAAGTAATTTCCCCTTGAGCAGTAGTTTGTTGTGGCCAACGGTCGGTCGAAAATTGTAGCCAATCTGTCTCGTCCACCATAAATTGTTGTTCTTAAGTTCCTTTGGATTGGTATACCTCTTGATGCGCAGTCTGCTGGATTGTCGGTTGATCCAACGTGATGCCATTGTGATGGATTTGAGTATGTTTGAATTTCCGATATTCGATTGACCACAAAAGTTTTATATTTATGAGGACGTCCTCGAATCCAACATAACGTGATCATTGAGTCGGTCCAAAAGAACGAAGTTGTTTCGAAATTTGCATTGCTTCTTTAATTTGGTACATTAGTTTAGTGAGCAGCAACGCTCCACAAGACCACCCAGGTGGCGCAGTGGTTAAAGCTGCGGCAGTTGGAGCGGGAGGTACCAGGTTCGAATCCGATTCCGAGGCAGGATGCAAAATGGGGTTTTCATCTTCGATCGTTTGGGCGGTGCGATCGGTGGTGAAAAATGAACATATCTGGATCCTCTGTCGTGTTTAGAATCCTTGGGCTGACCCATCTTCCATGTCAGTACTATAGGCCTGACATGGAGCTATGCAATACGCAGATGGTTCTACGAAAAGACTCGGACCTATAGTCGTATAGAGTGGTATCACAACGGATCAAAATTGGTCTAAGTGTGCGATAGCAGCCACAACAACTTAACTTAACAACTTGAGCGTTAAACTCCACAAAACTCAAGACGAGGTAGTAAAAGCAGGTTTTTAATCGGAGCAACCTTTGTTTTTGATGTAAGAAGCCTCACATTAGTAATGCCTTTTGAATTTGTATTTTTGAAGTAGACGGCAGCAGCATAGACCTTTTCTGGGGCATCGCAGAAACCATGAAGTTCTGTTGTATTGTTCTTCTCAAAATGGATCCAACGTGGGATAAATATTTCTTCCAGAAGAGGCAGAAACTCTTTAAATTCCTGCCATTTTGTTGATATGTGTGGCGGAAGTTCTTCGTCCCAAGATAGGCCTGCTATCCAGATTTCTTGCATCATCAGTATAGCTACAACTGTTATTGGTGCCAGCCAGCCTAATGGATCAAAAAGTTTGGCACTATCCGAGAGTAGGTTTCGTTTAGTAGGCTTGCCAGGCGAGGAATGGGTGACGATGAAACCAAATGTATCTGTTGCTGGATTCCTGTGAAGTCCAAGAGCTTTAATTGTGTCATCAAGCTTGAATTCCAATCGATGTTGATTCCGCACTTCGGGTACTGGTATGGATTCCAAGAGAACGGCGTTGTTTGTTGCCCATTTTCTTAAGGTAAATCTACCGCTCTTCAATAAGTCAATGGTTTGTTTTTGGCTGAGTAAGGCTTTTTCCAGTGTGTTTTGCCCAGAAATCAGGTCATCCACGTAGAAATCATTTAAAACTACGTTAGACGCTATAGGATAGTTTGGTTGTTCATCGATGTCCAGCTGTCGTAGAGACTTTACCGCTAAATAAGTAGCTGCTGCTGTTGCATATGTGACGGTGGTCAGCTTAAACTCCTGAATTTCTTGTTGTGGAGACTCTCCATAGGATACGTTGATAGTTCTGATCATCTTCGTCAACGGCGATCTGTCTGAACATTTTTTCGATATCAGCTGTATGGACAAACTTATGCTTCCCCCACCTTAACAGTATGAATAATAAATCCTGTTGAAGAGTAGTGCCCGTTAACATTACGTCGTTTAAAGATATTCCATTTGTGGTTTTGGTAGAGCCATCGAAAACTACCCTCAATTTTGTAGTTGTACTTGAATCCTTTAGAACTGCATGATGCGGCAGGTAATAGTAACCAGTTTCAGTAGATGTTTCAGCAACTTTCATTTGTCCCAAAGCGATATATTCATTCATGAACTTCTTATATTGATTGCCAAGGTTTGGGTTTTAAGCAACTCGTTTTTCTACTTGTATCAAACGCGCCATGGCGATTCTTTTTGAACATCCCAGTGGGTTGGCAGAATATAATTCAATGTCAAAGGGAAGCTTGACTACGTAGCGGCCAAATTTGAGACGTTTGTGGCTGGTCGCGAATATTTTTTCACACTCTAGTTTTTCTTTTGTGAATGCTCGTTTACGTGGCACCTCCTCTATTTCCCAGAAGCTTCTCAATTGTTTTTCTATATCAACTGCGCCCTTGATGTCATTGATTGTATCACTGTTGAATTGTGGCGGTCGACTGAGGCACGGCCAAGGAATATCCAACCTAGTTTGGTTTGTTGGGCTATCGGTTGGTCAAATGAGGCCTTTGCTATATTATTCATTAGAATTTCTCCATAATAGTCTGCACCCAATAACAAATCGATTGGACCAGGACAGTAAAATGTTGGATCAGCCCACATCAGATTTTTGGTGTGTTTCCAGTTCCATGGATCTAGAGGCTGCTCTGGCATATCGCGGGTTATGTTTTTGAATACTAGTGATTTTATCGCTAAGTTAAATTTGGAGGGAAATCTTGGCTTTAAGATAAATTCAACTTTTGAGTTCGCCACTCCAGCTTCGGTTTTTGCCATGCCTGTGACTTCTGCATAAGTTGCGGTTTTTGTTAAGTTTAATCTCTGGCAGGCTTCTTCTGTAATGAAGGTTGCTTGAGACCCAGGATCTACTAACACACGAACCAATTCATTGCGAGTGCCAGAAAACACTTTCACTAAGGCGGTTCCTAGTAGGAAGCACTTGTGATTCCATGAATGTGTTACTTGTACGTTTGTATTAGCTGGCTTTATATATTCTGATGCACATCGCGTACTGTTGTTACTGTGAAGCAGGCTGTGATGTGAACCTTTGCATAATTCACAGCTTTTATTGCATGGGAGTTTGTGTTCTGGTAGCAAGCATCGTCGGCACACTGGTTTATAACATACTGACTTACTCCTTTCGATTTGTGGTAAATTCTGGAACTTCTTACATTCAGGTAGATTGTGCTCTCCACAGCAAACGCTACATTTATCGGGGTTTTTGGTTACAGCAACATTTACTTTCTTAATTGGTTTGTTGGTTTACTCCCTTTTTTTATACGTTTTATCTCGGGATAGTACTCCCAGAGATTGGAACCTTACTTGTAGGAAGGTTAGAAAATCTTTCACCGTTTGAATTTCCTTCGGGTTCTTCAAAGAGGTCTCGTATAAGCGGTGGGTTTCCCTGTCCAATTTCTTTATGAGAATGTTCAACAAAATAGCATCCCAAGCGTCTGTGTTGATTGCTTAGTTTTTTATTGCGCACAAGTATTCCAGTACATTATCATATATCAGTTTGAGACCATGAGCGGATTCTGATGATAAGTTTGGTAGCTCTAAGATGGTGTTTATGTAAGTATTGGTGAGAAGCCGTTTATCATCGTATTTGGAGCATAAAATATTCCAAGCTGTGGAATAGTTCTCGTGCGATATACTGAGGTGGTTTATTAGCTTCGCTGGATCTCCTCCAATTACTGACAATAGATAATGCATCTTTTCTTCACTGGATAAATCATCATTACAATGGATACTCTTATTGGATAGATTTTGGAAGCTTGTCCATTGTTTGTAATCTCCATTGAAGTGTGCTATTTCAATCCTTGGAAGTTTTATTCTGGACCTTATTAGGCCTTGTTTTTGGAAATCTTTATTAGCAACGTTTTCTAGTTGATCCTTAAGATAAATGATCGTAAACTCATAATCTCGCTGTAATAATCTCTAATAATCTTATTTCCAATAATCTCTTCGTGATTGTTGGTTAGAGAGATCCATATCGGTCTCGTAATACGCTCTTGAGTGCTGTACCGCATCTTTGATTTGATGTATGGCATTGATATCTGTTTGAAATATTTTAGCCTTGGCGTGTTGGACCTTATAGCGCCTCTGCTGATCCTGATCATCAACTTGAACTACTTTTAAATCAGACTGGCCTGGTTGTTGCTCATCTGTTAGTACATATGATGAAGCATCTCCAACGTGTTTGTCCCAATCGGGATTTTCTTCATCTCCTGCCACCTTTTGCCTGGATTCTAGTAGTATTTTTTTTGTTTCCTCGAATGATTGTTTAACTTGATCGTAGAAATGCTGTGCGGTGTAAGGATGATCCTTTGGTAGACTGTGAATTAATGTAGCATCAGTCGTTGAAAATTTATCGAAGAGTAACTGCAAATTTGTGAATCGATCGTCACAATATTGCCTTGTTCTTCTGGCAGCACCATCTTTTTTAATGTTGGTTTTTAATTGGTTAATCAATTTACCGGTTTGTGTTTGTTCACACAAAGCTTTTACGGTGTCCATGTTTTTTTTTTAATTGTTTACTACGTGAATACGGTTTTATGGTGTATTTCTAAGCGCTGTTCTTTATAGTTTGAAGGACCAATGTTTGTGTCGTTGTGATATATTATATATTTGTGGCTTACCACTGGTGAGGGCTTACAAATATATGAAATAGTTTTTGATTTACAACTGACTTTTTATTAAGTTTCCTTTGATATTTATACCATAAATTTGTTTACTTAAGCGTAATTTATAATTAAAAATGTATACATATCTTATGAATTAATATATGTATGTAATGTATGCACATACAGTAATTTTGCTTATAAGTCATTATGTTACACGTGAGGTGTAAAATATGCACACACCATATTTGAAGAAGAAACAAAATGACTAAAGTTGAAAATATTACAATTAAGTTGAAATTATTTACGTTGTTGAGTATCAACATTATTCGCTCTTAATTGAGTGTTCTTAGTTGAGCGCATCGAGGGCAGTAAACCGCAGATATGATGCATTTCTCCGATCACTCCTCTAGACATCTGCTAGTTGCTGAATATGTTCTTCCCTATATGTTTGGAGTTCATAATGGCTTTTTCTGGTTTTGATATGATAGCATTTCCAAGTGAGTTTCCGCTAGGATGCTACGTATCGTATGCGGTGTACTATGAGATTTTGAGGTAAGTCATATTTGTAAAGGGAATTTGTGAAATCAGCATAATATCGATATCGTTTTCAATAAGAATATTTTGTACTTCTAGTTTATGTTGAGCTATAGCTCAATGACGTTCCATACAACTTACTTGATTACATTCACTTTTCGTTTTTAATAAGAAGCTGCATAGGAGTGTTATTTTTTGAAACATAAGACTCATATTAATCTCCATCATCTACATAAATTATTTTTTAATTAGTATTCAAACTATAAATCTCATATAATATACATAGTTAACTTTTGTTTTAGTTTGCGCCATTTATTCTTACGCCAAGTTCATTTCCCCGTAAAGAATTTGAAAAAGCTGTACATCTTCAACCTTTGCTGAATGAATTAATGCATTGGGTTGCCAACGATGAAGAATTTTTACGTGTCACATTAGCTGGAACAATAAAAGTTGATGAATTTACTGGAAATCTCTTTAAAATATATGACCAGGTTTTAAGAGAAGGTTTCACACAGGTATCTGCAGTTTTGAAAAACTTAAATTTTCTTTAATTTATTTCAATAAGCAAAATTTATTTTCACATCGAAAAGAATTTGTAACAAAATTTTTAAATTATTTCCTATTAAAATCATATTCTTCTTGTATGTAAATAATTTTACTAGTTTCAGTTTAATTATTATTTTTATTTAATGCCTATTTGATTAGCCGATGCTAATCGTTTATATACATTTTTGAATGCTGTTTGTTTGATTTATAAGTTAAGATAAATCTTTACATAAAAGTCTATTTTATAAAATTGCATGTTGAAAATTTATGTTTTAAAAAAATTATATTTATTTTCAAAAATTAGCATATATTTTTTAATATTTTAATTTCGCTATTCTAAAATGCATTTTACATTTTACAGATTATATGTATTTTAAAGTTACGTTTGTAATTTTATTTTATTTTATTAATTAAGATTTTTACTTAAGACCATACCATATTTGTTAAAATGATATCATATATTACACATAATCTTTAAATAATATTGTATAGCCATTACAATTGGGACTTATACGATCGGATCTTATGCTGGAAACTGTGTGCGTGCCGACATGCCCGGTAGAAGCCCAATGTAAAACAACAAATGCATATTGCTGTTGGAAACAAGTTGAAATAAATACAATTGCATCGGGATTTGGGCATCTTGGTCCCGCTAGCAAAGATATACAGAGGTGGATTTATCTTATATTTTATTTTAAGTTGTTGATTTTATTTTTTTGCCCTTTACAAATTTTTTATTGTTAGTTATTTTTTGTAATTAAATGAAAATTGTTTGTCATTTATACTGTTGTCGCTTTTATTAAAATCTAACTACCTTATTATTGCTTAGTTAAAATACACCTTTAAATGTTGTTCATTGAAGTAGTGTAAGTTGAATAGAGCGACTTTTGTGTAAATGGTAGAGTATAATTAATTATAATTAACAATCCTATCAGACATGTCTTTTATATTAGTTTTAAATATTTAGTGTCGAGTAATAATAACACATAAATTATAAATATATAACTCACAAGGATTATTCTGTTGCCAAAAAAGACAAAATATGAATAATCTAATGAACATATCGGTGCTATTCCAATTGATAAATGTATAATTTTAAAATTTTGTTACTAAATTCAATTAAATATTTTTAAATAAAGTCAAAGGTGCATTTGACTTGGTATATAAATAATTAAATAAACATTGAATGTTTTTTTTAGTATATGCACCATTTTATTGTTAGTATTAATGCTTTATTAAATAATAACAATAATGAACTAAAAATAGATTAATTATATTAGTATTTATATAAAAAGAAATTTTGAAATTATATTATTCCAGGCCTCGCTGTCTCTTGGCCTCTTTCGTTCAGATTATATGCTAAACCAAATAGATGAGAATAATATTAAGCAAGTGGAATTCAACACAATAGCTTCTAGCTTTGGTGGTATAACCACTAAAATGAGACCTTTCCATAGGTGATTATTTATTATTAATATGTTTACTGTCAAATCGTTTTTTTCTAGTTTGTGATTTAACTATTTCATGTGGAATTTATATTTAATTTATAATACAGAAAATTTTAAAGTTTTGTAAATAAAACACCACAAATTTGTTTATTATTTTTAGCAAATTTGCAATTGATATTTTAATAGTATGTGGCTTTGTTGTTTATATTTTTAAGTTTTTATCAACAATTCCGGAATTGCGATTTTATTTTATATTATTTTCTCGGATTCTAAGATATATTATATATAATTTTTTTATTAATTTTTTTTCCAAAAATCACATTTTTGCTTATTATTCGGGATATTGTAATTAACAAATTTATTAAAATAATATACATCAATTCGAAAGCAAATTATTGCATGGTTTCATTATTTTTACCTATTGTTTATAGTACTACTTGTTTAAGCATATTTACCAATAAGCAAATATTATTTTTTAAATTATTGATTGGTGATTGGATTAATTGGAAAAGCACCTTTTACACAAAACAAACATTTAACTTTACATAATATTTAGTCATCGATTGTATCATCTTAATTTAAATATTATTTGCATGTTGCAAGTTAATATTGTAATTATAATTATAACTGTTTTACAATATATGCTCTAAATATATTTTCAGTTATGTACTTCAAGAATTAGGATATGGAGATAAATTAAAAAATGTAAGTTATTTTAAACGTAGATTTTTAACTTAATATTAATTTCCACTTTTTTAATTAAATAAATTTTAACCATTAAAAACAAATATAATATATTATTAACCAAAATAATTATTTAAAATCGTTAATGAATTTAAAAAAAAATGGAAAATAACTGAAGTGCCCAAAGCAAATTTAACAAACACTAAAATGTAAGCTACTGAAAAATAAAACAACAGTTATACATACGAAGTAAATACAAGAATTATACATATTCAATATATTCATTTAAAAAAGTAGCAATTATTTAGCTAAATTTTATTTTAATTTTTCAACAATTTTCTTCAACTTTCAAATAATTTTTCAACCCGTTAAAAAGATTTGTTTTGGTCTTTGAAATAGCTTGCAGTAGGAGACATGACTTGATTATATTCACCAATTTTCGCACCATAATTGTTTTTTTTTAAATTGATAACTGGAAAAATGATCCGGATCACCGTGCGTCAAAAAACACGGCTACTATTAATTGGAAGCTTTATTAATTGTAAGCTTTAGAATTATAAGCAATATAAATATTATTACTTTCCAATATCACGGTTGAAAATTCTAAACCGAACTGTCCTCGTAACTCAAATATCTACAGACACCTACATATATATACAACGTCAATCCTTGTATAAATTTCTTTTAACCGTTTGCATGATTTCACGAAGTTTGCACTTTTCTTCATTCGTCCTATTTGGTTACGCTCCGCCCTTTGAGTTTGTCATTTTATTCTTTATTTATGTATCATGTATGTATCTAAAGATTTGGTAAAAGGGTAATGGTGCATCATCTGCCATAATTTGAACTTGGTTTTATTCTCACAGGTGACCAAACCTGTTCGTCCCAAGAAGGATCCAAACTTTTTCCTCTATGGACGGTCCCAGTCGTTCCAGATGTACAACCTTTTTATTTTTCCGGTACTCCTTTTAATTTTATAAATAACTTCGTTAATAACTTAGTTATAACCTTATATGGTCCTTCACATCCAGATAGTAAGCTCTGCGATAATCCTTACTTTCGTTGTGTGCTGTGAAGCCACACCAATTATCAAATCATGTTTTATTCTGAATTGTTGAAATGCATAATTAAAATTTTATTTTGTGTTACTTATCCCACTTTTTTATTCGCTTGTACATCGTTCGACCTCCTCATTCAACCCTCATTCGATCACTTGATAACTTGATTTAACTTCTAAAAAATCCGTGTATTAATCTCATTTTTCATCGTGTCAACATGTGCAGTCCACCTTCACAGTGATAATGAGACCGCTTCAAATTTGAGATTTACTGGAAGTCTTAGATTGTTGCCAAAAAGTATGTCACTGCTGTTACTCCCGTTGTGTTATGCCCGTAGATCGGTGGTATGCCATTAGGAACCATGGAATACATTGCTCCCAATTACAATGATTTTTATTCATTGCTTTGGAAATTAAAGCGTTGAAGGTATTGAACCACTTAAACATGCTATCAGATTGTGTTTGAAAAGATTTTGTCCTGGTTTTATGTAATTTTTTCAATTGGTTCATTTCTTTAAAAAAACCGTATCAAAACCCCGCCCTTGATCGAAATGTAGTTCTATAGGTATCCCCTAACGTATTTTGTTTTCAATTATAAATATTATTTATTAGGAATATATTTTTTACATTAGAACATTATTTTATCCCATTGATGGTTGGAAATAGTCCTGCAACATATATAGCCATCCTTTCACATGGTGCTCAGCATTATACTGTTGCATCGTCCCACTACTTTTCTTTACCGGCCCTTTCTCTGCATTGACACCAATCAGCCACTGTTTATCTACATCCTGTCCAGTAGTACCTTTAACGTATCTTAGTTCATTTATCAACTGGCAACACTTGCATGAATATGACATCGATCGATGACCTTGTTTTACACCCAACTCTAATGTTTACAATCCACGACATGGTCGTCTTAACAATGCGTCCGTTTTGGATTTGAAATGATTTGAGAATAATGCGCAATAACTCGTTCTTGTCCATTGATTTCTTGTGACAACACTCTCTTCAAGCCAAAATTTCTTGCATCCATTTTCCATATAACTTATCCATATAAGTATTTACCATTAGGAATCGGGTATGAAATAAGTAATAGTACTGTATATAATCGCCTCTTCAGTTCGTTGACTGTTTTCTTAAGTTCATTAATCCATTACAACGACTTATTATTCTGTGTTGGTTCATGCAAGTTCCTTACGATGTAAGCAAATCCTGGTATAAATTGTAGATGGTATGTGAATCCGATGGAAGTCCTTAATCCGTGTAAGTTTAGCGGTCTTGGCCAATGCTTTGGGTGAAATCTTATCTATATCTGTATGAATACCGCTTGTTGTTATCTTGTGTCCCGAATATTTTACTTCATCGTGGAACAATACACCATGTTGATTTGATTCTTCCAAATACATCCTCTAGGTTTTTAGAGAGATGTTCTTTAAAGTCCTTCTCATAACGATGATGTCGTTCAAATATACCAAGCATGTTTTCTAGTTAAGTCCTACATACGCGTTCCATCAGCCGTTCGAAAGTAGCAGGGGCGTTACAAAGTTCTATTGTCATGATATTTAATTCCCATAACTGAACGCAGTTTTTCTTTTTTTTTCGTTTGCGACTACTTTCCAATAATGTTGAAAACTTCTGTGCACCTGTCAATGTGTACAGTGTCCTCTCGATCCTGGGTTAAACGCTCGTTGACTTCTCAATACTTCCGCTGCTTACATATCAGTTACCTCCTGCTTGCTTAGCCTATGGTTATCTTCCTGACGCTTGTCGAATTAGTGTTGATGTTCTCGTATACATCCAGTGTTTTTTCTGCTTTTATCTTCTAGTACAACGCAGAAAATGAACATATACTTCTGCAACAATTCCTTTGCCGTTTGTTTTTCTTCTGATAGTTATTATTCTATTTCTGTGTTAATTCGTTCGCTATTTTCCACTTTCGTTGATCATTGCTATTTACACACGGATTCGTCTGCTCGCATTTTATTATGGTGTATACTTCTTTACCTCTTTCGACAATAGTCCTCTTTTTGATGGTTTTTGGTACATCCAATAAATTTGATTCCTGTGAGAACTTAAGCCAAATTCAAAAATATGGCAGAAAATGAATAGAGAATGAGAAGAAACAACGAACTCATTGCGTGGTTGCTACCGACAATACTGATACCATTAATATTGCTGATGGAAAAATTGAACCAATTCTTTGGAAACTTAAATTTTTAAATTCTTCTAAAATGATAACTATGAATTTCAAAATTAAAATAATAAATACTTTGCTTTTTTAATTCTAGTTGCCAGAAAATCATGCACTATCTGGACTATGCAGTGCAATCGTTGAAGCATGGAATTTAATGAAAAATCCTGATGGTGTAATTTTATTTGTAATTGAAAATATTTCATATAACATTTGCGATCAACGATTCCACGAATTTGAAATACGTCGTACAAATCCGCACATAAAAGTTATTCGAAAAACACTTACGGAAATCTACAATGAAGGTTCATTAAATGCAAGCAGAGATCTTATTGTGTAAGTTAAAACATTGTGTAAATAAAACATACTATTTTTTAAAAATTATTTTTATTTGATTAGTGATGGTGATGTTGTGAATGTGATATACTTTCGTTCAGGATATGAACCGGACCAGTTACCAACTAAAAATGAATGGGATGCAAGACTAATGATTGAAATGAGTAAAGGAATTAAATGTCCTGCGATTAATTATCATTTGGCTGGCACAAAAAAAGTTCAACAAGCATTAGCTCGTCCCGGAATGTTAAAAAGATTTTTGAAAGATGATGTAAAGGTTGATTTGATAAAGGAAATATTTACAGGGTTGTATTCCTTAGACCACGATGAACATGGCGATGCTGCTGTTAAAATGGCAATGAATAATCCGGATAAATATGTCCTTAAACCACAACGTGAAGGAGGAGGAAATAATATCTATGGATCTGACATACCTGATGCACTAATGGTAGAGTATTTGTACTAGTTTCTATTTATGCTAAAAATTTAAAAACTGTATTTTATCTCAAACATAAACATATTTTGCGATTTTGTTCTAACTCTAAGCTAAGTTATACTCTTCTGTACTTACGCTAAGCTTTATAGATTCTGTTATATTTTCATTTTATTAATATTGATTAGATGATACATATAAAGTATTAAATATAATCATATAATTCATTATCATACAATTATGAATAGTTAAATATTCTAATTTTATTTTTTCTGTGTAATTTTCGTCTCCCGTGGCATTTTACCCTTAATTCTATTAAACAGACCTAACGTTTTATTCATTTTTTTAGTAACATAATCAAAACCGACTGTAGTGTGTGTGTTTCACACAAGCCAAACTTTATGCATACATATGCTGTAGAAGCATATCAACCTTTAGCGGTATTAGTGAATATTCTTCTATTCGTATACGATTGCGAATACAGTATAAAAATAATAAACAAACGCACACCACCTAAGTATTATTGAGTAAAAAAGTACAAAAAATGTAAAATAAAAACGAATGAGCGTGTCTTACTCTCTGTGTCAAACTCAACGATCATTTAACAAACTATATCGACTTCAAAACTTGAGTTAAATTATCGCGGAAATTATGATTTAATTGCAAGATCGATTTCCATAACAGTTTAAAATATTCAAATTTTAAACAGGACATTATCTTTTATTACATTTAAACATTCATACCGTGACGTACATGAAAAATCTACACAAACTTTTTCACGCAATGATACACTAAATTTTAACGCGAAAAACATATTTTAATAAAATCTAATGTAAATAGATAAAAGTTTTATTAAACCATTTATAAATTTAGAATCAAAATACATTCCTATGCAACTCATATATACTTTATTTATGTTTGAAAAACCTAACCACAAACCTATCCTACTCGAATTTACACAAAACAAACAAGATTAACTCGATATTATCCACAATATTATACTATTGTGTATACTATCCACAATATTATTACATTTATTTACACAACAATCAATCTACATTTATTATAAAATCAAATAAAATTATTTAGCATAAATGAAGCTGTCATCGCATATATGTCATTTTCAAAATTACCATTATCATTTGACAATCGTTTATCTGTTTAGTGAGATGGAAAAGAGAATAAAAGTACTCAACCTTTTGTGGTGTGCGTCTGTTTTTCTAAATAGACTTTAAGTAGTGTTAGTGAGAAACGTCAAATTTTGAGTTTTTTTTATATGGACTTTTTCGTTTACCAACACACTCAAAGGTTGATATTTTCGTTTGATTATGCTCGTGTAAAAAAAAGAAGCAGGCTTGTGTGAAACACACACACTACAGTCGGCTCTGAACATAATCCAAATAATCGTTAAAATTTAAATGTTCATCTATTATAACACCAAGGTATTTATACTGTTTTACACGTTCAATGACTTCATTATCTATTAATATAATTTGATCACATTCTAGTTTGGTTTTTATCGACAGCACCATGTACTTTGCTTTAGAAATGTTAAGAGCCAACTTATGAAAGCTAAGCCATTTACTTAGATTCTTCAAATCTTCGTTTATTTTTTGAACAGCTCCTATAAGGGATGGTGTAGCAATTGTAATTAAGGTATCATCAGCAAACATATTCACTTTACAATTTTTCATAACTCCCACTATATCATTGATGTGCAGGATGAATAGTAATGGCCCTAACGTAGATCCCTTCAGTACTCCGAGATTATTTGGTATTGGCTTAGAGTTACAGTTATCGACTTTTGTATATTATTGTCTATCCTGAAGGTAATTATTGGACCATTCAAATTCTGTGCCTTGTATCCCATACTTGCGTAATTTTTTTAGTAAAATTTTTCTATCGATTGTTTCAAAAGCTCGTTTAAAATCCAGGAAAACTGCTACTAATACTTTATTATCATCTATTCTAAATTTCCAATCATCCAACATTAAGTTTAATGCAGTTTCACATGAGTGCAGTTCTCGAAATCCCGATTGTTGGTCGACTAGTATATTGTTGTTGTTAATGTGGTTCATTAATTGGTTTTTAACTACTCGTTCTAATACAGCTTCATATGTTGGTAGCATATTTATTGGACGTAGTTCTTCTGGAGTTCTTGGATTAGAAGTTTTCGGAATTGGAATAACCGTTGATATTTTCCATGACTTCGGAACTTAAGCTTCATTTAAAGTCTTATTGATTAAATGCGTAAATTTTGATACAAATATTTCATTTTCCATAGCGTCCAACATGATATTACGGTTTATACCATCAATCCCAGCATTCGACTTCAAACTACTAATAGTTTTAATTACCTCTTGACATGTAATGTTTTGGAAACTAAATGGAACTGTGTAAAGATAAGCGTTCAGTAAAATTCTTTACATCCGGAATATTACTATGGATGTCAACCACACTGGATGCAAATGTGTTATTTGGGATTCGGCCAATTCTTGTTTATCGGTTAGTACTTTATTGTTAAATTGAATATCTCATTGTGTTGTGGTTTTGGCTTTATACATAGATTTTAACGTTATCCATAGTTCTTTTGGATTATTTTGGTTTTCTACGAATTTGTTTTGGTAATAAATAGACTGTTCCTTTCTTAAAGATTGTTTATATATGTTTCTGACTCTTTTGTAACTATCCCAGCTCTCCTTTGCATTAACAATTTTCATAATTCCATAACATCGCAGTTTATCTTGCTTCAGTAATTTCAAATTTTCGGTGAACCACGGTAGCTTACTAGTTTTATGAATTAATTTTGTACAAGTCAATTCATTCACACAAGTCTTTAACTTTAACACTAAATCTTCGGCATCTTCGTTTAATTCGGTATCTCTTTCGTTTAATTTCTCATCTTGTCATCCCAACAATTGTTGATTTAAAGCGTAGTTTATAGATTCATGAGAATAATTTTTTGGCGAAAGTATTTCAATCGGCTCACACTTCTCTGAAAACTTTGTCTTTCCACAATTTATATTAATGCTTAACATACGATGGTCACTAATTTGTTGTTCTTTAATTATCTCGCATTTCACATTTTTTGAATTAGTTATCACTAAATCTATTAAAGTTTTGCTGGTTGTTGTAACTCTACTGTATTCTTTAACCACTTGCATTAGCCTATGATCTCTTATTAATTGATTAAATTTGTCACTAATATTCTGTTCATTGGATTTAACATCAATATTAAAATCACCGAATATGAAATTATTTTTGTTATAGTTTATAATATTTTCCATCCATTCATCAAATTTATCTAAGAAAACTGCCCTCGTTGTTTGAAATGATCTGTATACTATTCCAAATATCCCAGTCGTATGATATCCTTTTATAATTTGTATTGCTAAAAACCAAGTGCGATCCTTCTCACATTTGGAGAGTATTTTGAAATTTATGTTTTCATGAATATATATAGCAACTTCACCTGTATGTCGGCTATCCGGCTCGAAGGACCAAATGTTTGTAATCGTTGTTAAGTGGACTGTACTTTCTAATAATTGTTGGTAAATAAATTTTCAACACGTTTTTTTGATTTTTAATATCTTTTATTTTTGGTTTCTTTTTTTAGCACAACCTTTAGTTTGTGCGTACTTGGACGGACTGACTATTTTAGTGTGTAATTGTTTTATATACAATTTTTACACTGAACTATAATTAGTAAGCTAATTCAACTTATAAGTTGAATTTAAGATTCAACCTTTATGTTTAAACAAATATATTAAAACAAATTTTTATTTTAATATTATAACAGAGTATTTAATTGAATACTCTATGAATTTACTTCTTTATTAGTAGTTGTATGGAGTACGTTACCCCTCACAACTACTATATTATGCATTGTTCATTTTATCCCGATGCTTCTTTAATTCATCGGTGTGAATTTTTCTACAAAATAACGAACTTACGCACTGAATTTTAATGTTCATTAGTATTTCTGGATGGGGTACATCTTTTTACTCTATGCAAATTGGTACAAGAAATAATAAGTATATTATGGGTTGGCAATTCCTTATAAAATGTTAATTATTAAAGCAAATCCTAAAAGAAGCCTATTGATTTGGGCAATTTAACAAATTCTCAGATAATTCGCGCAATGTTCATTAGTATTTCTGCATGGAGTTCATCTGTATCTATCGAAATTCATATACCACATGAATATGTTATGGATTGGGAACCCGTTACAAAATGTTGATTATAAAAAAATATAAACGGAATTGTATTTGATTCAGATCAACTAACAAAACTCTCTGTGATTGAGTCTGATATGTGTTGTCGAATTAGATACAGTTGGTTTTCTAAGTGTGAAAGCGTGAGTATTATTGGTTGCTCATCATAAACTACGTCTTGGTAAGGTCAATTGCATCATGTCCAATAATACACATCGTTAAGCAAAATCTTTTTACGCTTCAATCGTTGATTATTTCTCAAATTGTTTACAGATGTCATGGTGGTGTTTGAGTTGTTTTATTAGTTTCAGCGTTTTGTATAGAACTGATGTTTGTTTTTACATTAATGCCATAATATAATTTTCATTCACCTAAATATTTTCAAATTTAGGGTTGTATTAGTCAGTTTTGCGCTGTGTAATAATTCCAAACACCTTTTCAGGATAATGCTTCTTGTGACTCCTAAATCTAGCTTCAGTGTTTATTGCTTCGTTCTTTATTACTTGTCATTTATATATCATTATCCGCTATTAAGTAGTTTAATTGCCACTCCAGTTCAATTCGGATAAATTTTAACAGATTCTTGTGATTGTAGATTTGCTTGAATAAAAGCTTCTAAATTCTACCAATAAGGCGTCATATTGTAATAAATCTAGGTTCCCTAGCTCTTCGAAGTATTTATTTTCCGTGTGGTTAAATTGATGTACTCTCTAATATTGGCATCTACGAGACCCAGCATAAGGTAATGGATACCATAGCTAATGATTGATATGTGGCGAACAGAGCAACTAAAATAAATTGCAAATTAGCGCACGCCACACGCAATTCATAAAATCGATATTTCGAGTTAAGTTCTTGTAATTCACTAGTACTGTCGCGTCACGACTGAACGTATATATACAAATCGCACAGTTTGAACATCAAGTCCGTTAGCATATGCCTGATGAGATGGAATTAATCTTTTCGATCACGCAGTCATTTAATGACGTCATCATCAGATCGAAACCGGCCTAGTGGATTACAAGATAACAAGCAACAACTCGAAATACAACACCCATTCAAAAATTACACAAAGCTACACGCTTCAGATAACTGGTCCTGGTCAAACCTCTTGCTTGTTGATACGGATGTCGTCTGCTGGATAGGTTGTTATTCTGATCTTAAATAAGAGAATTATGAGCAAGTCTTCCTCCTCAGCCACTAGTTTCTTCCTTTCCAGCGGTCTTCGGAACATCGGCGATGTGTGTCTTACTTTGTCACAAACCCAACATCTGATCTTATTATTTCTATCCCGAAATTTCTTTGTCTGCCTGTTATCTGCCGTTATTTACTGCTTTTTGACTGACTGCTGGTTCCAATTTTACACGTCGTACCTTTTCTGCTAGTTTGATGATGTTGTTTGACGTCTCATTTTTATTTCTGTCACTCAGGTTCGATTGGAGCATTGTAACATCCCCCCAGACGTACACTCTTAGCCCCGAAATCTGTATGTTCTTCTAATGAAACCGAAGATATCCAGTATTGTCAAGGTTTTCAGTTGACCCTCAATTATTAATATTGAACCAAACCAGTGCAGTCTATGGCAAAAGTATATGAAGTGCTTAACAGTTACTTCCTCTCCTCTCCAACACTGTTCGCAGTTTGCGTTGGTTCTAATTTCCATTCCGAACATTTTATTATTTATGGAACATTGTCTGTCCGTTAAAAATATATCCAAAGTGGAATGGGATTCTTGCTGATTTACTGTTAACGTTAATTTATGATAAATCCAATAATTTTGGATAGTTGACAGGAAATGAGGTTTTCCCATGTCTTCTGATGGCGAAACAAGTTTCTCTGCAACAGTATTTAACAGTATAACAGAAGTCGATCACCTTTAGAGAAGCCTAGTTGTCAGACAGGATGCAGATACGATTATTTCTGCAATTCATCTCCGTTGCATAGTGTGATACTTTAAAAATTACCAAGACTATTGTTTAAATAGTCTGGCCTAACTCTTTTTTAAAATCTGCAACTTTCAACTCCAATAGTTTCACTTTTAGATATTCACAATCCCACCGCTATCACTAATTGTTACGATTTCGCGGAGATTCAATTCAAATTACTGTCGGTTTGTCGCCCTCATTAACAGTGTAAGTATCGTAGTTGTGCTGTCATTGGGGGATCTCGGTTCGATTCCCGTTGGTGACCAAAAAATCACTTTAGGGTGTTTTCAATGTGTAATTATGTGGCTTAAGTCATTGAGTTCTGCAATTTCTTTTCCACTTTCTTTAATTTCTTAATTATATACGACGTCAATCCTTGTAGAAACTTATATCAACAGTTTGCATGTGTACATTTCACGATTTGTATATTTCTCTTCATTCGTCGTATTTTTATGTGCTCCGGAAATCTTTGAGTTCGTTATTTATTTTATTTCGGTAACGCTTTAACTTCTGCGATATAATTATTATTTTATTTCTTACAAGTGTCACTGTACATATATTGTCTCATTACCAATCGCCCAAAACTTGATAAGACATCAGCATTTTCATGAGTGATTTCTTTTCGATGTTTCGATTTCTTTTTGTAGACCCCAATCATTCAATCCACCGTGCTACTTGTTCTTCATTTTTTTAATTGAGATAGTCACGTCAAGGTACATATCATGATTCGTTCTTAACAGAAATGATTAGTCATAGAAATATGTTCGAAAATGTTCTACACATTTCACTATGTCCTACAAATTTCATCTTGTTACACAATACTTACGTTATGTCTTTGATTAGATCTTAGAATAATACGCAATGAGTCGTTCCTGTCCATCGATTTCTTCTGACAAGCCTCCTCCCAAGCCATAATTACTTGCATCCGTATCCAAAATAAAACCGGTTTATTAGGAACCGGGTGTGAATACAATAGTGCTGTACATATACGCCTCTTCAGTACGTTGAAAGCTTTCTCAATTTCATCACTACATTGGATGGCTTGTTCTTCTGTGTTAGTTTATCGAAGCTTCTTACGATGTTGGCAAATCCTCGAACAAATCATCGATAGTATGTGCATAGTCCGATGAAACTCCTAAGTTTGTGTAAATTTATCGGTGTTGGCCAATTCTTTACGGTGGAGATCTTATATTCATCTGTATGAATGCCGCTTGTTGTGTCCCAAATATTTCACTTAATCCCAGCTGATTGGATTCTTTCAAAAACTTCCTCTAGGTTTTGTAAGTCGTTTCCCAAAACGATGATGTTGTCTAAATATGTCAAACATTTTGTCCAGTGACCATTAAGTACTCGGTCAATAAAACCGCTCGTAAAATTGCAGGGGTGTTAAAGGCCCAAATAGCACGACATTGAATTACCATAACCTCATGCCTACACTGAACGTTGTTGTTTCTTTATCTTGGTTGAGACCTCCTCTTGCCAATAGCCACTCTGCAAATTCAATGTTGTAAACCTCCGTGCACCTGCCAATGTATCCATGTCGTCGATTCTAGGTAAAGACTTATTATTCTTCTTGGTAACTTTGTTGAACTTCCGATAATCGGCGCAGAATCTCATGTTTCCATCCTTCTTTTTCCACCAACACTCCATGAACTTGTTGACTGCTCAATTACTCTCGATGTTTGAATATCAGTTACCATCTGGACCACTTCTGCTTACTTAACCTATGGTAACCTTCTTGGCGCTTGTCAAATTGATTTTCCAGTGATGGAATGGTTGATGTTCTCGTGTCGATCCAGTGTTCAACCAAGTTTGTTCTACTATTATCTTCCGGTGCACTACAGCAAATGGACAAATACTTTTATACTGACGCTTGTTTTGGTGGTAATTGTCTCATTCATTTCTGTGTTAATTTATCCGCTATTTTCTGTTGTTGATAATGGGTCTTTTCACGTGGGTTCGTATCCTCGCATTTTATAATGGTGAATAATCCAACTGCAGAATCGTTCTCGTTGTTTCTCTGTCTAATGTTATTATGCAACTAGTAGATCGTCCCTCTACTTCGCCTCGCACCACAAAGCTACCACCACCTCTTGCCAATCTGCAAATGGAGGTGAAGGTAATGGAGAATTCGGTTGTGAGAGTCCGCTTTTAATTCCACACGACATATCTTGACAGTTGGTTTGATAATGTTGTTTGCAGTCTCGTTTGTTAGTGCATATGTAATGGTTTCTGCGAATGTTGGTTTTGAAAACAGCAATACTGCACGTTTTTTATCCGGATCCCGTATTTCATCGGCAAAACACTGGAACGCTTATCATATTCTTTGACGATCAGGAACGATCCCTTTAATTTCACATGATGCAATTCTCTTCTGTGGTCACCATCATATTTGCGCTCCAATGCCATCATTATTTATCCGTAGTCCTCTCGTTCTTACTCCGTTGCGATCTGTTTTAATTATGCAGCAGTTTATTTGAATGCCACTTTCAATTCTACAGATCCATAATTTCCTTCTCGAGTTTCATAACGTTGAACTATCGAGACTATCCTTTAATTTTTCGTTCACATCTGCCATCAAAGATTGTTAAACTTTTCCTTTTTTTCCATCCCTTACTTATGTTCAGCCCTCATACTGTCCTGTTCAGTCAACATTCTTTCTTCCATCGGCTCTTCAGTTACTCTTGACCAGTAATCATATTGCTTTTGAGGCCTTAAAAGCCAATAAATGATCGCATTTGTTGGGTTTGTAGGTGCAAGGTATTACTGCAAGACAACCATTAATTATCCTTTATTGAATCCTCCATATGTTGTTGGAGTAGTTTCCTTAACGATGTTTTTATCATCTTCCGCTTCACACGTTCCGCTGACCAATGAAATAGTTAATTGCCTCGCAGCATCGATCGGTTGAATTTCGGTTGAATCCGAAGCTCCATCATTAGTTATGTTGATGTCAACATTTTTTCCATCAACGCTGCGCGGAGTATTACCTGCAATTCATTTTTGTTCTCCGAAGCTGGTAAATTAACTCTCTCTAACCCAACTCTTTATTAAGTCTGCCACTTTCAAGTCCATTTTTATTATTCGAATATAAATTCAAACACCGAGCGGAAACAAAACGTCCGCTCAGTGTAATGATCAACACTCAACTCATTAGGAAATGTCCTAATGGCTTCAAATCGGATGGATAATTTGTTATAGGTGTTAGCCGTTGCGAATTTAGATAAGTTTCTATTGGTGAGGTTACGGTATATAGCTTTTCAAATGTGAGTGTGGTCTCTCCTATATTTCGTTTAATGAATGGAATTTTACAGACTTAATTATCAACTACCCATAGCCAACTGAAAGAAGGGATGCGAATTGCGTGAGGAATGGTACGAAATGTCAAGTGTCAAGTTTTATCTTAACTTTTATCTGCGGTTTAATAATTTTACTTCATATGACTGTTTGCTCCAACAAAATAAGATCCATTATCATGCATAATCCTTGCTTTTTGTGAACCTTTTATGTAGGCCGCAATGAAGCTAAAATGATTATTATTTCTATATGTTAGGCTTTTGTCACAATACAAACAAACCATGCTATGTTTCCTTTGTATATCTGATTACCCCCTTCCTTTGGTTGTTCTTAACTAAATGGCTTCAGAATAATCGATAATGTTCTCCTCTGCCTTACTCTTGGGGTTGGAAAACTACTACTCAATAGCTCAGTGTTAAGTTGCGTGTAACGATAGCAAATCTCACATTTCATAACGCACCGCGTGTGAAACTTCTGCTTGAACTCCTTTAAATGTTAAAATATTTCTCGTTGGATTATTAATGAATGGTTACAAATTGTTCGTACACGGAACAATTTGTAACCATTCAATTTATCTTGTCGTAACTAGAATAATTCCCTCCAAGTTATGTCTTTATTTACCATTTTAACCAATACTATCATATCTTTTGTAAATACGGATGTTTTTTGCTTAGTTTTCCTGTGAACATTTAACTATTGATTCTCATTGAGATGATGTATGGTGTAGAAAGGATGACCCACGCCACCATAAATGATTGTTAACGAGGGTTATTCCAGGATGGTTATTCTTATGTGATGCCATGTTATTGCTGGGATAATTTTCATTATTAATGAAATTCTATTGACAACCACAATTTTGAAGTGGGTTGGATCATCCTTGATCCAACTTAACGTGGATACTGAATCCGTCCAAATATGTATCTTACAGTTGTTTAGTCGCATCGTCAATTCAATGTGATTCATTAATTTTGCTGATAACAAATGGGGAATAGATAATTTAATTTTAGTTAGATCTACCCGGGTGTTTACCAAGCTAGATTCTCATCTGTTGTTCTACAATATACTGGTGCCGCATATGCGTACTCCGACGCATCAGCGAAACCGTTCAACTCTTCGTCGTATTTACTAATTTGTTTATTTTTATACCATTCACCTTTTTATATTTGATCCATATTGGAACTTATCTTTTTCGGTAACTGCTCATCCCATCAAATACCCGACGTCCATGTTTCTTGAATATAAATCTTGTTGCAATTGTGACAGATGATAACCATCTTAATAGGTCAAACAGCTTGGACGAGTCAGCTCAAAATGACCGTTTGGTTGATTGGCTAGTCCCTATTTGTAGTTTATCTACCTTGAAATCGAAGGTGTCCTTTAAATTATATAGTATTCCCAAACTCTTTATAGTCGATTAGCTTGATTTGGATATTGACTGCGATTCGTAGTTCTGCTGTGATATTTTCCAACATTTTCTCGTTATAAGATCATTTCCTTGGATTGAACCCCTTTGTTTGGTGCTTATCATCAGCTCTCATAATATACGACGAGGTTTTCTTCTATCATATTGCCTCCTTTGCTGTCAGCAGTTTTTGGATAAGATTGACGTTCTTCTGCTGGCAACGTGCTTAAACAAGTGCCAATGCTCTAATTTATGATGGTCTTGCAATCGTTGTATCTAGCAAGCTGTGAAGATAGTTGCTGCATTCACATGTCTCAAAGAATGTACATATACAATGTGCACATGGTAGGGCTGCATTGTCGTTTCTATTTGCCTCTATATAATAGAGTTTCCTTTCCTAGAAATAATAAAAATATAACAATGTTGGTATTTCTTTCGGATTTTCCAGCGTTGTTTCAAATAACTTTATGGAATCCGGATTCAGTTTTCTTGTTAATATGAAAACCACGAATGCTTCAAATATAGAGCTCATTTTGAGCTACATTAGGTGGTTTGTCATCTTTTTTGTAGTATCATGCATATCTCTCTTCAATTGCCTCATCTTTAAACTTATAATGATTCGAGTAGTCATTTGCATCTAATGAGTCGCTGATTTATGTCTTTTTCCAATAAATCTGTAGCATAAGAACGTCTTTTGCTATCTGAAGAGTTTATTGGATTTCTCTGATGCACCTGATAGTATACTGACGCTCATCGTTTTCTTCTCTGGAAGTTTTTTGATGGTTTATGTAAACAAAGTAGGTTCTTCATTTTTCAATGATGTTTATGGTGTAATTGTTTACGGTAGTCCATTATTCAGGCAACCACGCATTCCCTCATAGTTATTACAAATTTCTTGCGTAGTTTGTTTCGCGATTAGTTAACAAAGGGACTTCTTATAGTGGTACTGCATTTAGAATTTATCATGTTGCCACACATTTGGAGAACATTGTTTTTAATACATTTTTTTTACGGGTAGCTGGTTGATTTAGCCGCGAGATTTTCTTGTTTTACAAGTACAGCATCCACCTTCAATTGATTATGTTACGGTTGTAACTTTACTATTTTTGAATTCCATGAAGATTATTACTGCTTGTTGGCCGCTTAATGTGTTTCTCTTGTTGCTTGGCTCGAAAGAACTTGTAAGTTGTAGCCTCTTCTTTATTTTTTATTCAGTATGGTATGTTAACAATTGCTATTTAATTTATTGACTAAGCTTTATTTAACCGAAGATATCTAATTAAATTACCTCGGGTTGGGTTCAATAAGATTCAAAATTAAACTGTTTTCGATTATGGTTTGTTTTATTTTAATTTATTTTCCCTAATTATTACGTCGTCGGTTGGCATAAAACGCGATTGTGTGTAAAAACATTCGTTGGGCTGACCACCTACAATGTGCACCAATCGTTAAAAATGGTTCGTAAGGTCTCAGTTAAGATGCAGTAAGGGTCGTTTACGACCTCTAAGCCATAGGAAAAATTACGTTTATAAATGTATAAATGTTATAGGAATAATTACTATCTTACATTAACATATGTTCAATGTTGAAAGGCGCTCTCATCAAGGAATCGAACTCTCATATTTATTTCAGGAAGTTTGGTAATATCTTGTATATCCGTAACTATAAAACGGTTTTCAAAAGTTTTATGTTATTTTATTATGTTACAATTTTTTTAGAATTTAATAACAACTCATTATTAATACTCGACTTTTTATGAATGCAAATAATGCTGGTTTCTTTATGACCATAGTCCTCCATCACCGCTTTGATCTCTTCGCGATCGGTGGATGGCGGTAAACCTTGTATTACGTCTATACCATCTTTCACTTTTGAGCTGATATGTACGAGTAAGGTATTCCATATTATAGAGTGTATTATCCTGGTTATTTGATTCAGTTACTCTTATGTCGCTAAGCAGTTTCTTAATTTTACGTTAGTCATTTTTAGACTGCGTTATTATTTTGACATAATTGTTGAATATTGCTTTAAACTGAGCAGGTTTTTTTGTCACTAATATTTTAGCTCTGAGTGTATTAAAATCTCTAACATTGATTGGTGGCAGAAACGGTTGCTTTTGGAGTGCATGTTCTAGTTGTTTTGATATTATATAAACTTGCGGTAGAGATACCTTTGAGGATGGGGTTTTGAAGAGTTACATTTACTTTATTTTGTCTGGGTTAGACTTCCTTCTCAATTTCCTCCTTATCCGTAAAGTATTTATTGCCGAGATTTTGTGGGTTCTGACTTTTACCATTGGTAGACATAAAAGATTTCGTTTGCCTCCTTAGTGCTTCTATTCGATTTTATAAGTTTACCATAAAATCTTGGTGTTTATTAAATTGTAACTCATATTGCTAGAATTTTATCATTAGTACATTATTCTGGCGCTCAAGAGCAAGACTAATTTTGATGTCAGTTCATTGCTGGCTTGACGCTGACGGTTGGAGAATTAGAGTTGTAATAGAGATAGGGGGCTTACACTTCTATCTGCTTTAATAGCTAAGCTTTCTACTACTAAAGTTTACACAGCAGTTTGGTGCTCTCTGGCGGTGGAGTTGATGATGATAATTTTTGAAGTGCCTTACTTCTTGCACCAAAAGGCCATTTATTTATCACTTATTCCGTGCTTCCAGTTACACTAGGAAATCGACCTGCATGGTTTCCTACCGACGATTTTTTTGCAATGTCGCGTTGCTTCGTTCAGAATCCGTGGAGTAGCCCGATAAATCGGGGTGGGATATAGAAAGTTCTGACTAGCCTGGAGTATGTTATGGTTTATACTTGACATTTCATTTTTTTTCTGTTGATATTGATTTCAAGCACTGCACTTTTTAATTTTTTAATTAAAATAAAAAATAAATTCTTTTATTTTTTATTTTAATTAAAAAAAAACAAAATATTTGAAAAATACATACGTCTGCTCACTTTGGACATTTTCTCAACTCTAATAAATGTAACTGGATGCATTAGATATTATATAATAAAATCATTTCATTTATTGTGTTTTATATAGTTATGCTTTTTTTATTTGGTATACTGCTTCCCTACTACGAAGGGGGTACCAAGACCGTTCGTTTCATAATACATTGTCTACTTCAATACGCTCGTATCCATAAGACTACTCGAGGAGGTTGTCAATCTAGAACTCATTGGATTCAGAAATAGGGATCAATATATCTGGAAATATTTGAGTTCAAACAGGAATGTTCTTATTTTTTGTTACGGATGTTATTTTGAAACAGAACTTATTAAAGTTTTACAAGCTTTTTCTTTTACTTTAGAAAAATTGAGTAGTTTTTTACAAACTAATAAAATAAATAATTTATTATATGTACAAATGTGTTAAATAATTTAACTTGTCTCTTTTACACTTACAGAAAATGGATGAGCAGGAGCGTTCTGCTTGGATTTTAATGGAACGAATTTTTCCACCAATTTCCAAAGGCTATATGATTCGTCCACATGAACCAATGCCACCCAAAGTCGTTGATCTTGTTTCAGAATTAGGAATATTTGGAATCGTAATTGGGTAAGCAAAACATATAAAAATCGAACTAATCGATGAACTTATTTAATTAAATAATGTTTTTTACATATTTTATTAAAACAAAAAAGCGATAGCAAAACTATTTATTCAAATCGACAAGTTGGACATATGTTACGAACAAAAATTTCAACTGCAAACGAAGGTGGAGTTGCAGCAGGTCTAGGTGCCTTAGACAGTCCATATTTAACCGATTAATTTTTTTAAAAACAGTTAAACTATGTTCACATACTGTACTTTAAAACATTTCATTAAAAAATAATAAAGAAGTATATTTTAAACTAAAAAAAATGTAATTTAAAATTAATGTATGTAGTTAAATTTGTTTATCGTTGCTCTGTGATAATATTTTGGAAAAGTTATTTTAAAATAGATCCGATCACAACTATAACTATATCAAAAAAATAATGTATTGAGGAAGTAAATAATTACCCCAGATTTTTTGAGCCCCAAAAATATTTATACATATGCATTTATTTAAAATTTGTTTATGACCTATGACAGCAATAAAATGGTTATCTCGTTAAAAAATTTTAAATAATAAAAATTGTTAGATTTGTAACAATTTGTTATAAAAAAATTTAATTTCATAAAAATAATAAATATTTATTACGCGATGAAATTTTTTAATTAAAATCAATAGAGAAAAGTGATCGCATCATCTCTAGTATTTGGGTCGTGATTATTTTCAATTAATTTGTCTAAAATTGGTATTTGAATGACAAAGTATTTATCTATACATTATTATATATTCAAATAGAATACTCATTGATCAAAATAATTTAATATACATATTTTTGTTCTTTAAAATCTGTTTAACTATACAATTCAATAATTTATAATAATTTGTTATCATATTTTGGATCATTTAATACATTAAAACCATAATTGCGTTTTATCTGTTCGTTTTATGATTTTCTTTTGTGGTCAATTGGATTTGTACAAAAGTGACTTAAATACTTTTATATTGCTAATTTGTTTTCTATTAAAGTTCTTTTGAATGTTCTAGTTTTCCATAATGTATTATATATTTATATTTTATTGAAATAGCAGATTGGTTTAAAAATTATTGTGATTGTAATTATGTATTCTTCATGGATATCAAAGGGAATATATTGGCCGATAAATTGGCCCGATTGGCTTCGACATCCACCTTTGTGAGACCTGATCCCGCTCTAGGAGTGACGTCACTATCTCTTAAACAGGAAATTGATTGTCACTTTGGAGATCTGCACCAAAAGAGATGGGATAATCTCATCTCTTGTCGTTTATCCAAAATCTTCGTTAGATCAGTAAACCAGCAAAGATCCCAGTCTTTCTTAAATTATGATAGACGTACTTCAAGGATCTTGCTGGGCATTCTCACGGGGCAATGCTCTCTGAAAAGTCATATGCTTCGAATGAAAATTGGAAACACCTCTTTCTGCGAACAGTGTGGGGACGGGGAGCAAGAAACTGTTGAGCACTTTTTGTGCACCTGTTCTTCATACTCTTCCCATGCACTGTTTCAATTCCTATTATAAGTGTTGGGCGCGTAAATTACACGATGTTGTTTACACAGTTATTTACATGTAAATTACACAAGTTATGTTTTACATTACGTAATGTAAATAACGACTTTTTCATGACAAGGGCGGTATCTATTATATAATTTAATAACTAATAATTTAATTATTGTAAAAATTGACTGTGTAACGTTACAAAATAAAACAAAAACAAATTAATATGTCAAAAAATTTTGATATCGTTTTGATAAAAAAATCGTAAGTATGTATTAGTATTGGTAATATCTGTATTTTAAATTTGAACACAGATGGCAGTGTAGATACATAAATGAACTTTGCGTAGAATTTGTAGATAACTAAAAGTCTAAACTAATTATGATTGACCGTCTAAATGAACCGATCGATATTTATGATGCGTATAACCCTTATAAACAAATATTTGTTACATTTATACACTATTTCCAGTTATTTTTCAGAGTTTTCACGTTTTTTACATATTTTATGTAAATTACACGTTTTTTACTTATTATGTAAATTCATTTTAAATTTCCTTTTGTGTGACTTATTCCTCTTTTTTAATAAAATAAAATATTATTAAAATATTTTTATTTTTATTTAAAATATTCCTTGTCGTGGAATTAATTGCGTAAATTTTTTTAGTTATATATAATTATTTCGGCAACGATCTTGTCATCATCAGTATATATTATTCACTCAAGAATAATATATACTTTGAGTGAATAATATATACTGATGATCGCAAGATCGTTACCGAAATAATTATATATAAATAAAAAAATTTACGCAATTAATTCCACGATAAGAAATATTTTAAGTAAAAATAAAAATATTTTAATAATATTTTCGATTTTTACTGTAACGTTGTTACGTTTTTAACAATTAAAGTGCCCATCTGAAATGCGTGTGCTGAAATTCAATCAAACACACTTCTCAGTTGTGTACAATCATTTGAAATGCGTAACTATAAGTGATTTGAAGTCGCAGGCCAACATTTTGAACACTTATTTTAAGCTAAAATTATTTTATTCACCTGCCATTTACATTAATAAATTGTTTTGATGATGAATTTCGAGTATTTCCAATGAAAACGTTCAAATCAGACGTACTTTTAGTCGTAGAATCCGCATTTGCAGTAAAAAATATGGCTTCCTATCTTAGTTTAAAAGTTACCCCCGCCCCACCTACAAAACGGGGGTGGGGGACTTTTTTGCACTAATGTATTTCCCCCGCGGTATGATTAAATTTTGATTATGGACATTTTTTCCGTAGAGTGGCTTTTTTTCGAGATATTTGATCGTCTCAGTTTAAAAGAAACACCCAACAAGAATATATACTATACTATTCATATATATTTGTGCAGTATACATTTTTATTGCAACGCCACACAAACTTCTTTAAAATAGATATAAATAAAAATCTTATTGAAACTATTAATTTTTATTTAGTTACCTTAATTATTTAGCTTTATAATTCAATAAAAAAAATGTTTAATTTTAGTTATAGGGAAACTTACAGTTAATTTAATCTTATACAAAAGTATTTGTGCACATAAATTTTTATTCATAATTATTTGTGCACATCAAAAATACTAAAAAAAAATAATTTATAATAATTAAATCAGTTATATTTTAATTCAGAATATACAAAAACACATTAAACAACAAATCCATATGACATATTTCCTCCTGTTGACTTCAGATCTTCTGTGAGACGTCTGTGCATAGAGTCTATTAAAAATCTATGTGCACAGTGCTCCACGCATTTATTATGGCACTCCAAGTGACTTCTTCAGTCCTTCCAATAACGAAGTTTAAACTTTCAGTCGTCGCACCACCGCGTTATTCTGATGAAGGCCACTTATTGATATGGGAATGCGTATCATATGACAGTGTTGTTCAGATTACTTTGTTAAGAGGGAAAGTTATGGTAAAAGCCGTTATATGAATCTTCTAAATCATGTGGCGCTATTGGCTGGATGCAAATTAATTGCAGAACATTTTATGCTGCAACAGGAAATGCTGCTATCCATAAAAGCCAAATTGCACTAAAATTTTTAAAAGATTTGGACCAACCTTTATTAGAATGCCCGGATCTTAATATGATTGAGAATATGTGAGGGCACATAGAAAGACAAAGTCCTTGTGTTGTTGGAAGGACTGAAAAAGCTACTTGGAACGCCATAATAAATAGGTGGAGCACCGTGCCAAAAGATTTTTTAAAAAATTTAATCGACTATGCTCAGGCGGATCACAGAAGAAGTGAAAATGAGGAAATACGTCATATGGATTTGTTGTTTGATGTGTTTTTGTTTATTCTGAATTAAAATATAATTTAATTATTATAAAGTAATTTTTTGATGTGCACAAATAATTATAAATAAAAATGTATGTGCGCAAATAGTTTTAATGATAGTTAATTTAATAAGATTATATTAACTATCATTTTCCCTATAATTAAAATTAAACATTTTTTTTTATTGAATTTTAAAGTTAAATAAAAATTAATAGCTAGTTTCAAAAAGATTTTTATTTATATCAATTTTGAAGAAGTTTGCGTGGCTTAAATGTATACTGCAAAATAAAAATGTATACTGCACAAATATATATGAATAGGATAATATATATATATATATATATATATATATATATATATATATATATATATATATATATATATATATATATATATATATATATATATATATATATATATAAATATATATATATATATATATATATATATATATATATATATAATATATATATATACATATATATATATATATATATATATATATATATATATATATATATATATAATATATATATATATATATATATATATATATATATATATATATATATATATATATAATATATATATATATATACATATATATACATATGTATATATATATATATATATATATATATATATATATATACATATATATATATATATATATACATATATATATATATATATACATATATATAAATATATATATATATATATATATATATATATATATATATATATATATATATATATATATATATATATATATATATATATATTTACTTGCTACTGTTACTACCTCTTGGTTTGTTAGTGCATAAGCTTCTGGTCACATCGTAAATTAGTTCATTACGATCATGACGAACTTGTTACGTTTAACTTTCTCTGAAAACCATCCAGCTATGTCAAGTTAACATCTGTACTTCATGCTGCTACTTTCTTCAATGGTGGTCCGCGATCTTCCAGCTGAAAATCGAACTCAAAGCTGGATTTTCAAGTTGTTCCTTCTGGTGGACACTTCCTTCTTTTCGTTCTTACAGTGACTTTATCAAACATCTTAGGCCGTTTGAATCTTATTGTTGTCACTTTCATCATTGCACTTCCGTTGATTTTGCCACAAGATTGAATAACTATTTCTGTTTTTTGACTGATAACTGTCACGAGTAGTTCATAATTACGTTAACACTGTCCCAGTTTCCTACATCTCTAACATTTTCTTATTGTCAATTATATCCCCGGTCTATCATATTGTCAATTATTTTGTGAGTTTCTATTGCTCTCCTTGAGACTCTACAGTGTTCTTGGCTGCTTACAATTCCGTGGGCTGCTTCACTTCACTCAGGTATAATTGATTCCTCAATTGCATGTCGCGATTAGAGTGAATGAAGAAAGTGTCCGCCGCTAGACCATCTTGCCGCTACTTTTGTTGTTCTTGTTGATTTTGAAACAGCTCTTCCCTGGATTTACCGAGCTTGATGTTCGTCGTACTATTTTGTTCTCGCGTCGCTATTTGCACCGGATGGAAATATCTCGACTTGTTTACATCCGGTTGGACTTGAGACACTTTTTGACAATTACGACACTATGGTTTAATTATTCCATGTTTAAAACAACCGTAAAAGATCAAATGCTGTGGTACAGGACAGTTTTGATACCGATGACCACGCAACAGTTCCAACATAGAACATTCGAGGAGAGTTACCTTAAGGTAGCAATGCCTTGTAGAACAAATGATTGAGATGGCTTTTTTCTAAGATCTACTTGAGATATTGCTATTTGAAATTGTTGGTTATATACTCAGTACATTTTTCAGCTGTTCATGAATTTAGGAAGAATACCATCAACAGTACAGTGGTAACTGCTTTTTTAAACAAGAGATTCTATTTGGAATATAAAAACTTGAATTGCAAGTTGATTGGGTTGTTCCGACTCCGGCCCATATATCTTGATTGATAGATAAGAAGTGTAAATGGGGTGGTATAACCCGTAGAAGGTAAGTAGGTAGGAATTCCCATCAAATTATCATTTCGCAAGTCTGATTGAAAAAATATAGGCTTTTATAAACTTGAATAATTGATTCTATTTCTCTGATTATGCACCAATTCCAGAGGTGCGACATAAATTGTGAAAAACTAACGTTTTCACTATGATATAATGGTCGAGGTCGGGGTGCCGCATTTCAATTAATTAACCTACGCGACAAAAATAATCGATCAATTTATCAACTTCATTGTCTTGAAAAAAAGCCTTTTAATCTGTATATTCTTTTCAATGTTTCGTTTAACCTTTTATAAAAGAGAATAAATATAAAGAGGCACATCTTATATGAACCGCGGTTGCATATAAACTAAAACTGTCAAAATATTTCTAAGAATTTTGGTTTTGGCAAACAAAATAAGATAAACATATATTTTTTATTTCGTTTTCTCTTTCGAACATCAGCAAAAAAAAAATTTGACTATTTCAAAACATTGCTTACTATTTTATATTATAATTCAATTGTAAAATAGAATAGATTACTATTTGAAAATATATCTATTCCGTTTTACAATCGAAATATAATATGAAATAGTAAGCGAAGTTTATAGTCAAAAATTGTTTTTGTTGTCGTTCGAATGAGGAAACGAAATAAAAATATATGTTTATCCTATTTCGTTTGCCATCACAAAAAAACTCAGTAATATTTTTAGTTTATATGCAACCGAGGTTAATATAAGATGTTCCTCTTTATATTTATTCGCGTTGCTTTTATATTGAATTTGACACAAATCAAATTATTCTACAATGTTAGAAGCATCGGGTTTTGTCGGACAAATTAAAAATTGTGTCGGACACACACTCACTCCATACATAAGTACAGGTCTTATTAAGGTAGTGAAAAGCCAGTGTACCAGCTTAGGCTTCAGGCCCCATCTCTTTCCGATGGCGTTCCTATACGAGTACAATGCTATATTGGTCTTGTTTACTCTTTCCAGAATGTTGATCTTCCAGCTAATCTTACTGTCCAAGATTACGCCTAGAAATCTTGCCTTGTCCGTTAAAGCTTGTCTCTTGCCATTTAAGAGAGGTGGATCTACTACAGGGATTTTATATTTCCTAGTTAATAGTACCAATTTAGTTTTGGATGAGCTAATTGCCAGTCCACATCTGATGGCCCACCTCTTAATAATTAGGAGGGCATTTTAGATAACCTCCGACACCGTGCTTATGTATTTCCCAGAGACAGCTATCGTTACATCATCTGCATAGGCAATCACTCCGATCCCCTCTCTCCGATCCCAGCAACCAGTTTCTTGCTGTTCCAGAAGAGAGGAGACAGGACAACTCCCTGTGGGGTTCCGTCAGTCACCCGTCTCCTGATGGTGGATTCCCCCAGCTCCGAGTTAATCATCCTGCACCCAAACATGTGATTGATTAACCCACTTATAGGCTAATCCACCCCTAGCGACAATCCCTCCAGAATGGCCTCAGTCTTTACATTGTTAAAGACGTCCTCAAAATCAAGTAACGCCACCATACAAAACTCTTGCGAGAATATTGATTTCTCAATTGTTCTTCCCAGGGCATGCAGAGCTGTGTCCACAGATTTCCCTTTACAGTTAACATGCTGAGTCTGAACCCACTCACTAGGCTTTGATTTTGAGCCTATGTATGGATATCCATCAGTCTTTCCAAGGTTTTCAATAATAATTTTTGGGTAGCCCTGTGAGTATTTACCCGCTTTCGGAATAAAAATCACTCTGAACTCCATACACTCCCGCGGAATACAGACTACTTTTAAACACCCTTTGAAGATTACATTCAACCAGGGGAGCATAATCCTCGAGTTGTTCTGAATCTCCGTGGCAATAATTCGGTCAGGATCAATCGATTTATAGGATTTGAACCCTTCAAGTGTCCATAGGATCCTCCCGTCCAAAAGGGTCTGACAGGTTTTCCTCGTCCCACACCAGGGACAGTCGGCTCCCCATCTCCTCTCCAAGTGCGATCACCTCGGAGAGCTCTATTGGTTGGGATGTCTCTCCTCCTGGTGCAACTGCATCAGTTGTGGACGGGCTGTCGTCCTCTCGTGTTTCCACCCGTCCTTTTTGTATACTTTGAGAGTAATCGACCAGAAACCGTAGTCGATTACTCCCTTAGTAGCGGCAAGCGGCGCCAGGGACTCCGTATTGATTATCATAGTTGATAATCTGGAGCCCCTTTTGCATCCTCTTGCCTCACGATCTTCCAGTTTCGTGTCGGAAGATTGTGGTTGTTAATCCTTATTATTTCAAGAATTTCTTCTGGTCTAGTCGGTTCGGTTGGTAAGCAGACGCGTGCTCTTGGCATGCTAGAAAGCACACCTCCCCTACCTCCGCAGTCTTTTTATAAAACTCCACTGATCTGGCATCAGAGCACGCTATAAGTTTAACGCGCCCTTGATGATAGCCTGCATCTCTGCAGGATGGAGAGGGTCCTGGATTTTCTCTCAGGGTTCTTAGAAAAACGGAGTTTATCTCTTCTGCTTACAGCCGCTAGCTTCGCGCGTTGCCACACCTCCCGTACCTCCACTACAGCCTTTTTATAAAGTTCCACTAATCAGACATCAGAGCACGCTTTAAGTTTAACGCGTCCTTGATGCCAGCCTGCAGGATGGAGAGGGTCCTGGATTATTTTTCAGGATTCTTAGGAAAACGTTAAGTGCATTGTACACCATACTCCATTTTCCCATGGTGATGCTTCCATTTTCATGACTCCTGTCAATGACGACTAGCCCCAACACACACTCCTTCACAATGTCCCTGAATGATTTTGGTTTAGCCTTATTAGGAGACAAAACCTTGTGAGGAGTTTCCTTCTTCACTTGCAATTTGGCTCGTTTTGTATCGACGGGCTCTAGCTCATCCTGGGACCGCTGTCGTTTTGACACATGGTCTCTATCTGAGTTGTCGCTGCCGACCGTTTTTTTCACCCATGCCACGGATTCACTTTGTTCAGCGGTGAGCTGCTCCTCAGAGGTTGCAGCCCACCTGTTCAAAATCCTAAACGCCGAGCGTCTATTACAATAGCATTGCTTCGATAGACTGACGTTAGTGGAACCTCCTTCAGCAGCACTTGATTTCCCCTGAGTTACGCTCGCCCTGGCTTAGATGCCTTGAATTTGCTTCCCCCTGGAGTTTTTGAGGGAGCCTTACCTTTACGGTTTGAGAAATATCTCAGAGAAATATATGGTCCACCTGCGCAGAGATCCGTTTACGCAGGTAAGGCTACTTACAAATGGAGGTCGTCAGGTATCCGTTAGGAATCAGGTTAAATGTTAGGAATCACGTAAAGAAAAATGCAAAAACATAGATATGGATTTATGCACATCAACTATCAACATTATATAGATTAAGTCAATTACTGTGATCAGTTGTTAAGTTGGAGTTTAAGTGAAAATATATAAATTGTTAAATCAAGTTTTAATAAATTTTGTACAATGAAACAAATATTCAATCGATAGTGAATTATTATATGTCTAAAAAAATCAAAGAAACCACATCACATAAAATCACACAGTCAATTTAACAGAAAACTAGCGATCAGAGCTATAAAGTGTGCGCTTTCAAGATTCTAGTTAGTTATCTTTTACTGTAATTTTTAAAGTTTTTATATCACTTTTACTATTGATGATATTGAGATTACGCATTTATGAAGATAATTTAAAAATATAATTAATCCTTTTAAAAAAAATTGATTTAAACTTGAAAAAAAAACAAAACAAAAAAAAAGTATTTATAAAGAAATCTTAAAATTTTCGAAAAATTCTATCTTTTCAAATCCGTAGCATATTTTTGATTAAAACCAAAAGCTTAAATACTTATCTTATCACTATATCTGAATTCATTAAGTATTAAGATACCGCTATATAATATTGAATTAAAAAGGAGTGTAGTGTTGATTGTCACATGGAACGTATACGTGTTTGTTCCGCTCTATGATTAGTTGTTATTTTTGTGTTATAAATATATATAAAATCTTTCTGTTACAGTCAAATTGAAATAAATAGTAATAATAATAAATGATTGAATCTGGTTAGAACGAAAAATTACTTGGCAAAATCAATAGAAGAGATATGCAACAAAGCATGTAATATTAACTAGAATTTTAAACAATTATTTGGTAAACCATTGGGCTTGAAACCCAGATGCGTGTAGATACTAGCTATACGTTTCAGACCCATAATCTCGTTTGCCACACTTATTTGGTTGTCTATAACAATAAGTGGGAATGGAGGAAAACCTCTAAACCACCTAGAAAGACTTGGTTGCCTGGGTATTGTGGAAGCTACGCACTTGATCTTTGGATCAGAAGGTGTGTAATACAAACAGCCGCTCGCCAACAAGGCAGAGACAATCTATTTAGCCTTTCTGGCAACTCCCAATTATGGAAGAAGGTGGACCGGTACATAATTGCCCATATACCACGAAACTGAAGTTTATCCTAAATATAGTTCTAAAACAGCAACAACAAAATTAATATGTTAGTATTAGTTAAAAGTATATATTCAGGCGAATGATAATGGTTTTGTGGTGTTACTTGGTATTTTGGCGCTACTTCACAGAATACAACTCATGTAAATAGTTTTTTGTATTATTCTAGTTAACTTTGAAAAGCAATATTCGATAGTTTTTCTTATAGAATAAAAAGAGTCGTTTCTGTTCCTTCGTCCGCATAAGTTGTATTTTTAAAATGTAAAGAGATTAAAAATGTAATTATAAATAAAGATTATTGTAATTAAATAATTAGTTTATTTTAATTTCAATAAATTATTTATATCGCAAATAACATCGAAATTATGGATTCACGTTTTATCGAAATGATGGAGTCACTAATGAATTATCCGTAAAAGTTTAATGAGATTTTTTCAACAATGTATAAGTAATACTAAATCCATAAATTTTGTAATATATGAACTTTGGCAAAGATATTTCAATTTTTTTCGGGATAGGCCTATTTGTATTCTTTAACCCTGTTTAGTTGTTTGAAAAACTAATGGGGTTTACACATGGAAATTGAGTTAATACTAAATCCATAAATTTTTTTACTATATTAACATCCAAGAAAATTCATACCATAAGATATATCGCGCTTGTACGAAATCCGAACAATGGAACTATTATTCCGGTATCGGAATTAATTTATTGTTGGCATGATTCAGCTGCTGTAGGTTTTTGTTTTGTTGGGTGGCTGCTACAGCACACTTATACCGGTGATGGTCCGTTGTGATACCACTCTAAGTCCGATTTACGTAGAACCATATGTGCATTGCATAGCTGCATGTCAGCATATATAGTGCTGACATGGACGATAGGATGGGCCCATGGATTCTAAACTCAACAAGGGGATATAGATGTGTTCATTCACAACACCAAGTGCACCGTCCAAACTATCGATGGTGAAAAATCCCTTTTTGCATCTTGCCCCTATCGAGATTCGAACCCGGTACCTCCCGTTCCAATATTGAAACAAATGAATGACGGTATAGCAATCAAGCAGTATCTAGACTTAAGTAATAAAATAATAAAAGGTCATATCACTTTAAAAAATGTATTAGGTATTTTTATTTATTGCTCACACTTTGCAGCAATTATTATTCGATAAATAAAAAGTAAAATAATCCAATGCAAAAAAAAAAAATTACGTGAATTTATAATGATTATTTTTTTATTTTCTATTATTGACTCAAAATCAAATTTCTCAAATTGATGCCTTGTTTAGAATCCTTTGTTTGATTTGTTGTTCAAAATTCCGGTCACCTATTTTTATCAATACTTATTCAGAATTTCTAGATGTTACCACAACTTTATTAGAAAATGTTCCGTCTGAAGAAAGCACCGATATTGTGGTATAAACAGAAACTGAAAATCAGTTTTATAATTCTAATGATTCACTATATGGTATTTTGAAAGATTTAATAATATATTGAAACCATCGTTAGTTGATATAGAAACTTCATCATCAAATATTGAATATAATACAAATGAATAAATCATTGTACGGAGTTTGTTTTGTTTAGTACAAAAAAATATTTCACCTATATACTTACCTATAAAGATAGCACAATTTGTTTGCAATACTATAACCAAACCAATCGAGGTTTAAATGCCAATTGTGAAAATTGGTTTTCCGTCGTTAAACATAATTTAATAAAGGAATCGAATCAAAAATTAGAAAGATTTATTGATGCACTTCAACAAAAAACTATGCTTTTAAATAAATCCATAGATTTGGTGCCACATTTATTTATTATGTGACCAAAGAAAAACTATAAGCAATAAATTTAAAACTTCCCTCACAACCTCGGTATCTAAGGGTACATATAAACCACAGGGTAAAATCGGACCGCATCATCCTAATTTAGAAGAAATGAGGAGGAAAAAGCCAAAATAAGAAAATAGCTATGAAGAGTCAGGTGCTTTACGTTGGTAAATTGTTCCCAAAGTAAACGATTTTTCTACTAAACGATATTGGGCAAATGTTATCAGAAAAATACATTCTTAAAGTTTTTAAATTTAATTTTACCAGACGGGATTTCAATTCTTTTTTTTAAATTTAGCTTTATCTGGGTGAAGAGCGGCCTTTCAGACAGTCCTAGCTCCTTGTAACAGTCAGGGCTTCTGCTCCCAACGCGCAATCCTTCCAGTAAAGGTTGATAGCCGCCTTAAACTTGTGCATTTTATACTCCAACGGATACTGAAAACCGAATAACGGATTCCACTTCCTAGATGTTCGATAAATAAATTCGCGCTTTGCACCTTCAGTTCGAGGTTTCGACAGCTTCACCGTAAACCTATGCGCATTAACCGTTCCTCGTGTTACCCGTCCTGGCTAACAAATGTTGGTATTTTCTCCTTTCATTCTACAGAACATTTACCATTAACTAATATATAGAACACGCAGAGTTATGCAACATCTCTGCAGTGATGTACGCTGTCTAGATCTTTCGTAAGTTTAAACTTTCGTATTATTCGGATGGCACGCCGCTGAACTCTATCCAGCAACTGGAGAGCAATGCCATATGCTTCACCCCTGTTATATATTGTAATGAAACAAGTTGTTCTTTTCTTTTTTACATTTATTTTATTTTCATCTGTACTCGTTTCCGTCTTCTATACTACTGCTCCACTCTCATTCTGTTTCATTACAATTATTTTCATTCACATGCAACTATACATAATACGTTTTATATAAATGTTGATTACATGTATACACAACAACCCCAAGCTTGACAGCAATATTCTATACACGATCTAATAAAGGTTTTATATATCTGAAGAATCTGACCCGAGTTTACGTGAAGCTGATTTGGCCAATGCGATAACGTGTCCATTCCATTTTAAATTGTTGCTAATTTGAGCACCAAGCAGACGAATTAAGTCACAACCCACGTGGTCTTTTACCAGAAATGGGTATTCGTTGTGACTTCTTTGAGTTATTAAATTGAGTTATTTTCTCGTTAAATTTGACCTGATTTTTTACTCTCCACTCAAATATTGTACTCAAATCAAAACTTAGCGAAGTGACATCTTCCAAATCAAATATGATATCTACAGGTTTGCTGATGATTGCATCATCAGCAAACCTGTAGATAGGGTCCACAGTGCTATTCAACAAGTCATTGATGTATAACAAAAACAAAGTTGGTGACAATACTGATCCCTGAGGGACTTCGGTATTTGGGGCCTGTTTCGTTGATGATCTCCCATTTAGCACAACTTTTACTTTCGGTCTTTGAGAAAGCTTTTTATCCACTTGATGGTCATCCAATCCAAGCCGTATGCCACAAGTTTACAAATAAAATTCTCATGCCAGACCTTATCGAATCCTTGGTGGTGCTCAATGACAAGATTCCATTTGTGTACAAGATACCTCAAGAGATCGGTTGTGGAGCGGCTTTCGCGGAAGTCATATTGTTTATCTGAAATTAAATTCTCTAGATAATTCACCAGATGTTGTTCATTGCATTTCTCAACAACTTTAGCACGGCTGACACAATTGATATTGGCCGGTAGTTTGATGGTTCAGTTTTATCACAACCACGTTTAAGAACCGGTTGCACCATCGCACTCTTCTAGCCTTCCAGGCCTTCTGGTATTTACTTTAGAAAGAAGAAATTTTTTAGTTAAAATTGGAGCCAAGTTTCTGACAAACTCCTTCAATATTAAAACAGAAATACCGTCTGGCCCAATGGCCTTATTTATGTTCATTGCCTTTTGGTTCATGAAAACAATTTCCTCCGAGATGTTGACAGGATCCATTTTGGAGCCACAATACCGAATTGATGGAGGTGTAACTCCATCCGGGACAAATAAGGTCGAGTTCGAAGTGTAAAAATTTGCCAGTAAGTTGGCCTACAAGTATGAATCCACCACCGATTGGAGATTTTCAACTCGAAAGCCTTAGCGGCTTTCTTGTTGTCGGCTCTTTTGGCTTCCTTAGCACTTATTTTTTACAGATGTTACGTGTGGCCTTATATTCTTCAAACGAAATTTCGTTGCGCTTATATTTCTTGTGAGCAGATTTATTTTGTCTGGCTGCTTTGGCGGCTTTTTTGGAAAAGATTCGAAAATTAGGGTTGGGATTGGAAAAGGATGATGGGATATATTTATTCATTCCATGTAGAACAGTTTCGGTGAAATTTAAAATGGTGTCGTCTATTTGATTGTTATAATAACAATAGCTCTCCCACGGGAAATGTTGAAAAAATGATCGTCATTGTCAGCCTCGTTAAAAAACAATAGTCTCCTTGACTGCTGTCTAAATTCTGGCGGTGTTTCGACTGATATTTTTATGGTTATCAGGTTTTGGTCAGAATTTCCAATTCCAGCCTCGACAAGTGCTTTCATGGAATGCGGAATTGTTGTAAGACAAAGATCCATAATATGACTGCTTGTATTGTTTGACTTTCAAATGTGGGATCACTTACAATCTACGTAAGGTCATGAGAAACAGCCAGCCACTCCGTCTGACGCCCAGCACAGTTCGTATTTTGGTGATTCAGCCATTCTTTATGGTGTGCATTAAATTCACTTACCATAATTAATTCGCGGTAGGGATGTTGATTGCGAATATCATCACATTTGTCTAACAAAACTTCGAAGAAATTCATGGTTTTTGAATCCGTTTGATTGGGGTATCTTTTAAACTTATTAAAAAAAACTATTTTATTAGGAAGGGATATTTCAAGTACAATAGTTTGAGCGGACTTTGAGAAATTGCGTACTTCTGATGTCAAGCGTACGGTATGTGGTCTTTAATGACTATACACACGTCATATTACAACTCGAATGATTGTTCGAACTGGTAGCATTTGAAGTAGAATTCGTTCTCGAAGATGCTACGAGATACTTTTGTTTCCGTTAGCACTAATATGTCAAGTCTGCGTGATTCGAGATGTTGATGTGCTCAATTAGTCACGAGGCCACGAACATTGGCAAAATGGATGATAAGGATATAAATTTTATCTTTACGAGGAATATGCCTCGCCCGCGATCCGAAGAGGCATTTTTCGGCGATTTTTAATTTTGTTTGTTTGTTTGTTTGTTTTTTATCTCTACAATCTGTTTTGGGGCTCGAGGCACTTCCAACTCTTTCGCGGTTCGCTTATTTACGTCCTAACCTTACGCCATTACAGCCAAATCGAGGACGTACGGCTATAGGTCCGATTTACGTAGAACCATCTGCACATTGGATAGCTCCATGCCAGCCTATAGTACTGACATGGAAGATGGGTTGGCCCATGAATTCTGCACTCCAACAGGGGGTCATAGATGTGTTCATTCACACAACCGATCGTAATCGTATGGTGAAAAATCCCTTTACCATCCCGCCCCTATCGGGATTCGAACCCGGTACCTCCCGCTCCAACTGCCGCAGCTTTAACCACTGCGCCACCTGGGCGGTGATTTTTAATTTTGATACTCATTGTAAAAAAAACATATTTGTGCGCAAAAATGCGAAAAACCGCCGTAACAAAAAGTAAAAATCATTAAAACCAGTACAACGGAAGATCGAGACTTGTACAACGTGGAAAAAGGAAGTTTCGTGGAATTGGATAGCATTCTGTGAGAAAGATGATACCCACCACCCTATCTTATTTTCTACTGAAAGTTTTAGGGTGATTAGTTGATAAGTACTTTAAGGATAATAGTAGATTAGAAAATACTATACATTCCAAAATGTATTGCGTATTGCGCTTACCAGAAAGGTAGATCTGTTGAAACAGCACTCCATGAAGTCGTTGGACGGATTGAAAAATATCTGGACGACAAATAATATGAATTGTGAGCGTTTTGGGACAGCCAAGGTGCATTTCACAACGCTTTCTTCAGTGTAATTATCTCTGCAGGTGAAAGGAGATCACACTTGTTTGGAGGTTTAGTGCCATGTTTAGATCAAGGAGAAATACTGCAGACCTAGGTAGTGATACGACGACGGTAACCACCCGAAAAGGATGTCCTCAGGGTGGAGTTCTGTCTCCGCTCTTGTGGTCAACCCACTCTTAGTCTACCTAAACGAATGAAGTGATCACATGCAAATAGTGATTAACATCATTGCAGCCTGGCGTAGTGATCAGAATCTATCAGTCAATCCTTTGAAAAATGAGATGTTTCTTTTCACTAAATCCAGGACTTTGGGAAACTTTAGTCTTCCGAAAGTTAGACTCATTCGATTTCGCTCTGTTCGAAAACTAGTTAGTTTGGAAGATTACTTGACAAAAACATATAGAAAATAAATGCACTAAATATGTAACATTTACTGGAAATGCAAACATTATGTTGAAATTAATTTAAATTTCAACAACAGTCATTGTTAAAATTCATTTTTGAAATTTTATTAATGTGTGCGTTATCCCACTTTTAAGTTCAATCAAATAAAATATGTATTTGATATTTTAATTCAAAAATATTGCTTAAAGTGGAATTATTTATTTTTATATATTAAAATATTTCGAAAATGAAGTTGCCATCTTCAGAAGTTTTGGTATTGAATGTCTGGGTATTGTGGGAGCTATGCACATCACACCTACTGCAGCTCTTGAGATCTTTGAATCAGAAAGTGTGCAGCTACGTGGGCAATCATCTTGGCCATTCTTGGAACTGTCAAATATGGGCCAACACACCACTGCCCACATGCCTTCGGACACTATAGTGACAAAGTACGTCTTTGGGAAATTGTTTTGTGCAATTATTACCGATAATAACGTATAGGAAGTACAATAGCCCGTCCTACCTCTCTTGTGATGATATTATGATCTTTACTGACGGATCAGTATGATGTCATCTAGCTGGTACCGAGTTATACATAAAAAAAATCTGAGGTCAAATTATCTATCCCTCTTGGTATATGGTCTTTCAGATGGCAATTGCTGTAATTTTGAAAGCAGCACTCTTTGCAAAGGAGATGAATTGCGGAGATTGTCGTATCTGCATTCTTTCTGACAGCCAGGTAGCTCTACGAGCGATTGTTTCAACGAAACTTGTTTTGTAGACGATAGCTACCTTAAATCTGAATGAACTAGGCAGTCTGAATGAAGTTAGACTTAACTGGATACCAATATTGGATTTTAAATTGACCCGTTTCTGTCTGCCTTAGAAGTGACGTCATTATCTCTTAAAAGTGCTTTAACTATCATTTTGGTGATCTAACCTCATCTCTTGTTGACTATCCAAAATCTTCTTTGGATGAATAAATCAGCAAAGATCCCAGTTCTTCTAGGGGAAGGAGAGAAAGAGAAAGACTGTTGAGCACTTCTTGTGCTCCTGTTCTGCATACTTTCCCCATAGACTGAACTATTTTGTAGCACAATTCTTATTTTAGGATCACCTATTTGAGACGACCTTCAGGATACCAGATATTAATAAGAAGAACAAAGAGATTTCGGGACTTAAAGTGTACGTCTGGGAAAGGATGTCACAAAGAGCCAATCGAGTCAATAATTACCGCCAGGTGGCGCAGTGGTTAAAGCTGCGGCAGTTGGAGCGGGAGGTACCGGGTTCGAATCCCGATAGGGGCAGGATGCAAAAGGAATTTTTCACCATACGATTTCGATCGGTGGTGTAAATGAACACATATATGACCCCCTGTTGGAGTAAAGAATTCATGGGCCAACCCATATTCCATGTCATGGAGCTATGCAATGTGCAGATGGTTGTACGTAAATCGGACCTATAACCATACGCCTTCGATTTGGCTGTAATCGCGTATAAGTTAAAGACGTAAATAAGCGAACCGCGAAAGAGTTGGAAGTGCCTCGAGTCCCGAAACAGATTCTAGAGATAGAAAAAAAAGGAGTCAGGAAGTTATAGGGGAGGGACAGTTGTTTTCCCCCCTATAGGTATCGCATTTTTGGTTTACCAATAGTCAACTGTTTATATACAATCTTGTCTAGAGAACATTATTTTCTGGTTAGTGCCTATCGGTATTGGCGGTTAAGATAAGACGGGTTAGGTGTTTTTGGCGGGCTTAATGGCTTAATATAAATTGCATTCCTTACGTTCCATTAAGAACTGATGACAAGACATTGATGATAGATGAGTGGAATTTAATGAAGGAGGTGGTTTAATAGATGAGATATTCATAGGTGATTGTTCAGGACTAAAACAATTTGTCATACTAGTGTAGATTATGTAATAAAAGTAAGATTCCTGAATATTTATATACATTAAATAATCTGTTTCTTAGTGTTTAAGTTTAGGAACGGAAGGCGCGGTTTATAAATGATGAAAGTTCAAAATTAATTTAACTTTTGTTTTATAAGTATGTAAGTTGAATATAGTCAGGAATTGCTGATGTGATTTTTATAAGTATGTAAGTTGAATATAGTCAGGAATTGCTGATGTGATTTTTATAAGTATGTAAGTTGAATATAGTACAGGAATTGCTGCCCTTATCTACTAAAATATATATCTGAGTGTAGGAGGAAATAATAATTTTTTTATTTTAAACTTATATAATAATAATTAAAACATATATTGCAAAATGTACAGTTTTAATCAAAAACAATGCAGGTAGATGTTGCAGACTGGACACTGCCAATTGGCGGCAGATTGGTGCAGATTAGTAGATTAGAAAAGTGATTGTGTTATGCAAACAGTAGTTTATTAACCATTTGCCAGGTGTCTGTAAGCGGGTCGTTCTTTTCTAACGAAAAACCCTTCGTATCGTTACCTATTGTTTTATGTAAACGGCTATAGTCCAATCATTGAATCAAATCAATATAATGTTGAATTCAAGAGGTTCATTTTTGAAAAGGTGTTCTTTGAATATGAAATTAAAAGGTATTGGGAATAGCACATCTAATTGCCGTACTCTTGAATTAATTACTTAAATTCTTGATCTGTTTTTTTCTTAATGATTCTTTACAAATTTGTTAAAAAGTATTACGACTTTATAAATGAATTCTATGTAATTTTGAGGATTCCATTTTTCGTAAAACCAAGGTAATAAGTCATTTTTATAACTAAAAATTTAATTTTTCCACAGAGTAGTTATTTCGCTCAATGGTTACTTGATATTCAATTCGTTATTCATGTCCTATCTTCTATCAGTCGCCGGTTGACGCTTAATGGTCAAGAAGGTTTCTCGTCAAGCCGCGGTCTCGAGTTCGATTCTCGCCGTTGTCCAAAAATTAACATAAAAAGCGATTGTGTGTACAACCATTCGTTAAAATGGTTCATAAGGTTGAGACGCGGTTAAGAGAAGTTTACGGCCTCTCAGATTATTATCTGACATCAGTACCAGCAAAATTAAGAATGAGTATGGACTATACGTATACCATTTGCACATTGAACATAATCATGCTAGTCTATAGATCAAACATGGATGATAAACGAGTTAACAAAATATTTCGCCGTACTTTTTTCATATTTGGTTGTGGATAAACAGCATCCCGGATTTTTAACAACTCGAGTCCAGACATTAACCATTCTAACTGGAGATAATTTGAGGCAACATCACTATAAACTAAACCACACAATAGAAAAAAGCGGCATTAGCCGATCAATTCTTGTTTGATTTTGTTTATTAATTTCAGTTGATATATTATACTAATTGGTTGAAATAAATGTCATTAGTCTTATACTCGTATATTTTGGGGTTAAAGAAAAATAATATGTATTGTCAAAAATTTGTATTAGCTTTACAATTAAGTATGAGAAAATACAATTATTTTAAACAACTAATATTCTTTATTATAGTTCAAAATTGTCCAGTGTTTGTTAATATAAATAACGCCATGATCGAAATGAGTATATGTGTAAAATATTGTATTGGTTATCTTTTTGAAACTATTTAAAAGCTTAACAATTTATGTACAATATACAATTTATGTTAACAAAAATATGTATTTATTAAAATAACTCAACTGTTTCGGTTGAAAATGAAATCGAAAAATACAATTCTATTTCGTCAAGAATAATAAATTAAAATTGTGTCTCCTCGGTTAATACTTTAACGATGTTTTTTTCTAATCAAAAAGAGTTTATCAATTATGGTTTCTTACATAAACGATATTTATTTTTGTAAGAAGAAGACCAAGAAGTTTATTTAATAGAAAAGTTATATAAACAGATCATTCATGTTGATCTAGTAATCATTAGCTAGTGTAATCTCGGGATGGAAGGAATAAATAAAGTGAAACGTAAATGGTGATAACATAAAGAAGTGAATATATTTTTAGTTCAAATTTTATCATCTTAATCAAATATTCGGTAATTTTTTTTAAATTAGTTTTGTTTATTTGTGTGTATCGTTTAAAAACCAAACAAGTGAAAATTAAATCAAATAATTTAAATATTTATTAGTATTAAATTAAAGTGAATGCGATTATGTTAAATTATTCTTTTTAATTAACTTGATTACTGTGGTCAAATTTTAGCAATACATACCCAACATAATATTTGTAATTTATATTTATATGCTTCGTTATATCGAAGATTGTACAAGAATTATTTATATATATATATATATATATATATATATATATATATATATATATATATATATATATATATATATATATATATATATATATATATATATATATATATATATATATAAGGGAACGTGCAACGTTTCAAAAATTATACTTAAATTTTCTGCTTCATGGCCTCGTTACGTAGATAATATGTGTCATGACCTCGAGTTTAAATAATTAAAAAATGTGAAAAATTTGATAACTGACAATGTAACACCCTTTATGCTTTCAAATAGATTTCTATTGAAATGATATTACTATATTTTACTAGAAGAGAAAATTAAAACTTATTCCTACTTTATTGTGATATCACATTCATATCAAAATTATTCATTCAATAGTTAGGATTTCTTGTACGATATGATTGAACGATCAATTTCTTAAAAATAAAAATTTCTTAATAATAAGGAAATGGGTATAATTTTTGCATGATCATTATTTCTTTAAATGGTAGTAACATGGGATTCAAATAAAGCGCATTATATCGCGTTTACAACAAAATTTGAATGAAATAAAAGTCGTTTTATTTTGAAAATTGTTATAGTGGTTCCTTTAAGTAATTTTTGTATGTACATATATGTAAAATAATTTTGTTAATTTAAATACAATAAATGAAAAATAAATATTAACAATTTTGTAAAAAGTTATCAGAATAATATTTCAATTATTCTTTGAAGTATTTGCATGCTGCTACCTTTGAATCTTTTCTTTTATAGTATTAAGATTTTCCTTAAAGTTGTTTGATTTATATCGGATCAGTTTTATATTAGATTCGAATATTCTGCTATATTTATTTTATCTATATATTTTAAATTACGTATTTTTATAGTTTTAAAGTAAATTATTTTGAGGAGAAAAAACAATTGTATTTTATTATCTCACGATATTTATTATCTATTAAATTTACAAATAATCAAGTATTAAATAGGGTTGAAGTTAAAAAGTTAGATTAAGTAAAATCCTTTCATAATAACTATAAGTAACGTAAATAGACTAAAAGTGAATTATTTATATGAAAAAATGTTATTCTATAGTGGAACTTTTAAATTCATCTTGAAAAGAATAACCGAGTTTGTTTAGCTTCAAAGTTGCTGTAACTAATTTCAAAACTATTACATTTTTAGTTTTCAACCGCCATGCTTAATTGAAATAGCCTTTTGGCTGGTTAAATCTTACGTTGTTTAAACGAATTTTAAATAGTAATCTAACAAACTAACATCAGTTTAAATAATTTTAATATTTAATCATTGTTAATTAAATGAATTAAACTAATGAGAGAGTGTAGTTTAAATTATTATAATTAATATGTTTACAGAAATGAGAAGAGAACATGCTATAATTGCATTAATCGCATGCTTATTAATTGTCAATATAAATGCAGAGGAAGAAAAGGAAAAACCAAGAAGAAGGCAGAAAAAACCAAAACTACCACAAGCAGATGAACCGCGAACAGGTGGAAATAACCTTAATCGCAACTATGAAGACCCAGAATATAGTTATGATGATTTTGAAGAAGAATATGATAATGGTAGGTTAAAGAAAATATTTTAAACAAATTATATTTCTAACATTTTGATAGGTTTCGAAAAATTATTTTTTTAGTGCAACAAAAATTCATTTGACCATATTATAAATATAAAGCTTTATTGCTCAATGTTAATCGACAGTTGAATCAAAAATATATTAACAAAAACTTCAAATAAAAATCATATTACTATTAAAATAAAAATGTACATTTTATTTGTATGTCAGATTTATATTAGGATCGAATCATTTAACCTAATAAAATATTTATGCTAAAATTCTATAAATATAAATAAATACATACTAAATTTGCCATACAGAGATTGTACCGCAACTACAAACATACATATGTTACATAAAGATAAATAAATTATATTTAAACTGAGTCGTTCAAAATTCTAAAGATTGTATCTAACTGAAAAACATTAATAATCATTTTATGAAAACATATTTATACTTTATAACTGTATATGAGTACATATTCATTATTGATTTGAGCACACATGTTTATCAATTTATGATTTAATAGTGCTTTAACAACATGCACTACAATAAAATATGTTATTAGAATCGTATTGATTTATGTTCGTTTTCAATTAAAGTAGCTCAAACCAAATCCATTTGATAAAATAATTACAAATAATTGTATTATATTTACATATAAAAAAAAAAATATGTACTTAATTCAATAAATTAAAATGTGTATTTGAAATTTTCATATATAATTAAATATATTGCCATCTTCAGTAATATTTATTCAGTATTGAAGATGGTCATATATTTAATAATATTTAAAATTTATAGATTTAGTAAATTGTGGAATAAATCACACAATACACTGAAATTCTAACATGAATTTCAACAACTTAAAAAAATACATTATTCGAATTTTTGGCTTTTATATTTTCTATGCAATTAATAACATTTTTATTATGCTGTTTATTAGTTAAGTTTTTAATTTCATTCAGGTCCATCAATACCAAGTGTAGATGATCCAAATGAAACAACTGAAATATTTAGACAACCTGATGACGAGATTCCAACTTCGGCTCGACCCGAAATTACTGTTAGCGTTAGACCAGCAGAAAGACCACAACCATTTTCGTGTAACTATCTCGGAAAATGGTATAGAGAAACAGAAGAGTTTAGAGTAGGGATAAATCTGTGCGCTGAATGCAAATGTAATAATAGAATAGTTACATGTAATGAGGATCGTTGTCCACCACCATTAGGAGGTGATATAAATGTATTAGTTCAACCACCAATACCAAAAAGTACTACAACCACAACAACAACAACACAAAGACCAACATGGGGTGCTGCAGCGACGACAGGAGAAACACAATTAGGGGAGCGGGGTCCAGATGGAACACCGGGTGAACCTGGTCGTCCAGGTGATGTTGGTACACCTGGAAGTCCAGGAGTTCCGGGTGTCCCAGGTAATCCTGGACCTCCTGGACCAACACCTGATATGACATACTACACACAACAATTAGCAGAATCTTTATCTAGTTCTGATAAAGGACCGAGTGGTCCACAATTTTTACCAGAGAATTTTCAATATATGCAAGCCCAAACTGGTCCAGTAGGAGCACGTGGGCCACCAGGACCACCAGGACCCGTAGGTCCTCAAGGTTTTCAAGGTATACGCGGTGAACCTGGTGAACCTGGACCACCAGGATCTTTGGGACCTCCAGGTGTAAGAGGATTACCAGGTCCACCAGGCAAAGATGGTGAAATGGGTGATGATGGTGAACCAGGTCCTACTGGTCCAGGTGGCCCACCGGGACCAAGAGGATTACCGGGAATGCCGGGTATTCCTGGAGTGAAAGGTCACCGTGGATTTACTGGACTAGACGGGGCGAAAGGAGAAATAGGAATTACCGGTGAAAAGGGAACTACAGGACCGATGGGTTCGATTGGACCGCCTGGTGTAGCAGTAAGTTAAATTATATTAGTATGTTATTATAAATATAACTAATTAACTTTCAAAGGGTCCTGCAGGACCAAGAGGAGAACGTGGACGCGAAGGACCGACCGGTTCACCAGGACTTCGAGGTATCGATGGCATTGCTGGACCTCCAGGACAACCCGTAAATTACCATATATAATTAATTGTATTGCAAAAAATTAAATACAAAAACATTTATTTTACTAGGGAGCAATCGGAAAATCAGGGCCACCTGGATTTCCTGGAAGCCCAGGAGCAAAAGGAGATTCAGGCTCCCAAGGACCAAAAGGATCACAAGGCCTACAAGGGCCAAGGGGTGAGGCTGGGCGTCCAGGTTCTGCAGGTGAAACAGGATCGCCCGGTCTACCAGGTAAAGATGGATCAGCAGGTGAAAAAGGCAGTACTGGATCGGCTGGTGTATCAGGTGCTCCTGGATTTCCAGGTGCTAGAGGACCACCAGGTTTAAATGGTAGTCCTGGAGAAGTTGGTCCTAAAGGCATGCAGGTAAATGAATGAAGATATGCATTTGATTTATTTAAATCCTTATGTAAGAGAATGGTGAACTGTAGGGTAACCAAGGTGAACGTGGATTTAAAGGTGATCTGGGACTAAAAGGAGAAGGTGGACTTCCAGGTCCTAGAGGATTACCTGGGGCAATCGGACCTGAAGGAAAACGGGGTAAACGTGGAAACAAAGGACCTTCAGGACCACCTGGTCCACATGGAGAACGAGGAACTCCTGGAATAACTGGTTTGCCAGGACCAGATGGTGCACAAGGTAATGAATAAATTATATATTTGTTATAAAAAATATAAGATGTGTAAATAAATGGTCTTTTAGTACAGTAGGGGGTATATTACCCGATAAAATACTTATGTAATTAAGCTATGACTTTACTGATGAGGTTATTTCATTTCTATATCTTAAATATGTTTTATCGAAAAACATCGAAAGATAGAAATCCAAATCTCTCATTGGCATTGTCCTCTAATTTTTTTTAAATCATTTATAGTTTGTACAAATATTGTAACTTTACTGGTTAGTTTCTCTTTGACAACAATAAAACATCGTTACTTATCGTCATCGTAAATACTCTCGTATATTTGCATAATTAATTATTCTGCTTAAATATAAAACTTAACAGTCCAATTCCCATAGTCGCATCAGATCATATGAAGTGACGATAGACACGTCACATCAAATTTTGTATTTTCTTAGTCCATTCTTGAATAATATATAATAAAGTTAATTTGTTTAATTAATTGTCAAACTCAATATTCTTACTTTATATTTAAAATGTATAGTAAACATAATGCTTATTACAATTCAGGTCCAAAAGGGCAATCTGGAGATGTGGGACCATCGGGTCCACAAGGTTCAAAAGGCAGTCAAGGAGACGTGGGACAATCTGGTGCTCCTGGAGCTCAAGGTATAAGAGGAGCTGCTGGAAGACCTGGTGCTCCTGGTCGTCCAGGAAGTCCTGGTGAGCGTGGAATTCCTGGAGCAGATGGAAAAGCCGGAGAAATCGGGCCTCAGGGCCCTCAGGGTCTACCAGGGCCAATTGGCTTACAAGGAGATAAGGGGTTTACTGGAGAAGCCGGTAAAGATGGCGAACCTGGTGTTCCTGGTCAACCTGGCCCAAGAGGTGATGCTGGTAAAGATGGTGGTCTCGGCGCTCAAGGGCCACCTGGACCACCTGGTAATGATGGAGAAAGAGGGCCGCCAGGATCTGAAGGAGCTAGAGGATTCCAAGTATGATTTTTAAAAATATTGTGTACATTAAGATAATATCTATTTATATTTAGGGTTTACCTGGTAGTCCTGGTAATGCTGGATCACCAGGTAAAGATGGTCAAAGTGGACAACCCGGATCACAAGGACCACCAGGTCCACCAGGAAATAGGGGGGAACGTGGTTTTCCTGGTGACAGAGGACCTATTGGACAAAGTGGAGCTACAGGGCAAAGAGGAGAAGTTGGTGCGCAAGGTGCTGATGGTCCACCAGTATGATGTTTTTATTGCGCGTGTTATTTTAATATACAAGAATTGATTTATTTGTAAATTTTTATTGTATAAAGGGTCCATCTGGTCCAGCTGGAACCAAGGGTCATGCTGGATCACCAGGTATGGTAGGTCTTCCCGGTTTAAGAGGTGCACCAGGACCAGCGGGTGAAAAAGGCGAACGAGGTAATGTTGGAACGCAAGGTCCAGAAGGTCCACCAGGACGAATGGGAGAGCGTGGTTTGCAAGGAATAGTAGGACCTCCAGGACCTCCCGGTGAACCAGCTGAACGAGGCGAACCGGGAGTTCCAGGTGTTCCAGGTGAAACGGGAGCCGTTGGTTCACCTGGTGAGCGAGGGCAACCAGGACCACAAGGATTACAAGGATTTCCTGGGCCACAAGGAATTGCAGGGCTTGCTGGTATGAAAGGTGAAAGAGGTTTGACAGGAGTTAAAGGTGAACAAGGCAACTCTGGACCACCTGGTTTACCAGGAGAAACTGGCGCACAAGGTATAATGGGATTGATGGGTACTAAAGGAGCTCGTGGCGATGCAGGACTAAGGGGTGAAACTGGTTTAATGGGTGCTCCAGGTAGACAAGGTGAACCAGGACAACCGGTAAATAATGTTAAATATGGTTTAAAATAAACAATTTAATAATTAAATGAAACCTAAACAGGGACAACCTGGAAACTCAGGACCAGCTGGACCGCCGGGTTCACCTGGCGTTAAGGGATCAATAGGCGATGCAGGCAGACCAGGAAATCCAGGATTGCAGGGTCAACCTGGACCACCTGGACAAGATGGCAGTAAAGGTGATTCTGGAAGTGATGGATCTCCCGGACCGTCTGGCAATCCAGGATTACAGGGTCCTCCTGGTGATCGTGGTCTTCCAGGTCTGCCTGGATCTCCAGGTACTGCAGGTTTAAGAGGTATCCGAGGTGCTCAAGGTGAAACTGGCCAAACTGGAAAATCAGGTAGTGATGGACCTCCAGGCCCACCAGGGTTAGTTGGTCCTCAGGGTAATCCTGGACCAGCTGGAGAACCAGGACATGAAGGACCTGCCGGAAAACCAGGACCACCAGGTATATCAGGTCGTACTGGAGATAAAGGTCCACAAGGTCCTCCAGGAACCCAAGGAGGAGCGGGAACTCCAGGTTTACCTGGGCCACCTGGACCTATTGGGCCATCTGGACAAACTGGTGAAAGAGGTCAACGCGGTGAAACGGGCCCGCAAGGGTTAGAAGGTCCAGCAGGACCCAGAGGAAAACCAGGTCCAGTAGGCAACGAAGGGTCTAAAGGAGAACGCGGAGACTCAGGAACTAAGGGAGCAAAAGGGCATCGGGGTTTGATTGGCTTGCAAGGCCTTCCTGGATCCCCAGGCTTAGTAGGTGATAAAGGATCGCAAGGTGAAGTGGGGCAACCCGGTAAACCAGGTGACGTTGGTCCACGAGGTCCTCAAGGTCGTGATGGAAATCCAGGTCCAGCTGGTCCATCAGGGTCACCGGGAGGACGAGGCTCATCTGGAAATGATGGTAAACCAGGGTTAAGAGGAGAACCAGGTCCACCAGGACCACCTGGACCGCCAGGTGATTCAATTAATTATGACGCGGCGGCACTTATGTCCATTCTCAATCAAGGCCAAGGAGCATCTAAAGGGCCCGATCCATTGGGTGATGAACCGCCCAGATTGTTTGGTGATAAGGAACTAACCGAAGAAGATAGACGTGCTATTGTATTAAAATCTTATGAACAATTAAAATCTTCTTTTGAACGTTTTAAGCGACCAGACGGACAACGAACATCACCCGCTAAAACATGCCGCGATTTGGCAGTTGCATATCCTACATTCTCATCGGGACAGTATTGGATCGATCCAAATGAAGGAGACATCAACGACGCCCTTACTGTTTACTGTGATATGGAGAAACGAGCAACCTGTGTTCTACCTTCGCCGAAGAAAACAAAAGAAATTCGATATACAGAAAAATTGTCGGACGATGATTTATGGTTAAGTGAAATTGAAAATGGTATTCAAATGAATTACAAATCAAATACTAGCCAAATTGGTTTCCTTCAGTTATTGTCAGCCTATGCAACACAAAATATAACTTACCACTGTAAAAATAGTATAGCATATTATGATTCAAATCAAAATACTTATCGTTATGGATTGAAATTTTTGACATGGTCTGATTCAGAACTAACCCCACGTGGTGCTAATAAATTGCGTTATGAAGCATTAGAAGATGGATGTAAGAATCGATCACAAGAATGGTCAAAATCAGTACTCAGTTACACTACAAATAAATCAAATCGTTTGCCAATCCTTGACATAGCCATACGTGATATAGGCTTAAAATCGGATCAATCATTTTGGATAGATGTTGGAGCAGTATGCTTCTATTAATATATAATGAATACTAATATGATTATGTTAATTATGTTTTAAATGAATTCCATTACATAATTATTTAAAAAAATAATTATTAGATAAAATATTAATATGGTATAAATAATATTTTAAATTTGAAAACCATCGTAGACTATTCACTGCCATTAAACTAAAACATATTTTTCGAAAATAAATACAAAAACTGAAATGTTCTTCGTTTGTTTTTATATTTTCTATCTGTTTTGGGACCGAAGCACTCTTTGGGAGTTTTCTGTCGCGCCGAAGTGAAATCGTACGTTTATAGGCCTGATTTATATACACCATCTGAACATTGTTCATTTTGTTTATAATGTTTGCTATCTGTTTTGGGGTTGAACGACTTCAAAATTTTTCAGAAGTTCTCTTTCGACACCCTCCTACCTTATGGCGAAGTCCGTAGACAATAAATACACGCTGTCACGAAACAAAGTACATGTATTTTTATTTTTGTTTAGTTAAGTTGATAGACATATAGAAATTTATAAACCAAATTTATTCGAAGGGTTCTGAAATCTAACAGGACCGTACAATATCTAACAATATCTATATATTTGTTTTCTTGTTTAATAAATTTGAGATGCTAAATATTTCATTTTTCAACATTAATTATGTAAGTTTTAATATTGTGTTTTAATTCCTAATTTTTAAGAAATTATTCTTGAAACATTAATTAAATTCGGATACAATTTTTCAGCATCTGTTGTGTTTCTTATTTGTAGGGCCAGAGAATTTTCTTCCTCAATTTCTTTTCACCCAATAACAAAGCTTGCATAGCTTTGTTATTGGCCGATTATAAATGTTTTGGATGCACTTTATTGTTGCCGAACTAAGCCATCTGAAGCTGGATGAACCTCCTGCACTCTATCAATTTTCAAACTTACTGCTGACAGTTTATCTTTCTTCATCAGAACCACGTCTCCTACAGTAAAATTAGTTTAAGGTTTCTTCCACTTTGTCCGTTATTGTAAGTGCTGTAGATAATCGCTGAACCATCTTCTCCACAAATCATTTACTATTTTTTGCTTCAGATACCAGCGAGATTCATTTAAGAGAGTCATTTTCATTGGCCTGCCTATTACGAAATACACAGATGTCAGCAACCTAAAGGTCTCCGATTCATCGTACAAAACCAATCGTGAAGAGTTTAAATATGCATCGATTTGGGTTTTCAATGCGGTTGCTTTCTCAAATGTTAATTTTGTTTTCACGTTAATCTTTTTCAACTATGCATTCACTTATTTTACGCCTATCTCCCATATACCACAAATTTAATTATTCTATGGAATCAGAGATGTCACTCGTAAAACTATCCTCCACCCAAACCTGTTTGTCCCGAATAGGATACAATTCTATTCCTCAATAGAGAAATATTCCTCGGCTCGAAGCCCCTTTGAATTCGGTAGATATCATCGTTAATCCTTGTTATCAACTTATATAGTCCTTTTCAACTATATTGTAGCTCTGGTGATAAATTCTTCCATTTTATGGTGTAAAATCAGACTAACTGCTCTTTCTTAGACCTTCGATTATTTCCTCGGATCTCATATTGTGGTTTCATCATGTTGTTTGACAGTTTTAATTCTTTTACCTGGCTACTGTTCTCGATTGACTTCCACAATTCTCAACCTCTTCGTAACATTCTATTCTTCCAGTTCCTGATGACTGTTTCTCCGCTGTCCATTTGCTCTGTTAGGTTTAAATTTCGTTAATTTAATGTATGTCGCCCAATATCCAACACGAATTCGTACAATAGCTCCCATTGCACCTGTATCTAGTCTTATCACACAGACTCTTATTTCCGTTAATTTCTCCAGATATTATTAAGCCATCACCACCTCGCGTCAATCATGGAACGGGGATGTATGTCATTGGTTGTAGAATTTAGCTTTCTTTCTTTACTGATGTTCTCGTTAACTGTTCGTAATCTTACAAGACTCTGCTTCTTTTCTGATCCTTTGCGATTTTCCCTTTTCCTTCAATACAACAGCGATGGTATCATTCCTCGCCTACGTTTGATTTCCTAGCAATCCCTTGAAATATGACGAGGTTTGTCACATACCCAACATATTATTCTACCCTTGCCAGCCTGGAACCTCGACGGTGGCTCATTTACTACTCGTTTATCATTATTTCTCGAGTTATAGTTTTCTGGTTGTAATTCGACTCGTCATAAGGGACAGGTGATGCTTTCAGCGAGTGTAATTTTCGAAGCTAACACTGTCACTCGTCTTGTGTTTACATCACGAATACCATCGGTTAATGCATCAATTTTAATTCTTTCTGTGTATTCGGAATCACTCAGAGAAAAAATAGTGTAAACTTGATTAAAATAGTGATCACAACAATAAAAAGGCTATCAATATAGCGCCAACAAACTTTTTTCTTAAATTGATGAAAAATTAACAGAATTCTGTTAAATTAACTACTTCGAAAATGTCTGTAATTTTGATCACTTTCTCCATTAATTTTATGATAATTTTATTCAAATTAATGGAAATAAACGTTATGGCAATAAATTATTTTATTCAATTTAACAATTACTTTTTCAAATTAATAGGAATTACATCAAGAAAATTAGAAAACCGCCATCAACATAACAGCCCAGATTTTCAATATAACAAATAGTTTTTTGAAAAAGCGCGTTAAATTAACAAAATATTATCAAATTCAATAAACTAATATATATACATATATATATATATATATATATATATATATATATATATATATATATATATATATATATATATATATATATATATATATATATATATAAATATATATATAAATATATATATATATATATATATATATATATATATATATATATATATATATATATATATATATATATGTATATATATATATATATATATATATATATATATATATATATGTATATATATATATATATATATATATATATATATATATATATATATATATATATATATATATATATTTATATAAATATACATATATATATATATATATATGTGGGTGTGTGTAAAATTATAATGAGAGGTTTGGTTAAATAAAAACAATGAAAAATACATTTAAGTAAGTTTTATTATTTCAGGTACAGAAATCACTTCAAATTTTCAGTTTCAATTATATATTCAATTACATATATTAATAGTTAAAAAAACAATAATTCAGTTTAAACGACAAAAATAAAACTACTTTGTACATGATCAACATTATGTCATTATTGCGATCACTTCTTGTCTAGTTCACTGATAAGATCGCTTACCGATGTATGGTTTTTCTTGTTTGAAGTTGTGGTTATAGTTTCAAAAAAATACTGTTTTATAAAACTCCAAACTAGAATCGATTCGGGTGGATAATTTAAGTTGAAAACATAAAAAATTTTCAAACATATTTCAACAGCCCGTATAATAGAGTAAAGGTGATACCGAATGCCATCAAAATATATCATTATGTCTTCAGGGTTTGTTATGGATCCTCGAATCAAAATAAGTGGTTAAATTGGTAAATTTTTTTTATATTTTTGTTGGAGAGATTCTTCAATTTCAACAGCAGTAGCACCAACTAACATGAACGAATTCTGAGAATCTTTAATTGTATATTTTAAATAATGTTTTTCGCCGTCAACATGCTTCATAATTTTAGTAGTAGGTGCCAATACAAAATGCAGCAAAAAAACATTGATGTGTGTAATCCATCTGTAATAAAACCGATATTAAAATAATATTTAAATATATTTTTTAAATAGTATCTCATACTTTCAGAAATGTTAGTTAAACTATTTTTCATTAAAAATAGTTGGCATTGTCGCCTTAAAATGCGAAAACTTTGATTCAATGTTAGAAACATGTGGAAACATGGCCTCAAAATCAATTTCTATCTGTAACAAAAAAAATTATTGTTTTTTAATTTTATAACGAAATACCTTTCAACTTACAAGTTTATAACCATATGGCTTCTTGTATTGTGTCCATTTTAATAACACTTGCTCTGTTGAAGTGGCTTCATACATTTCTTTTAATCTGTAATTAGTATAAAACCCAATGTTGTTCAATTTCAGTCCAGCTGCAATTGTCTTCAGAAATACAATTCAAATTTTCCTCAATATTTTCTTCAACATTAAATACTAATTTACGTTGCTTCTTCAACACAGGCGAATTATTTATTGAACTTCGTTTAGCTCTAAGACCAACTTGCTGAAGGGAACGAAGTTTATTAAAATATTTAGCATACAATTTTCCAAGTGGTTCCCTGCCTCCTTTAAGAAGTATAAACTCTGAAATAATAAAATATAATAATATAAACTAATTGTATACTATCTAATTGTATTATATATATAAATATATATATATATATATATATATATATATATATATATATATATATATATATATATATATATATATATATATATATATATATATAAATATATATGTATATATATATATATATATATATATATATATATATATATATACATATATATATATATATATATATATATATATATATATATATATATATACATATATATATATATATATATATATATATATATATATATATATATATATATATATATATATATATATATATATATATATATATATATATATTTATATACACATATATATGTATATATATATATAAATATATATATATATATATATATATATATATATATATATATATATATATATATATATATATATATATATATAAATATATATATATACTGAAAAAAAAATTTAGGTAATAGTAAGAAAAACCGTGTTTAATAATAATATAAATTTGGGTAAAGAGAACATTTGATTATATTAACAAAATAATTTTTTTAAATAAGCTTCAGTTCAAATTAAAAAAACTTCTTTTAATAATACCAAAAATTTTTTTTAATTGGAAGTTGTTGATGACGTCATTAATTACCAAATAAAAAAATTCTTTATATTAAAATTGGTAATTTTTTATATTTGAAAATATATTTTTAGAAATAAAAAACTTTTTTTAATAATACAAGGATTTATTTAAAAATGATATACGACTTTTGTTAACATAACAATAAATTTTGTAATATTAATATTTATTTAAGTTAATACAAGAAAAAGTTTGTTAAATATATATATATATATATATATATATATATATATATATATATATATATATATATATATATATATATATATATATATATATATATATATATATATATATACATATATATATACATATATATATACATATATATATATATATATATATATATATATATATATATATATATATATATATATATATATATATATATATATATATATATATATATATATGAGTGTTGTGTGGATCTTCATACCGAGTGGACGTGTTTTTGTCTGCTCGGTGTTTTTTAATTAAATTAAATAAAATAAATGCGTTGTGTGTGTGTGTAGTTGAAAATCTAATTACAGATGAGTATCGTTATTATATTATATTATTATATTGCATTTCATTATATATTATTACATAATATTGTATTTTATTTTATTTTATTATATTATATAGCCTCAGAGCCTGTTCTTGTTTCTCCGTTACATATTATAGTCTATAACGTTTTGTCTTTGTATTCTATATACATCATTTTCTTATCCACAACCACAACCCACATCACAATATTCCGTTGGAAACGATCGCATGCGATATGTCTTTCGTTCTGTCTCGTTTATTTACCTCATTCCCCATCCCATAATTCGCTCTTCATATAGAACGCTATATATTCCCCTTTCCTTAAACAATTTTTAATATTTTGTTTTATGTATGTATCAAAGCATACAGTAAAAGAGATTTTGGAGATTTAAATTTAACGCGATCACTGCCATTATGCGATCGTTGTAATGACAACTATATATATATTCAATGTAATTGGCGACTTACATTTTATTTTTATATACGTTGGTATTGTGTATTGTGTGTGTTGTTTATTTGATGTTGAAAACGCAAAAACATACATTATAGTCTACATTTGAACGTCCTATGTATTAATATTATGTATATAACACATTTTTCGTTTCGTCTATCAAAACTCCTATCCTTCTCTTTCCTATGTTGGTTAGAGAATTTTTGTTTGTTTTCTTTTATATTTTGTGCAGGTGTTCACTTGCACGGGAAAAAAAGACAAACATTTTTTTTAAATATATATATACAAGTATCCCTCGTTTAACGCGGTACTTATACAACGCGTTTTCGATATAACGCGATTTGAAATAAAAATCTGTTTCAGTACAACGTGAAATTTCTTCTTTTAAAGCGCGAAGCTATTTAACGCCCAAACCACTTTTCATGAGATATAATGTTTGAAGACAGTGAAACAGATCAGTCCTGATCCTGAACAACTGAACAACAAAATGAAGTTTGTTAATTAACTTTTAATTTTTTTCCGTTCGGTTTTAAATACACATATTAGTCATATTATAATACACATGTTAGTCATATGTGATATTCTTTGCAAAATGAGAGAAAAGAGCACTTTTTTTTTTATCAAAGAATACGAAAAAAAAATTGCTCTTTTTGTCGATGTATTGGTGAAAATAAAATACAAATTATGATGCTACACAATTTACACAAACATAAATTTCATAGTATGGTCTTTTAAAACATATAGATTTATTTTATTATAATCCTTTATTATTATTGTTATTAACTTTTTTATTTAATTTTGATAATTTCACACATTTTCGACAAAATATAGTTCACAAAAGAAATTAAAAATGGTGTTTTGTTTTTGTTTATATTGTTTTGGCATTTAAAAATTTATATGTGTGGGTAAATCTGTGAAAAAATCTCGATTTTTGAAAAGTGCTCGAGATCAAAAAAAAAGTGCTTGAGATCATTTCCAAAGAATGTGTAATGTCAAAAACGCACGTGTTTCGAGCAAAAAGAGCACTTTTTAGCTGTCAGAGCAACTTTTTTTTTGTCCAAAGAATATCGCAATACATTTAAATCGGTAAATACAGCAAAACCTTCCATATTGATGGATTTGCTATTCAAAAGTTTTTGAAATGATGCTTTCATATTTGTATCTTATATCAAATGTGAACTAAGATTACTATTGAGGTTTTAATGTAATGCCATGTATATTAATGGTAGAGGGGACTGAAGATTGTTTTAATACGATCTACGATCACTACCACTATACGATCATTATATTGACGATAATATCACGATCAATAAAATTACTTATTTGTTGGCGAGATTTGAATTGGCTAAAATGTTGAACTTTGATTTAGCAGATGCTTGTTCATATATTAGGATAATCGTGTTTTAAAGGAACGGTTAATATTCCTCTTGATTTTATTTTGCCAATAAAGTCCACAATTTTGATCTTAGGTATATATATGTACCATGGTATGTTGTACTCTTAAATAACTTTTGTCTTATCTCCATGGAAAATACAAAATTATTTAAATAATTTTGTTTTCTTTATTCATATAAGTGTAAATGGATAAGATTTCTTGAGTGACATTCTTGACATTAGATGGGGATCACTTGACCGGTGGTCTTGACCAGAAAGTTTATTTTACTTTAATAAGCAGCTTCTTTTGCTGTATAATAATTCTATTACAAACTATTAAACTTTCTGAAACGGACGGCCGCTTTGGTGATTTCTTTCATTGGATTGGAGTGTGTTATACAAGAATTCTACTTTGGTGTATTGTGTAAATGTTTGTTGTAAAATCTTAAAACGGACATAAAGATAGAATGTGTGGAATGGAATGATCGATCAGGTTAGCTAAATATGACCGCACTAAACTATTTATTTATTTAAATAGTTTCCCTTACAAACGAAATGACAATGTATTAGATCATCATATTGTATATAGAAATGCTGTCGGGTCATCGCGGAATTTATACTCCCCACGCGTTAGATGGTGATGGATTGGGAATTTTAGGGACACATCTTTAAATACAGCATATGATGAGATGACCCAAAGATGTTTTTTTAAAGTACTCCAGTTTTAACTGTCGAGGAGATACGAATACGTATGATGAATATAGAATGGTCCTTACCTATCCAACTAACAATAATAACAAACTCAATCCCTATGTGAAAATGATTATACTAACAATATATAATAATTTACTAATAATGTAGTTAGCAATGACTCTGCTGTGGATTATCACCTTAGTCGTTTCTGTGATTGTTTCCTTTTCCTAAACCTTATTTGTTGGGATGCAAGCAGGGACTGGGCCCGCATCATTTTGGAGTAAAAATTCTCAGATATCTATTTGGAACTCTGCTGAATATACTCCAGGATTATGGTAACAATCTCAGAATCACCGTAACTGGTTGGCTTGTACTTCCCCTATCATATCATATCATATCATATATATATATATATATATATATATATATATATATATATATATTGTCACGAATCACAGATGTCACCTGTGATAATTAAAAAGAAAATTATAACAGTAGGGACCAAATGTTTACATAAACGAACAAAATAAAAAGAAATAATGAAATAGGCGGAGCGAACCAAATACGACGCAACGAAAATTCGAGAAGTGTAGAGAAGAAAAATAATGGAATGTTCTACAATTCTTTGCGTCGTATAAATAGGTGTAGACATTTGAGTTACGAGATAGTTCAATTTTGAATTTTGAAGTGTTAATATCGGGAAGTGAAAATAATAGTGAAAGTGAAGTGTTAAAATAATAGTAGTGATAAATATTGTGTAAAATAATAGTGAAAATAAATATTAGTGAATTATTTGTGAAATATTTGTGTAATATTTGTGGGAAATAAATTTAATTGAAATTTAATCTTTGCGAGTTTAATATTCACAATCCAGTGATCGAACCGGATAAAATAATTAGAATAACCACTCGGCGAAATCGTAACAATTGGTGACAGCGGCGGGAATGTGAATATCCAAAATGAAATTAATGGACTTAAAAGTGGCAGATTTGAAGAAGGAGTTGGGGCTACGGAATCTACCAACTGCGGGCAACCGAAATGAGTTGCAGTTAAGACTCCGTACAGCTTTGTTAGAGGGAAATGTTGACCCAGATCAACATGAATTTAAGTTTGGGACACCGGATTCAACCGAGGTGCAAGCGGTTGAAGTGACAACAGAGTCAACGACCAGAGCGGAAAACCAGAATGTTGTCGTTAAAGAAACTACTCCAACAACATCTGGAGGTTTCGACATGGGGCAACTAATGGCTGTAATGCAACAGATGCAGCTACAAACACAGCAGATGATCGGAGGTCTTAAAAATGAAATGGTTAGTGTGCAGGAGCAAATGATCGGCGGCCTCGAAGGGAAAATAACAAGCGGTCAAGAAAGATTGGAGGAGCAGATGCGAGCCGATCAGGAAAAAATGATAACTGGACAGCAACAAATTTTAACACGAATGGAACAACTGGAAAAGTTTCAACAAGATTTAAGGGAGGATGTCAATGGAAAATTGAGCAAGGTTAAAATGGAGATCGATCACAAAATGGATCAACAATTTGAAGCGGCAGACCAACGAATAATGAAGATCGAACAAGAGCTGATGGATCTCAAAACCAACGGCAGCGCTCAAATTGCTCGACCAACCAACTCAATAAAATTGAAGCCACCAACATTCGACGGAACCACACCATTCAACATCTTCAAACTCCAGTTTGAAATGGCGGCCACAAGGAACGGTTGGTGTGAAGAGGATCGGGTAGCAGCATTAATTGTGGCGTTAAAGGGAAGTGCTGCGGAGCTCCTACAAATCGTGCCGGAATACGAACGAGAGGATTACGGCAAAATCATGTTGGCTCTGGAGCGCAAATACGGAGGTGACCATCGACGGGAGCTACATCGTATGGAGTTGAAGGGACGATGTCAGCGGGTTGGAGAGACGCTCCAGGAGTATGCGGCTGATATAGAGCGACTAGTGCACCTCGCCCACTACAACATGGCAGGTGAATACACAGAGCGTATTAAGATCGACGCCTTCACAGATGGAATACGGGATCCGGATACGAGACGTGCTGTTGTGTTGTCTCCAAAAGCAACGTTTGCGGAAACCATCGCGTGTGCACTAACCAATGAGACTGCAAACAACATCATCAAACCAGCAGTCAAGGTACGTCGTGTGGAAGTGGAACCAGCAATCAGTCACAAACAGGGCAATAACATCAAACCAGCAGATAACTGGCGGACTACGAGATTCCGGGATGGGACTAGTAAAATCAGATGTTGGGTTTGTGACAAAATAGGGCACATCTCAAAGGAATGCTGGGAGATAAGGCGCAAACGGGCGAGAACACCATCGCCGATGTACCGACAGCCACCGGAGGAAAGAAAAGCAGCAGCCGAGGAGGAACGTCAAACAACAACGAAGGCGTTAAACGAGTAAGAGTCAGCTTTGAGGAGCAAAAGCTGACTCCCACAACCAAATGCTCCATAACCTTCATCCCCATTTCCAGATTGACAAAATGTGGTGATAGCTTGATAGTGCGAGGCGAAGTGGAGGGACGATCCAGTATAATAACGTTGGACACCGGAGCAACGAGAACGATTGTGCGGCCGGATTTTATCACGAATGGAGTTCAGACAATGAAAGAGTTCAAGTTACAAACGGCGACAGGCGACAGTGCGGCTATCAAAGGAAAGAAGGAGGTTACAATACGAATCGGGAACAACAGTTTTCGACATGAAGTTCTGGTTGCGGATATTGTGGATGAGGTCATCCTGGGAATGGACTTCATGAAGCGAAATGGATTCGTATTGGATGTCGGGCGGGGAACATTGAGCTACGGTAATGTGGAACTGCCTTTGCAACTGAACAACGGGAAAGAGCCAGTCGTAAGGAGGATAAAATTGGATCATCGGACTAAGCTACCACCACACTCGGAAACGGTTGTTTGGGGGAAATTGGATGGAGGTCCTGGAACACAAGGGTTGTGGGTTGTGGAAGCCAACAGTGACGAGATACAAACCAAAGAAATTATCATCGGAAAAGCTTTGGTTAAGCCGGATTGTGACTTTAGAGTTCCGATAAGGGCTCTTAATTTATCGGATGTGACAAAAACAATCAAAAAGGGAACTATCATCGGCCGAGGTGAGGAAGTATCCACGATTATAAAATGCGAGGAGACGAATCCGTGTGTGAAAGCCAAGGATCAAAGGCAACGAAAAATAGCGGAGGAACTAACACAGAAATGGACGGAACAATTAACATCTGAGGAAAAGCAAGCAGCAAAGACGTTGCTCCAGAAATACATGTCCATTTTCTGTGGGGCACCAGAAGATAATGGCAGAACCAATATGGTTAAACACCGGATCGACACAGGAATATCAACACCTATTCGACAAGCGCCAAGAAGGTTGCCATTGGCTAAACAAGCAGAAGTGGATAAGATGGTAGCTGATATGCAAACATCGGGAGTAATTGAGCAGTCAACGAGTCCATGGAGTTCACCAGTAGTATTGGTGGAGAAAAAGGATGGAAGCATGCGATTCTGCGTTGATTATCGGAAGCTCAACACAGTTACCAAGAAGGATAGTTACCCATTACCAAGGATTGACGACACACTAGATACATTGGCAGGAGCACGGATGTTTTCAACCTTGGATTTGCAGAGCGGCTATTGGCAAGTGGAGGTCGCAGACGAAGATAAGGAAAAGACTGCGTTCAGTGTGGGCAATGGATTATGGCAATTCAATGTCATGCCATTTGGACTTTGTAACGCCCCTGCGACTTTCGAACGGCTAATGGAACGCGTACTTAAAGGACTTCACTGGAAAACATGCCTGGTATATTTGGACGACATCATCGTAATGGGCAAGGACTTCAATGAACATCTACAAAACCTGGAAGAAGTATTCGAAAGAATCCAATCAGCTGGATTGAAGCTAAGTCCGAAGAAATGTGTATTGTTCCGGGATGAAGTCAAATATTTGGGACACAAAATAACAACAAGCGGCATTCATACAGATGAAGACAAGATCTCCGCCGTAAAGGATTGGCCAAGACCGCAGAATTTACATGAACTAAGGAGTTTCCTCGGTCTCTGCACATATTATCGACGATTTGTGCCAGGATTTGCCAACATCGCAAGAAGTTTACACGAGCTGACACAGAAGAACAAGCCGTTCCAATGGAGTGATGAACACGAGGAAGCGTTCAACGAACTGAAGCAGCGATTATGTACAGCACCATTGCTTTCGTATCCGGTTCCGAATAAACGTTTTATTTTGGATACGGATGCAAGCAATTATGGCTTGGGAGGAGTGTTGTCACAGGAAATTGATGGACAGGAACGTGTCATCGCATATTATTCAAAGATCTTATCGAAGCCAGAACGGAACTACTGTGTAACAAGAAGAGAATTGTTGGCCATAGTGAAATGTATAGAACATTTCCGAAAATACCTCTATGGCCAATCATTTCTGCTAAGAACGGATCATGGCGCCTTGACATGGCTACTTCAGTTTAAAAATCCCGAAGGACAAGTAGCACGGTGGATTGAGCGATTGGGGAGTTTTGTTTACGAAATCCAACATCGGAAAGGAAGCGCTCATGGAAATGCAGATGCGTTGTCAAGGCGGCCATGTAGAGTGGATTGTAAACATTGTGGACGAGTAGAAAACAAGGAAAACATCGTCGATATCAGACTAATGAAAGTGTTGCCAGCTAATGAATGGACCAACGATGTTATCTCCAAAGAGCAACGAGAGGATCCAGATTTGGCAGTAATTATCAAATTCATGGAGGAAGAACATCGTCCCACATGGAGTGATATTGCAGATAAAGGCCCAACTATCAAGGCTTATTGGGCCCAATGGGATAGTTTAACCATGGAAAACGGATGCTTAAAACGAACATGGGAAAGCTCCGATGGCAAAACAAAGCAATCGTTAGTGGTGGTACCGAAGATCAGGATGGCGGAAATATTGGAGGAATACCACGGAGGAACAAGCGGAGGCCACCTAGGAATCAACAAAACGTTAGCCAAGGTACGTGAAAGATTCTACTGGGCAGGATGTAGACAGGCAGTGGCTGAATGGTGTCAAAAGTGTGACCAATGTATGGCAGTGAAAGGACCGACAAAGAAGAGCCGTGGAGCGATGCAACAATATAATGTGGGAGCACCATTTGAGAGGATTGCCATAGATGTTGCAGGACCATTTCCAACCAGCGATAGTGGCAACAAATATGTTTTGGTAGTAATGGACTACTTCAGTAAGTGGCCAGAGGTATACCCGATTCCAAATCAGGAAACAACCACAATCGCCAATGCAGTGGTATACAATTGGATAAGCCGTTATGGGGTACCAATGGAACTGCATTCCGACCAAGGGCGGAATTTTGAATCGGTTGTCTTCCAGGAGATGTGCCAGTTACTGGGAATTAATAAAACGCGGACAACACCTTTCCACCCACAGTCTGATGGCATGGTCGAGCGTTTCAATGCCACATTGGAAGAGTTGATAGTCAAAACAGTGGATAAAAACCAGCGGAATTGGGACCAAGGTATTCCATTATTCTTAATGGCCTATCGATCTGCGGTGCATAACACAACAGGAGTAACACCAGCGACAATACTTTTCGCCAACAATTTAAGACTGCCAGGCGATCTCAAATTCGGAGCGGTTCCATCATCAGCTAAATGTGGACAAGCATATGTTGACCACTTGAAAGAGGAGATCAACAACATACACGGATTGGTCAGAGAGAAAATCAAATTGTCAAGTGATAAAACAAAGGCTCGGTATGATGTACGAGCGAACAATAAAGGATTTGACGAGGGTCAATTGGTATGGCTTCACAACCCACAACGTAAGAAAGAGTTATCGCAGAAATTACAACCTGGATGGGAGGGACCGTACAAGGTCATAACAAGAATAAATGATGTGATCTATAGGATCCAAAGAGGAGTACGAGGAAAACCCAAGGTTGTACACCTGGAACGACTGGCGTTCTATAGAGGAAGAGATCTAGATCCTGTTCGGGACGAACAGGTTTGGGCGGAGGGTAGTGTCACGAATCACAGATGTCACCTGTGATAATTAAAAAGAAAATTATAACAGTAGGGATTACCCTGTAACCAAATGTTTACATAAACGAACAAAATAAAAATAAATAATGAAATAGGCGGAGCGAACCAAATACGACGCAACGAAAATTCGAGAAGTGTAGAGAAGAAAAATAATGGAATGTTCTACAAGCCTTTGCGTCGTATAAATACGTGTAGACATTTGAGTTACGAGATAGTTCAATTTTGAATTTTGAAGTGTTAATATCGGGAAGTGAAAATAATAGTGAAAGTGAATTGTTAAAATAACAGTAGTGATAAATATTGTGTAAAATAATAGTGAAAATAAATATTAGTGAATTATTTGTGAAATATTTGTGTAATATTTGTGGGAAATAAATTTAATTGAAATTTAATCTTTGCGAGTTTAATATTCACAATCCAGTGATCGAACCGGATAAAATAATTAGAATAACCACTCGGCGAAATCGTAACAATATATTTATTTATATATATATATATATATATATATATATATATATATATATATATATATATATATATATATATATATATATATATATATATATATATATATATATATAATATATATATATATATATATATATATATATATATATATATATATATATATATATATATATATATATTTATATATGCTCTATTTGGTATAGTCTCAGGCAACTATACCTATCAAGCCTCTATCATTTTGCGGGCGAAATCAGGCATCTCAACACAATTATTACATAGATATATCCACATAATCCAAAAACAAAAACGAAATTCACTTGCGGGAGCATCAGCGTTAAACCTCTATATCGATCTGACATTAAGAAAAAATAAATTAATTTAAATATTGTTACGATTTCGCCGAGTGGTTATTCTAATTATTTTATCCGGTTCGATCACTGGATTGTGAATATTAAACTCGCAAAGATTAAATTTCAATTAAATTTATTTCCCACAAATATTACACAAATATTTCACAAATAATTCACTAATATTTATTTTCACTATTATTTTACACAATATTTATCACTACTATTATTATAACACTTCACTTTCACTATTATTTTCACTTCCCCGATATTAACACTTCAAAATTCAAAATTAAACTGTTTCGTAACTCAAATGTCTACACGTATTTATACGACGCAAAGGCTTGTAGAATATTCCATTATTTTGCTTCTCTACACTTCTCGAATTTTCGTTGCGTCGTATTTGGTTCGCTCCGCCTATTTCATTATTTATTTTTATTTTGTTTGTTTATGTAAACATTTGGTTACAGGGTAATCCCTACTGTTATAATTTTCGTTTTAATTATCACAGGTGACATCTGTGATTCGTGACAATATTTTATTAAAAGTACTCCTGTAGTATTACCATTTTGCAGCCGTTAATGTCTTTATAATTAGGCCATGCCTCTTGAATTTTTGACTGTACTTTGACCATTTGCTCCAGCCACAACATAATGTGGTGTTATTTTGTAACCTGTCATTATTTTATAATGAAATACAAAATGCAATTAACATTCAAGATAAAATAAAATAAATATATCAATACTCACTTTAATATTTATGAATGTATTAAATAATTAAAATAAAAATGTTTAAACTTGTATATTTATCACTGATTTTCACGTGCTTTCGTCCTTCTGGTTATGAGTGACATTATGCATTAGAAAATATTTCAATTATTTCTTACATGTTGTTAATACTAGAAATTCTTTTGATAATAACAAGAGTTTGCAGTATTAAACAAACGTAATAATTATATTTAAAATAATTTTGTTCAATAATAAAAAAATAGTTTATTAAATAAACTTTTTCAATTTTTATTGGAAACTCAAATAATTTGTTTAATGTAAAAAAAAATGTTGGTAAAAACTAAAAACAATTATTTAATACAAACAATTAACAAGATTAAATTTCATTTTTTAATACAACCTAAAAGTTTTTAAACCAAATAAAAAATATTTGTTTCAATAAACAATATTTATTAAATGTGAACAATTTTTTTAAACAAAATCTATTTGTTCAATATGAACATAGTTTTTTTTTCAGTATATATATATATATATATATATATATATATATATATATATATATATATATATATATATATATATATAAATATATATATATATATATATATATATATATATATAAATATATATATATATATATATATATATATATATATATATATATATATATATATATATATATATATAAGAAAGCGATGGCGACATTTTTACATCACTTACCCCGTTAAAGCTTCCTATCAGGTAATAAACGTTTTAGAGAAGTTTTTGAACACAGCGCTCAACCATGAGCTTTTTAAGTAACGGTATTTAGAAAAATTATTAATGAGTGTTAAATCAAAGCCCCCTGGATATATATTAATGTATTGGATTAATTTAGAATGCTTTGGCTAAATATAGTAGTTGCACTGACTGATCTATAAACGTTTGTTATCTCACCGTTCGAAATGATAAGTACAGCCACGTCCACTTTAATCAATGAATTCAACCGTACTATTCACATCAACCAGTAGAGAGATACTTTGTATAAATAAACATATAAACATCAATACCTCGTTTTCTGTTGGGAACACTTGAACGATGTTTTTGGCAAGATTTTCTGCAACTAACACTGACATTTTCATTTTCTGGTTTATTAAATATTCAGATAATTTATCAACCAACAAGTTTCTTAAACCATCAGTTAATTTATGGTTCGTTGAATAAAAATTTAGTATGTCTTGACCAGAGGTTGTTCCTTTTAAAATTGAACTTACGTTCAAATTATAACTTTCTGTATAAACAAAATTTGTAGATCTTGATGACTCAGGTTTTGCAGGGAAATAAACAAACTCTGCTATATCACTTTTGTTTGATAAACTGAATACAGTAGATGCTTCTGATAGCTGCATTTGGATTAATTTAGCATCAAGTTTTGCTCAAAATCCTATTGGAAGTTTATTGAGAAACGAAGTTTTATGTTCGCCTTTTCAAACTTTTAAAGCATCTACATCAATAAAATTATCTATAAAAAAATGTAGGTAATGTTTTAATCTATGTATATAAATTTATTAATTCATTCTCATACCAATGCATATTTGATATAACATTTCCAAGTTCCAGGATTTTAAAGTGCTGAAAAGTTCTTGCTGGGTTTCCAAACTAAATCGGTAGTTTTCCAAATTTGTGATCGAAGGTTCATTAATTTGAGTGACTATGTAAATTGGCGTAATCGGCAGTGAAACTGTCTCGTAAATACATCCAGAATCGAGGTCTGTTGTTAAAACATTATTGTCAAGCGATGCGCTATTTTGATCCATTATAGTTTCAGCTTATTAGACTTAAAATAACTAAAATTTGAGTAAAACTCATTAAACTACTTTCGTTACAATACATTTTTTTTTATGTAATATAATATATACTATAGGAAATACTATTTTAACATTAAAAATATTCTTTTATTCGTAACATTAATTTTCCATTAGCTGTTTTGGTTAAATTTACTGGTGGGCCACTAAATTCTTTAATATCTATTAATAAATTGTCTTGTATAACAGATTTAACGCCAATTATTTCGAATGCTTGAAAATGAGGATCAATCTTACTAACTTTAATTTGATCTACCAATATCACAACAAATTCTTCACATCTCTTCACCAATATTTCAATTATTTCAAAAAGTTCTAACTCGTTTTCATATTTTATTAGATAGAAGCCTTTTTTGTAAAGCGTACTTTTAAATCTGATTTGGCAATAACAATTAAAATTATCTATTGATTAGTGCAGTTTGGTAAGAAAGTTTACGTTTCGAGTCGGTTTTGTTAAGTATTTTCGTTCGACATTAATAGTACAAGAAATGGAAGTAATACAAAACTGTGCAAATTTTAATTGGGCTTTTTTTGCTAAACTAAGACAAATGTTCTTTCTTGAATTGGTTGCTCTTGCATATTGTTTTGAAATTTTATGTTTTCCTTCAAATCCGTAGCACCAATAGTCTCTAGGAGGTCCCGATTGCTCGATTAATTTAGGATAATGTATCAAAAAATGATGTTTGGGTTTTAGGGTATCCTTAAAAAATTTAATGTATTTCATATGGTGTTGTTTAATAAGTTCTTCCAAATATAACAATTTCGCTTTGTTAAATCCTCTCGAGAGTTAAATGCCAATAATTTGAATTAAAGTTGTCACTACATCCCAAATTTCGTCATTTTGTGGTATTAAATCTCCTATAATTAGTGGTAAATAGTGAATAAAACATTTCATTTCACTTGCATTCATCTTTCACTTTGCTCTCTTTAAATCATTGATAGAAATCTCAGGAGAAGAATTACCTACGTCAATTGGCCCATAGTTAAAATTTTGTTTCCGGCTATTTAATGTATTTAGCGAAAATGTTTTAACTGTTTCTGTGTAAAATGTGAGTACATGGCAAAGATCGTAATGACATATTCCTTCGAATATGTCATGCATTATATCGACAAAATAGTTTTCTACCACATGAAATGATCTGATATCGTTAAAAATAGATTTTTTGTTAATACCAGTTTGTTTAAGTAGTTCCAAAGTCAGTCTCGTAATTTTCAATGTTACGTTCATTTAAATGATTGCTGAAACAAAAATAGCTAGTCTCAGTTTTTTAATAAATTTTAATAAATCCTCAGAAAAGGATTTATTAAAATCGCATTCTTCATGTATACCTAAATTATCCCCAATAATAAGGGCTAATATGAAATAAACATGAATAAAATTGAAATTATTAAGAAGAGTGAGACCATCTTCTTCTAATGATTTTATACTATCTACTAAATGTTTTAAGCAACGTTCATTTCCGAATTCCCTGAAGTATTGTGTCTTAATGAAACCACCTTTAAAAATATTTTCAACTTTTAAAATATTTTTAAAAAATGGAAAAGAAAAATAAATTCCTGTAATTGAGTCAGAGTGAGATCCTGGAGGATTGTTAATTTCGAATCCATCAAAATACAAAAAATATGGAACACATAATTTATTTTGAAAGTTTTTGATTTTGGTTCTCCATAACAAGCCTTCACAAAAGTTTGAAATATAAGGTTTTGTCTCTAATACGTTCTGATTTATAGCTTCTATCGAATTAATATCAAAATATTTTTCTACACTAGTTTTTATTTGAAATTTTAATGATTTCTACACTAGTTTTTATTTGAAATTTTAATGATATTACTCCTTTTGTTGAAATATCTTCATAAATAGCTTATCCATGTTTTGTTATGATGCTAACTTCATCATTTATTGAAAACTGTTCAATAGGTGGCATTAAATTATTAGTCTCATTAACCAATTATTTAGTAAGTATTCAGTTTTACATGGTTTAAATACGTCTTTCAAAATCTCTTTTGTACTACATTAAACGTATTTGAGATCAGAATCGACCTTGTGAACTTCTAATATATTTTCTATAATTTTTGCAATAGGTGTGGTTATAAAACAAACGACGCATTCTTGGATCTCCTCTATATTTTTTATATTAAAACTATTATTATTATGAAGTTGTAAGCAAAATTAAAATTTAATTACAGATTCTTCAATGTTTTGTTTCAAATTTAGAAATCTATATCTACTTTATTTGGAAAACTTTCAGTTTGCGGAATGTCATTAAAATTTGGTTCACTTTGAGGCAAATAGTCAGTTCGCCCAGGTGGTGCAGTGGTTAAAGCTGCGGCAGTTGGAGCGGGAGGTACCGGGTTCGAATCCCGATAGGGGCAGGATGCAAAAGGGATTTTTCACCACTTGATTACGATCGATGGTGTGAATGAACACAACTATGAACCCTGTTGGAGTTCAGTCATGGAGCTATGCAATGTGCAGATGGTGAGGTAAATCGGACCTATAGCCGTACGTCCTCGATTTGGCTGCAAAGCGTAAGGTAAGGACGTAAATAAGCGAACCGCGAAAGTGTAGGGAGTGCCTGGAGGCCCCAAAACAAATTGCATAGTAATAAAATATAAAAAAAAAAAAAAAAAAATAGTCAGTTATATTTTTATTTGTTGAACTTGTACTTACTTCTGTTTTTTAATGTGTTTTCTAAAACTTTTTAAATTTCCAAAATACTGATAACATAAATCATTGTAGCATTGATACGTGCTGTGAGCATCTAATGAATGAAACGTTTTTAAATGCACTATCAGAGCACGATCCGAAAATATATCTCGTTGCACTAGGAAATTAATCTATTACAATTCTAAAAACTAACAAATTTGCACAATAATTATTAACTTTATTAACAACAGTTATATTATATGATGTTCGTTGGTTATTCTGAAGAAATCTTACATTTCCTAAAATTTCATAATTATTTAAACCTAAACTATCCGGATAAAACAAATTTTAATATTGTGTATACTTACCAAATTAATGGAGTAATCTTAAAGTTAAATAATCTGGACAAAATTTTAATATGAAATACTTTACACTTTTACACTTTGGCGGCGTCCATAAATTACGTAACGCTAAAAATACGATTTTTTGACTCCCCCCTCCCCCCTTGTAACACTTTGTAACAAACTGTTAGACCCCCCCCCTCCCAACGTTACGTAACAGAACTAAAAATAAAAGTACATTTATGAATAAAAAAAAGTCTGTATAAAATACTTGTATAAAATACAAATTCAATATATACATTAATTTCAACCAATAAAAACCATAAAATAATAAATTAAAATAAATTAAATACAAAAAATAGTTATTAAAAATAAAATTTATCAAACATTATCCTCCCATGGCATTTGTATCTGATCTGCGATTTCGATTATTGGAATCGATAAATCCTCACATGTGATGTTTTCATTGCAAGTAGAAAGGTCGCAATCATCCTCATCGACCCACTCAACGTCCTCATTCAAATTATTTACAATTATTGCCATAATCTCTCGTTGTCTGCGTGCAGCAATTCGAACTGGTCGGATTTTGGGTACAGGTAGTTCAATTTTCGATTTATGGAGCGTCATATGCTCCTTCAACATAACCATGGACGCAAAGTTAAAACAGTGTAAGTGCAATTGATTTTAATGAAGGAAACATTAAAAATCAAGTTAAAAAATCGTTTAAAAAACATTTACAAAATATATGATGGTAGTTACGTAACATCATCTAAGACCCCCCCACCCCTCATTGTAACAGTTCGTAACACAATGTTAAACCCCCCCTCCCCCCCTTCCGCGTTACGTAATTTATGGACGCCGCCTTTCACTAAAACTACGTGTTATTCGATCTAAACTTACGCAACTATTAAAATAAAATTACATTATAACAATACCGTTGTAATTTAAGAATCAGTAAAATATTTGTAAAATTAACAATTAAACGCTTAAAATAAAAAATCGAACTTTCAAATTTATAAATTTTTATTCTAAATTACACATCTTTAAAAAAATATTTATAAAATTGAAAGAAACGGTGTTGGTTTTGACTTTCCATTTAATAAAATTTATTAATAAAATTTAATAATAACTCCTCTGTTTGTTAAAAACTTAATAGGTCATTTCTGTCACTACAAAGAAATTATCCTCAATCATAGAAATATTTGTTAAATATTTAACAGAGTGACTATCAATTTGAATAATAGTTATAAAAACGCATCACGTGGTTTTTTCCTTGAAATTATTTCTAAGCAGACGTTATACAATTACACAAAGTTTATTTAAATTAATAATTTCTGCATATCTTTGACAAATAATTTTATATCATGTATAAATTTTTATTAATTTGATAATATCGGTTTATTAAGTTTTTTCAGAGTTTTTTTTATCAAATTTACTGAATTTTTTTTTTGATTGAAGCCATATTGTTATGGGAAGATGCACCAATCGCTGTATGTCTGCAAAAAACTCCTGTAGTGTTTTTCTGATTGTTTGAGAACGACCTTTGAGCTCCATCCAGTATAGCTTTCGTTTGTGTCCAGAACCATATTTTCATGATTGTATCTGTATATGAAATTGTTCCGTCGAATGCCGGAGACTTTCATTTATTTCCACTTACTGAGTTTATAATTTGAGTTGGACCGTCGTTATTTCTTATATTCATAACCTTTCAAGTTTTAAAAACCTTTGATCATTCGCTTCAAATTGGTTGTCCACTTGACATTTTACTATATCCACTATAGCATTTAAAGAGACGGACATGCTAGTTTGATTATAATAAAGGATGTTTCGTCGTTTATTAATGCACAAGCGTAAGTTTTAGCGAATGTTGTTTTCGAAGCTTACACTACCACTCGTCTTATTTCTACATCACGAATTGTAAGACAGTGAGTTGTTTTTAAAAATACAATTGGGTAACCAATTGTTTTTGCAAACATACTACTACAATAGATATTTAATTTTTTATTCAATCAGTGTCAGTACGACGGTACTTAAGCGCGGCTAAGCTAAGGATGTCTTGGGGTAATGTACTGACAGATTTGAAACTAGAATTATCGTCAATCAACAACAAAAAATCAACACAAAAAATATATAGAAACAAGAAAGCTTTAATTGACCAACATCAGAGCCCTCTTTATTTTACAGAGCCTAAGTATTAAAAATTGAGCTTAAATTAGAGGAAGTTAAATAAAGGAAAAAAACTTAAATTTCCATACAAAATATATGGCAAGTAAACATTTTTTGAAATTTCAATGAAAAAAGTCGATCCAGTTTGATAACATTGGACACTGGAGCAACGAGAACGATTGTGCGACCGGATTTTATCACGGATGGAGTTGAGCCTATGGAAGGGTTCAAGTTACAAACGGCAACAGGCGACAGTGCAGCTATCAAAGGAAAGAAAGAGGTGGAAATACGAATCGGGAACAATAGTTTTCGACATGAAGTTCTGGTTGCGGATATTGTGGATGAGGTCATCCTGGGAATGGACATCATGAAACGAAATGGGTTCGTATTAGATTTTGGACGGGGAGCATTGAGCTACAGTAATGTCAAACTGCCTTTGCAACTGAACAACGGGAAGGAGCCAATCGTAAGGAGGATAAAACTGTATCATCGGACGAAGCTATCACCACACTCGGAAACGGTTGTTTGGGGGAAATTGGATGGAGGTACTGAAACACGACGAAGTAACGGATTATCAAAGAAGATAGAACCTAGATGGGAGGGACCGTTCAAGGTCAGAACTAACGACGTGATATATAGGATCCAAAGAGGAGTACGAGAAAAACCCAAGGTTGTACACCTGGAACGACTGGCGTTCTATTGAGGTAGATGTCTGGATCCTGTTCGGGACGAACAGGTTTGGGCGGAGGGTAGTGTCACGAATCACAGATGTCACCTGTGATAATTAAGAAGAAAATTATAGCAGTAGGGATTACCCTGTAACCAAATGTTTACACATACGAACAGAATAAAAACAAATAATGAAATAGGCGGAGCGAACAAAATACGACGGAAGAACATTCGCGAAGTGTAGAGAAGAAAAATGATGGACAAGTATTTGTGTCGTATAAATACGTGTAGACATTTGAGTTACGAAACAGTTCAATTTTGAATTTCGAAGTGTTAATATCGGGAAGTGAAAAAAGTGAAGTGTTGAAATAATAGTAGTGATAAATATTGTGTAAAATAATAGTGAAAATAAATATTAGTGAATTCTTTGTGAAATAATTGTGGAATTTATTGGGAAATAAATTTATTGTAAAAATTAATCATTGCGAGTTTATATTCACAATCCAGTGATCGAACCGGATAAAATAATTGAATAACCGCTCGGCGAAATCGTAACACTATTATAGTTTATTGTAGTTATTAAATGACCGATCTTAAATTCATTACAGCACAAGGTAAAAAATAATAAACCAGAAAAATCAAAAAATTATTATAAGAAAATTATTTAGATTGTTAAATTGTAACTTAACACTTTTGTTCTTATTAAGAAATCCAAAATAGAAATATAATAGAAAAAAAACAAATGAATTTGTTTATAACACAATACTTCTATTTATTAATGAGTGTTGTGTCGATCTTCACACCGAGTGGACGTGTTTTTTCCTCTTGGTGTTTGTTAAATAAAATAATATAAAATAAATGCGTTTGTTGTGTGTGTGGTTTAAAATTTGATGGCAGATGAGTATCTTTATTATTTTATATTTTATTATTATATTTCATTGTATTATATTATACATTAATATATTATATTATATTTTAAAATTAAATTTAGTTTAGATTAGTTTCTCTTTTATATACCATAATATATAACGTATTTGACTATGTATCTTACATATATACAGGGTGTCCGCCTGGAAGGTATACTACTTTGTTTGTTCATAATTTTTGATTAAATCAAAGAGAATGGATCTTATATTGATAAATGTTTTATTTAATATCGGCAATTATGTATGGAATACAATATCAGATAAATATCCACCTATGTTAGCCTCACAAATGCGAGCCCTTTTGAGTATATTTTTCATTACATTCTCACGCGGTATTTCATTAATTTCATCACGAATATTTTGTTTGAGTTGCTCAAGCGTTTCTGGTTTATTTGCATAAGCCTTGTTTTTCAGATATGCCCACAACAAGAAGTCTAGAGCAGTCAAATCAGGCGACCGTGGAGGCCAATCAATATCACCATTTTTTAAAATAACTTTTTGTGGAAAGAGGTCTCGCAGTAATTTCATTGTAATCCTGGCTGTATGCGATGTGGCATCGTCTTGTTGATACCACATGTTAATCAAGCCCAAAGCATGCAGTTGTGGCGATAAAATGTTTTCAATCATATCACGATATCGCTCCCCATTCACAGTTACCGTTACACCATTTTGATTTTCAAAGAAGTAAGGTCCAATGATTCCTCTTGACCAAATTGCACACCAGACTGTCACTTTTAATGGATGTAAAGGTGACTGATGAATAATTTGAGGGTTTTTCATTACCCAGGACCGACTATTCTGTTTATTTACATATCCATTCAAATAAAAATGTGCCTCGTCCAACTCATTATGATTTTTTCATGAAAATCGGGGTTTTTATGGGAGAGCTGTAACATCCTATTGGCATATGTGCGGCGGCGTAAATGGTCTTGTGAAAGAAGCTCTTGTGTCAACTGGATCTTAAATGCAAACAAATGCAAAATTGTGGCTAAACTTTTTCTTTGAAGACCAAGCTCCTGGGCACGGCATCGAATTGAGGTTGATGGATTGTTTTGAACACTTTCTTGACCAGCAGTAATGTTTTCAGCCGATCTTGCAGTACGTTGTAGCCCATGGTTGAGCCTATCATCTACAGAGCCTCTTTCTTCGAAATCATTCACTACACGATAAATAATGCGTTTTGTTGGCACGTTGTTTCTCCCAAATATCACGTCACATTCTCATTCATAGTCACAATAATCGATAATTGATTTTGATAAAATGTTTTTTGAGAAACTATGAATTTCTTCAAAGCTTTGCCAGACAAAGATGATGACATTCGCAATCCCTACTGCGAATTAATTATGGCTGGTGACTTTAATGCCCACCATAAAGAATGGTTGAATCACCAAAATATGAATACTGTTTCGCATGACCTTACGCAGATTGTTAGTGATTCCTCATTTGAATGTCAAAATTCTACTAGCAGTCATATTCTGGATCTTTGTCTTACAACAATTCCGCATTCCATGGAAGCGTGTGTCGAGGCTGGAATTGGAAATTCTGACCACAACCTGATAACATTAAAAATATCAATCGCAACACCACCAGAATTTAGACAGCAGCCAAGGCGTCTATGGTTTTTTTTAACGAGGCTGACAATGATGGGTTACGATCAATTTTTCAACATTTCCCGTGGGAGAGCCATTGTTTTTATAACAATCAAATAGACAACGCCGTTTCCAATTTCACCAAAACCGTTAGAATATAACTGAAAGAATATAAGTACACGTAACATCTGTAAAAAATCTGTGCTAAGGAAGCGAAAAGAACTAAAAACAAGAAAGCCGCTAAGGCTTCCGAGTTGAAAATCTCCGATCGCAACTTTTACCAGATGGTCGGATAGGTTGCCAATATTTCTAAAACATTTATTTCAGCACTTACCGGCAAACGTCTTTACTTCGAACTCGACCTTAGTTGTCCCGGATGGAGTTACACCTCCATCAATTCCGTATTGTTCCAAAATGGATCCTGTCAACATCTCGGAGGAAATTTTGTTCAGGAACCTGAAGGCAATGGACATAAATAAGGCCACTTGATGGAATTCCTGTTTCGAATATTGAAGGAGTTTGCCAGTGACTTGGCTCCAATATTAACTAAAAAATTTTTCCTTTCCTATAAGCAAGGTAAATACCCGAAATGCATTAACCAACAAATGATGCATTATCTTGAGATTAATAAAATAATTTCAGATAAACAATATGGCTTCCGCGAAAGCCGCTCCACAACCGATCTTGTTACAAACAAATGAAATTTCGTCCTTGAGTAACACGGAGAAGCCTTTGCAATCGCTTTGGATATATCCAAGGCTTTTGAAAAGGTTTTTCATGAGAATTTTATTTGTAAACTTGTGGCATACGGCTTAGATTCGATGACCATCAAGTGGATAAAAAGCTTTCTCAAAGATCGAAAGATCAACGTTGTGCTAAATGGGAGATCATCAACGACACATTCTACAAATGCCGGAGTTCCTCAGGGATCAGTTTATTCACCAACTTTATTTTTTTTATACATTAATGGCATGTTTGATAGCACTGTAAACTCTATCCACAGTTTTGCCGATGATGCAACATTGCACTCTTCTATTTTATTCGAGGTCGAGCCTACTCCTTCACAGTTAAACGGTAAACGGCTGAAAGTTGTCACTTCGTTTAATTCCGATTTGAGTACAATATTTGAGTGGGGAGTTAAATATCAGGTCAGAAATATGCACATTCTCGCGTAAAAGAAGTCACAACGAATACCCTTTTGTGGTAAAAGGCCACGTTCTCGTGGATTGTTACTCAATTCGTCTGCTTGGTGTTCAAATTAGCAACAATTTAAAATGGAATGGACACGTTATCGCATTGGACAAATCAGCTTCACGTAAACTCGGGTGCCTCAATAGTTGCAGACGGTTTTTTAGATCGTAGCAGGTTCTTCAGATATATAAGACCTTTATTAGGCCGTGTATAAAATATTGCTGTCAAGTTTGAGGTGGAGCATATGGCACTGCTCTCCAGTTGCTGAATAGAGTTCAGCGGCGTACCATCCGAATAATACGAAACTTCAGACTTACGAAAGATCTAGACAGCCTACAACACCGCAGAGATATTGCAGAACTCTGCGTGTTCTATAGATTAATAAATGGTAAATGTTCTGCAAAATTACAGGAGAAAATTTCACCATTAGTTACGCCAGGGCGGGTAACACGAGGAACGGTTAATGCGCATAGGTTTATGGTGGAGCTGCCGAAACCTCAAACTGAAGATGCAAAGCGCGAATTTATTTATAGAACATCTAAAAAGTGGAATTCTTTGGCCGGTTTTCAGTTTCCGTTAAAATATAAAATGCACAAGTTTAAATAAACCTTTACTGGAAGAATCGCGCGTTGGAAGCAGAACCTCTGACAGTTACAAGGAGCTAGACAGTCTTAAAGTCTGCCTTGCACCCAAATAAAACTAAACGTAAAAATACAAAAAATAATTGAAATATTCGAAAACTAAGCTTAACACCCCAAAACGAAAAAGTGGTATTAACAAGTATCTACGGTCTCCGTTTGGGGATCGCATCATATGGATAATATGGGCCATATATAGGCACATTTCACACATATTGCTAGATTTTGCCCAAATATCTTGTAATAGGAGAAAATTGAATTATTCGAAAATTTAACTCAACACCCCAAAACGAAAAATTTTTATGAACAAGTCATACACGGTTTTTGGAATGACTACATGACATCAAATTGTTCGTTATTATTTATTACATTCAGGTTTATTATATTTTGTTATGCTGTTTAAAAATCAAAAATATAAATAGTTTTTAAAACTTGAGTGAAAAATATTAGAAAAAAGGACAACATACAACTAAAAAGAAAGAGACAGATACATTATATACACCAATACATATTTAAATGTAATGGGATTCGAATACGATTTACGCAGCCGCCATATTATCCCATTGACATTGTATACTACAATTCCAATAGGAATATTATTTGTTAGAAACTTCACAGGCAAAAGATCTAGATACGTCAACAGCTTCAGTTCTACTTTTTCGGGTAGTGTATCTAAAATTTGACGTATGTGATGATTTTGATTTGGATACAATCACTTTTATTACGATTTTTGAAGAATTTAGAAATTAGTGACAAAGTGCAGTCACATTATGTCACTATGTAGTACTAATTTTTGTCAACGGCGAGAAACGCCGGTGTGATGAGAAACTCTTGACCATTAAGCTACAACCGACGACGTAATACATATGGGCATATATATTACCAAGTAAATTTATGCTACTTAAACAGATAAGTGACCACTATGCAGTGCTTCATATACTTCTGTAAAAAAATTTACTTAAATTAATTTATATTGTAAATTTATATTGGAGAGATATAAATATTATATTTGAAAAATAACTGAAATTTTTGAATTTTTGAATTATTCGGAAAATTTAGTAGTTCTTATCATAATATGACGATCTTATCTCGATATAATAGTATTATGCTAGATCACATGAAAACATGAACCAGACCCTCTGGACATCACAGGATCAACGATACAAAGTTGTGATTGATTGATGATTCATTGATTGATTGATAGGACTGTAGGACCAAGGGCTAGGCAAGATTCCCGGATAACGCCGGGTCTATTCCTACAGCCTTTTACATAAAACAATAGGTAAGGATAGGAAGGTATATTAGTTAGGAAAGAGCGACCCGGTTACAGACACCATGACAGTCGGTACTAAACTACTATTAGCAGACAATCACAATTCTAATTTACTATAGTCTGCAATCGCCAATCAGCATTCTCCAGTCCGCAATACCTATCTGCTTTGCTATATTTTGAATAAAATTAAAACTAGATTAAAACTAAAATCCTAAAATAAATTTATTAGTTAGTCGCTCAGGAATCTGTAACTTAATTAATTAATTTTATTATTTATTTCAACTCCCATCCGCACAACTAATCTAATTAAAACATCTAATTAAAGTACAGAACTCTGAAAGAATTTTTTTTAACTTATGGCTCAGGTATCTGAAACAATTTAATTAATATAGTATGTTAGTTTAAGCCATCCATTACGATAATATTACCACAAGTCACCTCCATGTGGCCCTATTCTGGTTTTCCCTGGGAATTAGGAATTGGGAAAAAAATTTCCCAATTCCCAACTATAATAATTCCCAATATTTTATTCCCCAATTCCCAAAAGTGTATTCTGGTGTGCTGGGAATTATTTCCCCTCTGTGAAACAAATAGTTTTAAATGTTCACCACTAGAGTACCTTTTTAATGGTTTTTTCCATGGTGCGCTATGTTATTATATTTGAATATGATTTAAATATTGACGGATGAATAACAAATTTAAAAAAAAAATAGGTGTTTTCGCTTTTGAAAAACAATTAAAAATTTTTTAGGGTCGGAATTATTTTATACATTCACTATTTATTATGATTATTAGTATTTATGAATGAGCTAATTTTTTTATATTTTAGGGCAAATAAGACCAAATTTAAGAAAATAGGTGTTTTTGCTTATAAGAAATAATAATGGGAATATTATTTCTTATAAGCAAAAACAATTGGGAATACACTTTTGGAAAAAATAATTCCCAACTGTTATAAAAACGTCAAAAATTCCCAATTCCCAATTCCCTGGGAAAACTGTTTCTCAATTCCCGGGATAAAGTCTGGTTTTCCCAGGGAATTGGGAATTTTTGGCGTTTTTATAACAGTTGGGAATTATTTTTTCCAAAAGTGTATTCTGGCTATTGGGAAAAATATTTCGTTTGGAAAAAATAATTCCCAATTATAACAGTTTTGACGTTTATTTGTCCCTATTAAAATTGTTGGGAATTCATATTTCTTATGGTAAAATACTCATAATCATAATACTAGAGTATAAATTTAAATTTTTTTTATTATTTCTTATAGGCAAAAACACCTATTTTTTTAAAATTTGGTCTTATCTGCCCTAAAATATAAAAAAATTAGCTCATTCATAAATACTAATAATCATTATAAATAGTGAATGTAAAAAATAATTCCGACCCTAAAAAATTTTTAATTGTTTTTCAAAAGCGAAAACACCTATTTTTTTTAAATTTGTTATTCATCCGTCAATATTTAAATCATATTCAAATATAATAACATAGCGCACCATGAAAACCATTAAAAAGGTACTCTAGTGGCGAACATTTAAAACTATTTGTTTCGGGAGTAAAATATTGGGAATTATTATAGTTTATTATAGGAATTTTTAATTCCCAATTCCCAATTCCCAGAGAAAACTAGAATAGGGCCACTGGTGTACATAGCGAGATGTTTCGTAGTACTTGGAAAGAATCATCCGTAGCGAAAAAACTTGATCAGTGACGGACCGATTTGGACGGAATCCTCCTTGGTAGTCACCGACAATTTCCTCCGCTACCGGAGTAATTCTTCCCAAGATAATGTATGACAGTAACTTGTATGCTGTGCAAAGGAGAGCTATACCGCGATAGTTCTCGCACTTCAGGCGATCACCCTTTTTGAATATTGTGCATAACGCGGCCAATTTCCATTCATCAGGCATAACTTCATTTCGCCATACCAATCGAACAAGGTCGAAAAGACAGTTCCACAAAGTTAGCCCTCCGAATATCAAGAGCTCTGAATTAATGCAATCAACCCCTGGTGAACGATTTTTCTTTAATCTCTGCATGGCCATTGTGAATTCCTCATAGGATGGATCCTCAATGAACATTTCCGCGGTCTGCATTTGAGAGTATTCAAATACAGCTTGTGATACATGTGGAACATTAAGTAGACCAGAAAAATGCTCACGCCATGTATCGAGTACCGCATCGACGTTAACACAGAGGTTTCCATCCTGGTCCCGAATGGCAGTTGACCGAGATCTTAAAGTATGGTGTAATTCGGTGATTCCTTTAAAGAAACCACGTGAATTGTGCTCATTGCTAAGTTGTTGAACTCTTAAGATCTTGGCCTTCCACCATTCGCGCTTCTTCTGTCTACAAATGCGTGTAGCTGTCCTCCTAGCAAGAACTTCCTTGTTTTTCCTTGCAATTGTAAACCGAATCTTCGCTTCATTGTGGGCTATATTTCGTTGCTCAACAGCAAGACGACACTCCTCATCAAATCAATCATTTTTGGGCTTAGTTTTCACTATACCGAGAGTGTGCTGGGCAGCATCGACAACCGAGGTTTTAATACTTCCCAGATAGTGTTCACATCATCAGATTGGTAATTGGATCGTAAAATGCTATTACTGACAAGATCTTGATATTTTCGTTGCGTTTCTTCATTTATCAGACCTTCACAGGAGAATCGCGTTTTATATTCTCCTGCCCTCCTTGACTTGTACGAACATTTCCATCGTAGCTTTGCAGCAACCATAAAATGGTCATTGTCTACGAATTTGGTTGACGACCGATACGATCTCACGTCTTGGACAACCCGAGCCCGCCTGTTAGAAATCAATACATGGTGAATTTGGCTTCGGGATGTTTTACGTGGATGTGTCCATGTTTCTAAGTGGATGTTTTTATGAGGAAAGAATGTGCTTACTACTTTGAGATCATGAGCGATCGCAAAGTACATCATTTTTTCCCCATTTCCGGTCGCAGTTTCGTGTCGGGAGTACGGACCAATATTATCGCAGAAGTCGGTCTGATTTCTGCCAGCTCTAGCATTAAAGTCACCAATCACCAATCTGATATCGTGCTCAGGTATAGACCCATCAGATTATCCAAATTATTGTAAAATGAGTCTTTATCTTGGGGTTGGCTTACATCAGTGGGCGCATGTACACATACAATTGACAGGTTGGCTAATCTCATGTGCAAGCGAAACTTACACATTCGATTATCGACTGCTTGGAAGTCCAACACAGCCGTTTTTACCTGCAGCACAATGAGAAAGCCAACTCCAAGATTTCTGAGGTCATCTCCACTGTGTAGCAACGTATAGCCTTGGGACACATGGACTCCACTTTTAGACCATCGAGCTTCTTGGAGCGCTACGAGTTCCAGCCGATACTCCTTCATACATGTGATAAGGCCGTCCAACGCGCCAGGTTTTCTTAGTGACTGCACGTTCCACGTGCTGATCCTCAATCTCGTATCCGGGTACTAAAGCGGGGGGTCATTGTTATTTAGGCGGTATCCGATTTTTTTGTTTTTGTTGACATTTTTAACTGTAATTGTTTTTTACGGATGCGGGTCGTCAGCCCAGCGATCCAACCAGATTTAGTCGCCTCCTACAACAAGCTATGGATACTGTGGGGGTATTCTATGGATCTCATGTTTCGTTCGAAATATTTACGAAACATGGTTGTCCCCAACCCACAGGGCTTACATACATATACATACATACATTAAATATCTCTTCCACTTATAACGTTATCTTATAATTTAAATTAACATCAACAATACCACAAAACTGAAACCATCTATCAAATAATAGCTAAACCATTAAAATGTTTGTATCACTAAACTATATAAGTCTGGAATGTAGGAATATCATGTTTTAGTACACTTCTTTATCTATATTTATTCAAACAAATTATTTATCGAAACGCTCGTCCCTACAAAGATCCAGCAATACACAGATTTCAGGTCACAAGTCAACACCAAAAAAAACACGAAGCACTCAACAAAGGTTTCAAAACTCAATTGAAGCCCCACACCCATCCAACACCTGTATACCACATTTTCTCATCGATTTCATTTGCACGAATTATCACTTGCACTCAAATAAATCAGTACTTATCTTAGGATCAACGATACAAAGTTGTGATGCAATAAAAATGACAAAATTTTGAAGTTCCGCAATTCATAGTAAATCTCGTAACAATTTAATGCCCGGTCCCTCATGGAATGAAAATTAATCAAGGGATTCGTAAATATAGGCCGAAGCCCTTGGACATCTCTAAGATCGGCAATACCGACTTTTTTATTTCAGTTTTATAACATCGTAAAACATAATTATGGTCTTCAAAATTGGTTATACGGTACAACATACCACGTTTAATGATTTGGCTATTCGAAAACCTACTAGACAAGTTTGAGCCTTCACTTAAACTATCAAAACTTACAGTTTTTAACCATCGCTTAATTTTAAATTTCCGTATATTGATCAATTCTTATTGAAACAAAATTAACAGTGTAATTTTTTTAGCACAAACTTCACACTCATCAAAAATCTTATAAGAAAAATCTGGTATACAGTTTATAAATGGAAGTGTAATAAATTGTTCTCAAATTGTATTCGTTTAATTACGATTTAAACTCAAAATATATAAATGCCATTATCAGCCATTACCAGAGATTTGGACGCAGGCTCGAATAACACATGAAATCAGCCATTAAATTACTCATCTTACAAGCATAAGTGGTGTCTCCCAACCCCGGTAATGAATTGTTGTGAAATTAATAAATAAATTGTTGCGCAAAAAGGCATTTAAATTACCAATCTAATTAATTGTTTACAGATAAGAATATTTTTAAAATTCAATTAATTCAATACTTTGGTTGAGACAATTTATAATTGGTTTAAAGTTGAAGTAGTATAGATATTTTTTTAAATTGTTTATATTTTTGATTTGTGTTTTAGGTTTGTTTCTCTGGCAGTTAGTTTCTTTGGTTAGTTGGAATCTTATTTGATCTACGGCTTGTCAATATTTACTTTTTAAATGCTTTAATTAATAACTATTTACATTTTTGTATGACCACATAAGATTTCATTCTTTATAGAATAAAAGATCTTTTGTTAAAGAATTTTGTCGTGAGTTTTGTTAATTAAATTCAAATAAAAATATTTATATTTTTATTCAAATAAAAATATATATTTATACATAGTTCGGAGATATATTTTTTTATTTGAAAAATATGTTTATTGGATATCATATAACCAATTTCATAACTGTGTACCTTCTGCAACAAACTAACGCAACCAATCAGAATCGAATAGGATTACGAATATTCAAATTGGATTCGTATACCTTTATCTGTAGAAACATCTGTAAAAACAACACTTAAATGGTTACACTTTAGCCATTTTTTTCGCCTTTTACAGGCCATTATGGCCCGTACCGTGTCAACAATCTGACTCCAACGATTTCAATCACAAGCCAGCTCTTCATACTGTTGAGAGCTAACCTTTAAAGATCGTATCATTCGGTTCTGATCAGCACGCAGAACGTGACCGAGCCGGCGTACTCGCTGTTCTTTGATTTCATGCACGATAACAAGAATTTGCATTAAATTCCTGATCTCGAGTTTGAAACGAACTCGGTATGTGCCATCAAAGTCGCGTTTTGGGCCATATATCACACGCATGATTTTTCTCTCGAATGTTACAAGCCATCATTTGTACTCATCCGTTAAGGTCTAACTCTCACATCCATACATGACAACGGGTCTGATCAACACTCAGACTGTACAATTCCAGCTTATCCGTATTTAAGATATATTCTGATTTCAAAAGTGGACGAAGAGGATATAAAGCTCGATTGTCAGCAGCAAGGCAAACCTTGATATCCTTTTCCACACTATTATCCTGAGTAATGAGAGATCCAAGATGCTTGAATCTCAATACTCCTTCAAATGAGTGGTTTCCACTAAAGAAATCATTTGCGTCTTGGTTTCAGATATTTGGTTTTGGACTCATTGATTTTGAGACCAACGGAAGCTGAACAAAGTGACAGTGGATCAAGTATCTCTTTCACTCCGTTGCCATTTTATCCAATCATACAGATATCATCTGCATATGCTAAAAGTTGATTGGATTGTCGGAATAAGATTGTAACGAAGTGCTGGGAACTAATGTAGTTCCCAGAATCGCGAAGACAGAATCTCCAAACAGAGGCTATGGAAGCTGTTTATAGCTGGCTAGACTCAGGGATGGGTGTGGGGATTTACCAAAGCATTTTTGGAGCTTGAATAACTGCTTTAAAAACACAAAAGGAAAAATAAAAAAAAGGAACACAAAAATCCCGCTGGTCAATCCTAATACTACTAGTGTCAAATGATAGCACATTTATATTTTTATCAGCAACCACCTTGAATAAAGTTTACTGCAAGCCAATCAATTAAATTTTTCAAAAATGCTTAATCAAAAGTGCATTGTGTTTGAAATCCAACGCAATCGTTGGATCGGCTTCTGTTCCATTGCATATGAAATGTGTACTTTATATAACACCTAATATAAAATCCATTGTAATATGGCACCCGTTCAAGAGCTGGAGGCGGTTAAAGTGGTCACATTGTATCAGGAAGATTATACACAAGTACAAATCGCACGAAAATTAGGAATTAATCAGTCTTCGGTTTCACGAATACTTAAGCGGTATCGTGAGACCTTAGAGTATAAAAGAAAGCCCGAACAAGGACGTAAAAGGTGCACAACCGAGCATGACGATCGATTTTTAAAAATGAATTCGTTATGAGATCGAAAGCGAACTTTTACTCAACTCAAAAATGAGTTAGGTACTTAGTGCGCGTCAAGTGAATATTAGTGTCAAAACAGTTAGACGAAGATTAAAAGAAGTGAACCTAACTCGAAAACGGCCCGTAAAAGTTCCACGGCTTCTTCCCCACCACAAATCCAGCCGTTTAGAATTTGCTCATACTCATGCAAATTGGGGAACTGATCAATGGGCCACTGTTCTCTTTTCAGATGAGACCAGAATCCAGTTATAGAAACCAGATGGACGTAATCTGGTATACAGAGGAGTTGGAGAACGCTACGCACCGTGTAACATGGTGTAAACTGTAAGCTTTGGTGGAGGTTTAATAATGTTTTGGGGTGGAATCAGTTGGGAGGGCCGTACGGAGCTGGTAGACATTGGTTTGAGGATGAATGCCGACTGGTATGCTCGGAACATTCTTGGCGATCACGTTTTGCCATATGTGGGCTTCATAGGTTATGACATTTTTGTGTTAATGCATGATAACGCTCCAGTCCACGTTGCTGCAACGGTACGACAATATCTCCAAGATATTGGTATTCGTGCACTTAAGTGGCCACCAATGAGCCCTGATCTTAATCCGATTGAACACGTGTGGGACATTCTAAAACGCCGTATTAGTGGTAGTAATCCTGCACACGATTCGACAGCAGAGCTGAGAGTTGCAGCGCAAGAAGAGTGGAATCTCATTCCGCAAGAAATGATACAAAGCATTCTACTTAGTATGCCCAGAAGGATGGAAGCTGTAATAAGGGCACGTGGGGGAGGCGGGGAATGTTCATTATTAAATTAATCAAATTAAATTGTAATAAAGCAAGTTTTAATGTTTATAAACCGCTCTTAAAAATTTAAAAAAAAAATAGTTCGACACATTTTAACATTTTGCAATGAAAAATAGCCGCTATAATTCCATAACGCCACATTTGTGCCTGTTTTGAGAAAATTATAAATTTGGGATCATTTGATACCAGTTCCACTGAAATTGTCCAGCGGGATTTTTTTTTATTACAAAAAAAAAATATGCGTTAATTTTGTCCAGGAGTATATATATATATATATATATATATATATATATATATATATATATATATATATATATATATATATATATATATATATATATATATATTATATATATATATATATATATATATATATATATATATATATATATATATATATATATATATATATATATATATGTATATATATATATATATATATATATAAATATACATGTATATATATATATATATATATATATATATATATATATATATATATATTTATATATATATATATATATATATATATATATATATATATATATATATATATATATATATATACATATATATATATATATATATATATATATATATATATATATATATATATATATATATATATATATATATATATATATATATATATGTATATAATCCAACTTTTAATTCAAATGATCACAAGGCAGAGATCGCAGTAGACGGAAGCTGAAAAGAAAGCTTCAGGGTAAAAAAAACACGGCCGTACGAACAATTCAACACATAAATCAAGAAAAAATTATCGATTTATGTGGTTTCATACAGTTTGATTGCAATAAACAGGAGCCCCAAAACCATTATTGATTAGTATAGGTAATAAATTTAATAAAAAAAATGGTTTTCCTTCACCCGCTCCGGATAAAATGGTTCTCCCCGGTCACTGCTGAAGTCCTCCGTCGTACCGCCAAAATGTGGGTTAATTTTCTCCACGTGCACCAACAGGCAAATCGAGCACGAGGTCCACGTAATTAAATGCTCGCTCTTTTCGAGCACACCTTTTTAAGAACGCCGTTAAGTTTCTTTTCTTAATTATTTCACTTCTATTAAGCTGATGCTTTGTTCATCACTAGTCCGAACATTTAAGGAAAAAATAACGCACAAAACTTAATAGATTTGTATTTTTTTGTGTATTCTTATTATTAATTTAATAATATTTAACATTTATTATTATATAAAATGATATATATTTAATTCAATTTTTTTTGTATTATTTATTATTTTTTTTATTATCATAACTACATATGTATGCCACAAATTTTGGGATCTTCATGGTTCATTTGTTATTTTTTTTTTTCAATTTTATTCCAATTTCTATTTTTTATTATAACTCGTCAACACGAATTTCCAAACTGAACTGACCTCACCCAATTCTTCTTAATTTTCTTTTTTCCAGTTATCGAATAATCTATTAATATTGATCTATTAATATTGTTGTTGTTCTTCGTTTTACTCTAGTGTTGCGTTCATTTCTTCTCAGCTTTCATTCCCTCTTCGCTAATTCGTAATGTGTAGAAAGCTCATAGGGTGATACGATCTTTACCTCAGTGATCATAGGGATTCCGATGTTCGACACATCAAAGTGGCGTAACAAGATATTGTCTTGAAGTGTTTCACTTCTACGAAGGATATATTCCAACATGAGATTATAAAGTATCGGGGACAGCGCATCTCCTTGCGAACACCAGAGGAAATTGCAAATGTTCTCGATAGCCTGTTCTCAACTTTAACACAGCATTGTGACTGCATTACTGCCATTTTGCACAGATGTACATACCATATTTTTTGGTATTCCTAAATATTCTAGCGCACACCCCAGCCTTTCTCAATCGATCGAGTCGTAGGCTTGCTTGAAATCAAGAAATACCTGGTGTACATGGCGATATGTTTCGTAGTACTTGGAAAGAATCATCCGTAGCAAGAAAACATGACCAGTGACGGACCGATTTGGATGGAATCGTCCTTGGTAGTCACCGATAATTGCGTCCGCCAGTGGAGTGTTTCTTCCAAAGTTAATGTATGACAGTAACTTGTATGCTGTGTAAAGGAGAGCTATACCGCGATAGTTCTCGCATTCCAAGCGATCACCCTTCTTGAATATTGGGTATAACGCGATGTTTTTCCATTCTTCAGGCATACCTTTATTTCGCCATACCAATTGAAGAAGGTCGAAAAGACAGTTCCACGAAGTGAGCCCTCCGAATATCAAGAGCTCTGAATTACTGCAATCAACTCCCGGTGAACGATTTTTCTATAGTCTCTTCATGGTCATGGTGAATTCCTCATAGGATGGATCCTCAATGATCATCTCTGCTCTCTGTATTTGAGGGTATTCAAATACAGCTTGTGATACATGTGAAATATTAAGTAGGTCAGAAATATATTCACGCCATGTATACCGCATCAACGTAAACACAGAGGTTTTCATCCTGGGCCCGAATGGCAGTTGACCGAGATATTAAGGTATGGTGCAATTCGATGATTCTTTAAAAAAAAACACGCGAATTGTGCTCATTGTTGAGTTGAAGCCTTAGCCGTTCACTATTCGTGCTTCTTTTGTCTACAAATGCGTTTAGCTGTCATCGTAACAAGAACCGCATTATTTCTTCTTGCAATTGTAAACCGAGTCTGCGCTTCATTGTGGGCTATATTTCGTTGCTCAACAGCAAGACAACACTCCTGATCAAACCAATCGTTTTTGAGCGTAGCTTTTACTATACCGAGAATGTGCTTGGCAGCATCGACAACCGAGGTTTTCAATACTTCGCAGACACTGTTCACATTATCAGATTGGCTATTAGATCGCAAAATGGTATTGCTTGAGCAAATAATACCTTTATTATGATTATAATCTCACCTCACTCGTCACCGTGACGTGTTTTGGTATTATGATTCTCGCTTTTTATATGCGCTTCCTACTATATTATATGCGCTTCCTACTATATTTAATGTTAATTTAAGCATCTAAACATAGAACTGTTTCTTTTGGTTTTCTCTTATATATATTTGACATTGACATTTCAATATTGGTTTTCTTGAATATAACAAACAAAATCTCACTTGATGTCGCTAACAAATTGTAAGTCACATAATCTCACTCACTGTGAGTCATAATACCAAAATTTAAAATTCAGTGAAGTCGCGTTGCCCGGTGAAACGTAAGTGAGATTCAAAATAGGAGTATACGGTTTAGTTTCTTTCTAATCCCGTTAAAGCTAATAAACAGATTTTTTTGTGATTCAAATAATTTAAAGCATCCTCTTTTTTGTTTGTCTTGCGTCTACCGCGACGTCATTTCGTCTCCTGTTTTTGTGTATTTAATACCAGTTCATTTATCTAACAAGGATTCTCACGGTTTTGGAAATTGATTTTATCTTGGATTTTAATCTTCTAGCAATTTGTCTTTCTTCATCGTTCCAATAATTTGCACGATTCATTTCCGCAAATAACAATATTTTTTGCTAAGGTTTTTAAATTTAAATTTGAGTTTTGAACAAGTGGTTACCAAATTTAAATGTTTAAAGATGTTCTATTTCATTGAATACGAAAAAATGATAAAAATGAAAAATAATAATGATATGTCTGTTTTCGATGATTTCTCTAACTCGACGAACATATTAAAATTATCCCAATAGACATTTTTTAGTAGACAAAATTGTTGTTGTTCTGACTTGCAAAATATTGGAACTTAACAACGAAGGTAAAAAAATAATACTGTCGTCGACTGTTGGGGAAAAATAATTAGAGCAATAGGCGATACTTACCGAACATAATTAGTACTGATGAATAAAAAAAACTTAAATAAACATTTATTCTTCTTCTCAACTCGCACGTTTTCCAATTAAATCGAATGCAATCGATGCAACTATGAAGTTTTTGTTTTCCTCATATAAATTTAGGGAAATTATCACAATTCCAGACATGTGTGGCAGACACAAGTGTGTCTCCACTGATAGTATACATATTTTAAATTATTAAAATTAACGAGCGTTACAAATATTTCGAAAGAAACATGAGATTTATAGAATACCACCACAGTATCCAAAGCTTGTCGTATAGGAGGCGAGTAAATCTGGTTGAATCGCTGGGCTGACTAGCATCCGTAAAAAACCACCAATGTTAAAAATGTCAATAAAATATACAAAATCGGATACTACCAAGAGAAAAATGTCTCGAACACATGATTCAGGATCAGCACGGAAAACCAGGGGCGTTTGACGGCCTTATCACATGTATGTACGGCCTTTTTTCATGTATTTACATGAAAGAGTATAAGCTGGAACTCATAGCGCTACAAGAAACTCGATGGCCTAAAAGTAGAGACCATATGTCCCAGGTCTAAACGTTGCTACACAGTAGAGATGACCTCGGAAATCTTGGAATTGGTTTTCTCATAGGTCCGTACTTCCGACACGAAACTGCGACCGAAAATGAGGAAAAAATGATATACTTTGTGATCGTTCATGATCTCAAATTGGCAAGTATATTCTTTCCTCAAACATCCATTTGGAAACATGTACACATCCACGTAAAACATCCCGAAGCCAAATTGATTCGTTTTAAAATTGATTTTCTCAAAAGAGCGTCGGAGAAGGTCAAACCAGAAGCAAGAAACAACCATTTTTGCAAGGCGAGATTCTTTCCGGATACTTCCAATCAACAACTTGACAGTATCAATAATGTTTCGATTTATGATGATTTCGATTTATTGTGCAGCAATTCACAATTAGAAACAATTTTTAGAGATACGACGGTGCATGAATACTTAGTGTAGATGATAATATCGTTATATCCGAAGAAATTTATGATAGTGACATTTTAAACTTAGTTCGTAATAATGTTCCTCATCTGGAAGAAGAATCGTTGGACGTAGAGGAATACCAACAGCCTAGTTGAAGTAGACAATTCCTTAAAAATAAAAATGTTGGCTTTGAGCATTGCTGATGGAACCGAGAATGATTTACACAACATAAATTTGATGCTTTATCGCTCATTATCGATCATTAACTTACAAGTTTGTAGGTGGCCATATTATTAGGGACACTGTAAAATACTATTGAATTTTTTTTCTTCTCTCCTTGCATATTCTTTTATTTTTTTTAAGTATGAGATACAGATTGCTTGTTCCACACAATATTTTTAATAGTACCGGTTTAGGTACTATTAAAAATATTAATAGGTACTAATAATAGGTTTATTTCGCAGATGAGTCGACCTTTGAAATTTTGATTGACAAGTCTTCTTTCGTTCACCGGCGCCCTTGCGAGAAATATAATCCGGATTGCATTTTTGAGCGGGTAAAACATTCCGTTAAAGTAATGGTCTGGTCCGTTATAAGTACTAGTGGAATAGGAAGGCTGTACATAGTCGAAGGCATGATGAACACGAAGCAGTACATCGAAGTATTGAAAAAGCGACTAATTCCAAAACTGCACGAATGGCGTCCCGTGGGCAAGAAACACATATTTATGCATGATTCGGCACCATCCCATAAGGCAAAAAGTGTAACAGCATTTTTAAATAAAAATGGAATCGAGTGTTTGTCTTGGCGGGGCAATTCGGCGGACATGAACCCGATCGAGAATATTTGGGAATTCACTAAACGGCGGATTGTCCAAGAAGTCATAACAACTAAGGTTCAGCTAATTGAGAAGCTGATTACGGTATGGTACCGATCTCCAGAGCTAAAAACTATAGCAAAAAGTTGCATAAAAAGCATGCCACGAAAAATACAAACTGTGATTACTGCTAAAGGATCAGTAACAAAATATTGAATTTTTATCATAAGTACCTATATTTATTATTTTCATTAAAAATTGAATAATTTTATTATTTTTCTTGAACAGCAATATTAGAAGAATTTGATTACTAATAATATATTTTTTGACAAAAACCTCAAATTGTTTTTATTGTACCAGTAATTCATTATTTCTACAAAATTAAGTGTGTCCCTAATAATATGGCCACCCACTATATATATATATATTTATATATATATATATATATATATATATATATATATATATATATATATATATATATATATATATATATATATATATATATAAATATATATATATTTATATATATATATATATAAATAAATAAATATATATATTATATATATATATATATATATATATATATATATATATATATATATATATATATAAATATATATATATAAGTTAAGATATAACATAGTGTCATTGACATCAACACGTGCTCCAACATTTAACTAAGCATTTTGATTATTTAGCATAAAAGTAAATTCTTTACACTTAAGTTTCATTTCTGTAATTTCCCACATAAATTCCAAACTCAGCATTTTAATTATTGAGAATAGTTTGTAATTACTTAAATTTCACTTTTGTAATTTTCCATGTTAATTCATAATCAGCATTTTATTAATTTAGAATATTTTTGTAATTGAAAAATGTAATTTAGTCTAAAATCAGATTCAAAATAAAACGGACGTAGTCCAACCTATAAAATAAAATATTTTTTTACAAGATTATGTGATATAATAATCCTAACTGGCGCCGAAACAAGTGAGTTAAGTTAAAGTGAAAAATGTAAAAGTTCAAAACTATTATACCCGTGAGAACATAATAGCTCTGCGAACGTAATAAATTGCTATACCCACGAGAACATAGACAATTTTATTACACACTGAAAGTGTAAAAGTTCAAAATTATTATTCCCGTAAGAACATAATAATTCGACGAACATAATAATCGCTATACCCACGAGAACATAGCCAATTTTATTAAACATTATCGTGAGTGAATTCCGTACCGTAGTAGGCTGCCAACAAGTATAAACGTTAGTAGCCAAAAAGGAAAAATTACGTATCATCCGATTCACAACTAACTAACTCAAGTGTACAACACCCGGCGTGCACTAAAAAGACCTCTGAAGGAAACGCTAATCCTCAGATATAAATCAACCCAGGATAAATTCCTTAATAATGAAAATATTAATTTTCTTGTAAGTACAAAATAATAAAATTTCAATAAAAATTAAATCAATATAAGTTGTAATAAAGAAAAGTGAAAATTTATAAATAATAATAATAACAATTCTAACTACGAGGATCAGCTGATGCAGCACTCCTATCGTATAACATTTTCGACGAAAATTGGAATGCGATAAAGGAATGTCTGTCGCTCCATTATGCCGACAAACGGGATGTTCGAACACTTGAATACCAATTAGGCAGTCTAACTCAAGCAAAAAAGAGTGTCGATGAATTTTATGCAATGGTAAACCACCAACTCTCGCTCATAATCAATAAAGTAAAAACCGAGAACTACAATGTGGACACTATGACAGTGCTTATCAACACATACCGTAATCGGGCATTGGACGTATTTATTAGGGGTCTAACTGGAGACATATCAAAGATGTTGACCATTCAGAGACCGACGAATCTTCCAGAACCATATTCATCGTGCCTAGAGATTCAAAACATAAATTTCCGGAGCATACCGATACACGACAGAAATTTTAATAATACAATATCTATTCCCGGAAACCAAATCAATGCGAATAAAGCCCAACAATATACATCGAAGCCAATACCACCACCAAGACTATCATTGCAACAGAGAAATATGGGGTACAATATGCGATACCAACAGCCATATCAACAACAACAATCTCAACAAAATAATCCTCAACAAAAAAATTACCTTGTAACACCACCAGCAAGGCCAACTGTATCGAAACCACCCGTACCAATGTCCATTGACGGATCAGGTAACTCGAAGAAAATAAACTATATGAATAGACCAAGTAACCTTAATATAAAACCAAGGAGAGAAAGAAGTCCTGATACTCAACCGAACCAACACAAGCAACAAAGAGCATTCCACATGGTACAACAAGATGGTGAACAAGAATATGAAGACTATAGCGATATTGAAGATGAAAGAGAAGAAGATAAAGAAAATATCGAGGTAAATTTTACAACGAGTGCCTCTCAAGCATACCCTACATAGAATATCGATCGAACACCAACAATATCCTAAGATTTCTTGTCGACACCGGGGCGAACAAAAATTTTATAAGACCAGAAATCGCCAGAAATGCCAAATTAATAGACGAACCATTTAACATTAGATCAGCGGAAGGTGACGTCAAAATCCGACCAAAATTATCAACACAGTTCTTTAAAAATTTCGGCAATGACATTGTGCTGGATTTTTATGTCCTACCTGGATTGAAAACATTCGACGGGATAATTGGCGACGACACCCTTAAAGAAGCCTTTGGAAGCATTAATCGATAGAAAGAGCAATATCCTAACAATAAAACCAGGCATTAGGATCCCTTTGAAAGCCAAAACATCTATTCAAGTAAACACCATCGAAACAAGACACGATCATCTGAAGGACGAATCCAAAGTTAAACTTAAAACAACGCTCAATAAATATCTACCACTGTTTGGAGCTATTGGAGATCAACCAACCATAGAGACAAACGTGAGAGCAGAAATTAAAACTACCACCGATGAACCAATTTATACAAAATCGTACCCATACCCAATCAACATGAGAGCTGAGGTGGACCAGCAGATAAAACAACTGCTCAACGACGGCATTATAAGGCCTTCAAAAAGTCCATATAACTCACCCATTTGGATTGTGGAGAAAAAAATGGATGCATCAGGAAACAAAAAATATCGCATGGTCATAGACTATAAAAGATTGAATGCAGTCACCGTATCGGATACCTACCCAATACCCGATATCTCTAACACCATCGCAAATCTTGGCAACTCTAAATTTTTTACAACGATTGATTTAACATCTGGTTTTCACAACATTAAGATGCGAGAAAAAGATATACCTAAGACGGCGTTCTCGACAATGAATGGGAAATATGAATTTACCAGACTACCATTCGGGCTTAAAAACGCGCCAGCGATTTTTCAGAGGATAATCGATGACGTTTTAAAAGAATACATTGGAAAAATATGTTACGTATACATCGACGACATAATAATATTTGGAGGAGAAGGCGAGGATGAACACCTGAGAAATGTCCACAAAGTTTTGGATAGACTATGGGAAGCCAATCTTCGAGTCAATCTAGACAAAACAGTGTTCTTAAAGGAAGAAACCGAATTCTTAGGATACCTAATAACGAACAAAGGAATAAGAACGGATCCGAAAAAGCTGATGGCTGTGCATAAACTAAAGCCACCTGAAAACCTTAAAGAACTGAAAAGTTTTCTTGGACTCACATCGTACTATAGGCGATTTATTAAAGATTTTGCAAAGGTGGCAAAACCTTTGACGAATCTTACGAGGGGGAAGAATGCTCAAATAAAAGCAAGTCAGTCCAAGAAGGTAAACATAAACCTAACGGATGACGAAATGAAGGCATTCCAACATCTAAAATCGCTACTATCATCGGCGGACTTGCTGATATTCCCAGACTTCGACAAACCGTTCATTCTAACAACTGACACGTCGAACCACAGTATAGGAGCAGTACTCTCGCAAGGCGAGATTGGCAAAGATCAACCCATAACATATATATCAAGGTCACTCAATAGTACAGAAAAAAACTACGCTACTAACGAGAAGGTAATGTTAGCGATTGTTTGGGCACTAGATAACTTAAGAAATTATCTGTACGGAGCAAAAAAAATTAGGATTCTCACCGACCACCAACCATTAACCTTCGCCCTCAGTAACAGAAATAACAACAGTAAACTTAAAAGATGGAAGGCCAGGTTAGAGGAGTACAATTATGAGATTGTCTACAAACCCGGAATCACAAACAAAGTAGCTGACGCGCTTTCAAGACTCAAATTAGAGGTCAACACGCTTTCATCATCGAGCAACGAGACTACGCATAGTGCAGAAGAAGATGGCACCGAACTTATTCCACATTGCGAAGCTCCTATAAACGCTTTTAAAAACCAATTGATAGTGACGGAAGGAAACGGAATTTACGCTTATGAGGAACCACATCAGAATTATCATAGGCATGCCATCAAGCAAATTCAGGAAAAAACTAAACCTAAATATCGAAAAGAAGTCGTAGCGAAGGACAATAAAGTGACCGTGACAACAGTCTCGGGAAAAAGAATTCATAAGACCCATATTAAAAACTCACCAACTTAAATCAGTTTACATATATCTTTCCAGCTCATATTTATGGATAACAACAACAACTTTGAGCATACACAAGTATGACACTTCGATAGTGTCAGTCAAACAAGGGAATGGAAATATAATAAGTGGAAATTTTAAAATCATACATCAGATTGACTTGCGCAACTATATGGAAATTCTGGCGAACATCAAATCGGAATTAAAAGGAATTGATTCGACAAACATCATGGAACCTCAATTAAAATATCAAATTACCGAAACGGAAAAACTGCTAGGGGAACTTCAAGGTCAACCATCGAGAACAAATCGATCAATCAACTGGATCGGCTCTGCTTGGAAGTGGATTGCCGGCTCATCCGACGCAACCGATTGGGACAAGATTCTCAAAAGTCAAGACCGGATCATAGAAAACAACAATGAACAGTATAGAATCAACACCGCTATAACAAATAGAATTCAAAAGCTTCTCGACCAACATAACGAAATATTACTACATCTGGATGACAATACAAACCAAGTTTTCCAACAAATGATGTTTAATCGCCTACAAATAGTTAAAGAAGAAGTAAAGGAAATCATAAGAGCCATACAACTTGCTAAAGGTGGAATTATTAATTCTAACTTATTAGACAACGAAGAAATTGCACGTCTAGTAACAGAAATCGAAACCTTACCGTACTCCAATGAAATCGAGGCTATCGAATATGCTCAACCTACAATGATCACCAAAAACTCAACGATTCTGTATGTAATTTCGATCCCCAAAACCAGCAAAGAGGAATTCCATCACATTAAAATAAGGTCCACAATAAAAGACAACAAGCAGGTTCATCTGGAACACAAAGAAATCCTTATAAATCAACATAACGTATATGGAATTATTGATAAATGCCAAATAAGGAGCGAAACTACTATTTGTGACCTGAGCCAGCTTCAAGAATTGAAAGCAGATCATTGTATCACCCAACTACTAAAAGGTTTAGATGCCGGTTGTGAATTCACATTTAACGAAAAGGAGTTAATCGAACCCATAACCGATAATATTATTTTTCTAAACAACTTCCGTGGTGCAATAACATACAATAATTCAACCAAACATCTAGAGGGTAACTACTTGATTCAATACCAAAACGAATCAGTAGAGATAAAAGGATGGATCTTCACCAATAAAGAAACGAGAACATCTCAAATACTGCCGACTGTATTACAGACCAATATCACAGAACGAGGGATAAAACTTAATCTAGAATACTTACACGATCTACATATTAACAACATGTCGAAGCTTCGAAAACTATCAACATACCATCAAATAAATAATGTTACAGATACTATTGTCATAATTATCATTGCTATAGTAATTATAGGGTTTATAAGAAGAACAAGAAATCGCAAAGGGATAGCATCGTTCAAACACAATGATGTGGCCAACCAACAATCTGTAACAATCGGAACTCAACCATTCCAGCTGAATCTATAATCCACGGGACGAGGATTTTTAAAGGGGGAAGAGTTAAGATATAACATAGTGTCATTGACATCAACACGTGTTCCAACATTTAACTAAGCATTTTGATTATTTAGCATAAAAGTAAATTCTTTACACTTTCCCACATAACTTCCAAACTCAGCATTTTAATTATTGAGAACAGTTTGTAATTACTTAAATTTCACTTTTGTAATTTTCCATGTTAATTCATAATCAGCATTTTATTAATTTAGAATATTTTTGTAATTGAAAAATGTAATTTAGTCTAAAATCAGATTCAAAATAAAACGGACGTAGTCCAACCTATAAAATAAAATATTTTTTTACAAGATATGTGATAATAATCTTAACTTATATATATATATATATATATATATATATATATATATATATATATATATATATATATATATATATATATATATATATATATATATATATATATATATATATATATATATATATATATATATATATATATATATATATATATATATATATAATATATATATATATATATATATATATATATATATATATATATATATATATATATATATATATATATATATAATATATATATATATATATATATATATATATATATATATATATATATATATATACATATATATATATATATGTCTATATATATATTTATATATTTTTTTTTTGTTTTTGTCTTTCCAGACTAACCATCAATTTACATCTGAATTCTTAAAAACTAAAATATAATGTGGTCACTGTTGATCCAGCGATGCACAGTGCCTGTTGGTTGGTAGGTAGCTGCTCACATTCTAACGAGCTCGAAGGGTTTGGTTCTTTTAAGTCTCCTAACCAAATGTTCATTATCCAGTAGCCGAGAGGCTTCCGCATTGACATGTTCCATTAGTCTTGATTCATGCTTCGATGCAAATCGTTTTATTTCGAGTTTTATATCTGGAATCTCCAAATCACGATGCAAATCACTATTACGAATGTACCAGGGTGCAGTGACTATACTCCGAAGTACATTATTCTGGAAGTTTTGTATAAGTTTAATGTTAGTATTCTTAGTACAGCCCCAAAGCTGAATGCCATATAGCCATATCGGCTTAAGAACCTGATTGTAAATCAGTATTTTGTTGCATATGCTTAATTTTGACTTTCGCCCAATTAACCGGTACAATTGTCTATATTTAAGATCAAGCTCTTTTCTTTTCTTCTTCACATGCTCTTTCCATTTAAGTTTAACATCCAGAGTCATACCCAAGTATTTAGCAGAGTTCACGTTCGGCACCATCACATCGTTTAAGCTGATTGTCGGCGGATTAACCAATGATTTATTCGTAAAGTTGACATGGGCAGATTTTAATTCATTAAGTTTGATTTTCCATCGCTTGGTCCACTGGCGAATTTCATCACTTGCACATTGAAGTTTATTCGCCGCTTCTTCCACAGTTTGCTCTGTTGATAGAATCGCGGTGTCGTCAGCAAACGTTGCTATGCTTACGTGGTCGGGCTGTGGTATATCACTTGTATATAGTAGGTAAAGGACTGGACCTAGAACGCTGCCTTGTGGAACACCTGCCCTTATCTCTCTCAGTTCAGAATACTCATCTTCTTGTCTTACTCTAAAAAGCCTTTCAGATAAATATGATCTCATAAGATCAATATATGGCCCCGGAAGCATAGCATTAAGTTTATGTATTAAACCCTCGTGTCATACCTTATCGAAAGCTGCTGCCACATCCAGAAAAAAGGTCGAACAAATTTGTTTTTCTTCTAACGCCTTTTCTATAATGTCTGTTATTCTGTGAACCTGATCAATTGTAGAATGTTTGCATCTAAACCCAAATTGGTGACCTGGTATTAGGTCTCTACTTTCTATTATTGGCTTCATTCTCTTCAAGAGTAGTCTCTCCATTAGCTTTGAAATGATAGGGAGGAGTGATATCGGACGATACGATTTAGCTTCATTAGGCGGTTTACCTGGTTTTGGTAACATAATAACTTCCGCAACTTTCCAGGCCGAAGGAACATGTCTTAATCTTATAACAGCATTAAACAAGTAAGTTAGTTTAGCGATAGCTTTCTTTGGTAGTTGCTTTATAATTTCTCCCGTTATAAGGTCATATCCAGGTGCCTTTGCTGACTTCAGATTGAATTGTATTTGACAGGTAACTTCTTTTTGGGTTGTTAGAGGAATTCCACCCTCATAATTGCTGCTTTAATTTTCGATTATAATATCCGATTCAATCTCATTTATTCTCCGATTCAATCTCATTATTTCGATAATAGGAGGGATTTGCGTAATTGGGGTTTTTATAATTTTAGTTGCCTTCCATAGTGAGTAGTTCGTATTTTCATCAGCGGTCAATTTTCCCAGATACAAAGAAAACGATTTTTCATTTAGCTTCTGAATTTCTCGCTTAAGCTGTTGTGATTTATTATTTAGAATCGTCTTATCAGATGGACTCCTTGTTTGTTGTCATTTTCTCCTAGCTTTTCTTTTTTCTAAGACAAGATTCCGAATTTCTCTTGGGTAACTTTTACCAATGGTTTTTGATACTGTTCCATTAGTAGTATTCCAAGCGATAATCTGAATGATATCGGTGAAATTTTCTACCTCTTCTTCTAGGTCCTGAATAGTTTTTAGTCGTGTTTGTAAGTTAATCTTGTTTTCTACTTCAGATCTGAAGCTCGCCCAATCAGTTGTTTTATTGGCAAGAGTTGGTCTCGTTTCCTTTCTAATTATCTTGTCGCTTAGGGAAAGTATCACTGCAGAGTGATCAGAGTACATATCTGAATTATTTATCTACTTCAATAAAATTTGATGAAACTTGTTTTGATATAAAGAAATCCAATAGATCAGGAGTTTTACCTGCATCCGTGGGCCAATATGTTGGCTTGCCAGTGGAATGGACGTTACATCCCATTTATACTATTGCATTTTTAAGTTCTTTACCTTTGGTTGTTGTAAGCCTAGAGCCAAAGTCAACATGCTTTGCATTAAAAACACCCCCTAGTATAAATCTACCATCGAACCGTTGTAGGATATTCAAATAGTTCGGTTTCTTCAGGTTATATCTAGGTGGACAATACACTGATCCTATCTGAAGGCGTTGCTTGGTAGATGTAATTTCTACTATGGTAAGCTGGGTTTCGGGTAATTGATAATGCTGACATTCACGGTGTTTAATATAGTTTTTTATTATAACAGCAGTTCCACCTCTTGCTTGGTTATCCGGATGAATTGTTTCATAAAGTTGGTAACCGTGAATTTTAAGAAGATTGCCTGGTGGAGTGGGTCTCAGATATCAGACACACATCGATATTTTGCATTTTTAAAAACGCTTCTAGTTCATGCTTATTATTTTTAATAACGTTAGAATTCCAAGTAGCAATTCTCAGGTTTTCTTGGTATATCATTTTGAGAGAGTTGATTAGTATAATAAAGCAGAATTTCTCTGCTCCAATCTTTGTAGCCTTTCAGAAAGGTTGTTTATGGCATTCATAACATTTTGCATCATTTCCATCATAGTATTCGAATGAGTAGGGTTCAAATTTGGTCCGGAACTGATCTTTCCTGTCTCAGCTACTTGCGAATATGATAACCCACCTCTTACATGATGACTAAACGATTCTGATGGTTGACTTTTTTTGTAAATTCGTTGGTTTACTTAGATTTTTTTTTTGAAGTTCTCTCGCTACCAGGCATCCTCGGTAATTTGCAGGATGTGCTTGTGCACAGCTTGAACACTTTGCTACAGTATTCTTGGGTTTCTCACAAGAAATGTTAAATGTTTCTCAGCACATTTAACACATCTAGGTTCGTGTTGGCAGAACTTTTGAGTATGGCCATATCGCTGACAACGTTTACATTGCGTAATTGTACGATTACTTCAAACCGCTTCAATTTTTACACCCATATGGCACATATGTTTTATTTTATAAATTTTTTGAATATCTTTTTTGTTATCGAATGTCAGCATAAATAACGGAAGTGGAATTCTTAGTTCTTCATCCCCTTGCTTAGTCTTTTTAATTTTGTTGACGACATCAAGGATTTTAAAACCTCTTTCACTCAATTCTCTCTTAATATCTTCTGGGTCACATGATTGGTGCAAATTTCTAACCATAACCCTTATCGGTCGTGTATGTTTATTTTCATAAGAATGCCACTGTTGCTGCGAACCGTTTAGGTATTCTGTTAGATTTCTATATTCTGTCTTGGTGACTACATTTATTTTCAGTTGCTTGTTGTTCATCAATTTGGCTTGGAAATTGATGCTGTTATCCTGTAATGACTTGTTAATGTCGGAGTAATTTGTCACATTGCTAAGTACTACAGGAGGCAGAATTTGTTTACCTTTTTTAGGTTCTTTAATCTTTTAGAATTTTACATACTTTGCTGATGAGATATTTTTTCGGGCTGAGTTTTGGTTTTTTGAGTTGGATCTTTTTCAGTTTTGTCTGATGAAGTACCAGCTTGATTACATTTTTCTGATATTCCCTTCCTGTTTTTGGATTTTGGTAGTAGCCATGCTGTTTCGTGTGCTACTATTTCCTCTTCTTCGCTCGAATCAGGTATAGTAAAATCGTTTGTTTGTGGGTGACTTTGATCTATCATTAGTTTTAATTGATGGATTTCATTTCGTGCTTCCCTTAATTCAGCATGTAATGATATTATTATTTTCTCATTTAAATCATTCCCTGATATTTGTTGGGAACTGTTGTTACTCTGCTGAGGCTTTTGTTTTGGCTAAGTTTTCTACAGAGAAACTTCATGGCCTTATAGGAGATCTCATGATTAGTTTATCTATTTTAAATGGATTGTCGCTTGTGCTCATAAAGTGCGAATCAATGGGGTCAAACATCGATGAGGGTGAATTTTCCTGCATGGCCAGACTTTAAGTACTGCCGACCGATTTGGTGCAGACGCAGACCAAGTTTAAGACGCAGACTAAGTAATAATATATATATATATATATATATATATATATATATATATATATATATATATATATATATATATACATATATATATAATATACGTATATATATATATATATATATATATATATATATATATATATATATATATATATATATATATATATATATATATATAAACATATATATATATATAAACATATATATATTATATATATATATATATATATATATATATATATATATATATATATATATATATAAACATATATATATTATATATATATATATATATATATATATATATATATATATATATATAAATATATATATATATATATATATATATATATATATATATATATATATATATATTTATATATATATATGTATATATTATATAATTTATTTTAAAACCGCGAAGATTTTATATGACCTATTGTTTTAAAAAATCACCAATAAAGCTATAGTCACGTGGACTATAGCTTTGTATGTCTCTTTATTGATCGTTTTTGGTACGAACCACTCGCGCCAAACCTATAAGAAAAAAATAAATCAAAATGAAAGCAAGTTTTTAAAAATATTTCTTATTTTATTATATATATATATATATATATATATATATATATATATATATATATATATATATATATATATATATATATATATATATATATATATATATATATATATATTTAAATATGTATATAATATGTATATATAATATATATATATATATATATATATATATATATATATATATATATATATATATATATATATATATATATATATATATATATATATATATATTATCATATTTATTATTACAAACTAGAACTAAACTAAAATCATACCAAATAATTATTTAATAAATTATTAAAGTTGTGTGTATTGTAAATTAATATTTATTATACAGAAATTTCATGTATATTTACTTATAGCTTATTTATTTATACATACATATCTATATTTCCTTTTTTCTATTGTAATTTTACGTAAATATGCACATGCAGGTGTTCCTAAAATTTACATACATATGTATCATTAATTTAGTAACCATAAAAATATCAATAAACATATTTTATTAATTAAAATATAATTATAATATATGCTAACAAAAAAAAAATATAGTTTATTTGTAATCAATATTTATATATATATATATATATATATATATATATATATATATATATATCTATATATATATATATATATATATATATATATATATATATATATATATATATATATATACACACACATATATATATATATATATATATATATATATATATATATATATATATATATATATATATATATATATATATATATATATATATATATATATATATATATATATATATATATATATATATATATATATATATATATATATAAACATTTATAAACATTCAATATTTACATATATCAAAATGGTGATATTACTTCTATCACTTCGCACGTTAGTCCTTTTATCATTTTTAGACGTTTAAAGACGGTTCCGCATTGTATTAAACATTGCATCTTGTATTAAAGAGACTTAAGTATTTGGAAAAATAACCAATTTATTTAAAGTACTAGATTCATTATGAAGATGATAACATTTTCTTTTAATAGGGTTAATAATTATGATAATTTGTTAAACAATTCAAACTTTTACAACAGTAGAATTTTATTTTTTTTAAGGAATTGAGTACCATTAACTCTTAACAATTACTTTGCGTTTAAAGTCAGAAAATATGTTTTAAAGGAAACATAGTTCAGGCTATTATGAAATTTTTACGATTTTGGAAACTACATATATTTGTGCTCGCTAAATTTAAGACAGTGAAGTTTGCCATTATGTTTTATTTAAAATAAAAATAGAAATCTTTTAATTAAATAATAAATAGTTTTATTCAAATTCTATTTCAAAATAACTAAATATTGTTTCAATGCTCACAAATAAATTATACGATTATGTGTTTTATACGATAATCGTCACCTACAGAGAACTCAGATTTTGACATTAGGCTAAAACGATTTGTTTTTGTTTTTTTTGGTTAATAAATCATAATACTGTGGAATTTATGATCTCCGTTTTTTACGAACGAATAAACATTTGATAATAAGAATATCCGGGCAGAAAATACTAAATCGTAAAAATTTCATAATAGCCTCCCAGAACAAGAGCAACAACGACTAGCGTCGACGAATAAATAAAATATATTGCCGCGATATCACTGTTGTTAACATAACAAGAGCGTCAGCGCATGACGATGAAAAATGTCAAATGGATTCTGTAAGTAAGCGTACTCGATTGAGAAAATCACCAAAATTGTTTATCTAATATTTAATTTTATATACATACCATATGTATGTATCATCATGTTCCATAAATCAGAAGAAATACTTACTTCACAATATAAAAACTACTTGGCAATAGTAGCCGCGTTTAATGACTCCAACTAATTCAGATCAGATCACATTTTCCATGCAAACCAAAGGCACAGTTTGATCCAAATTTCATTTTGGCTCAAAATGTGTCTTTGGTTTGCATGAAAAATGTGATCTGATCTGAATCAGTTGGAGTCATGAAACACGGCTATTGTACCAACGGCGATAGAAATAGATTCAACATTTATTTCAACGAAAAATCGCCGTCGTCAGCGGTGATAATTGTGTGTGTATTGCATATTTTAATTTGATAGGCGATATCACTAAGCTTTGACACTCTTGTTCTATTTATACCTTTAGTTAGCTTTCAGAAAAGCTAATTATTGCTACTTATAAAATTAAAAGTAAAATTTTTGTATTTTCTTTAGATACAAATATTTATGTTGGTACAGATATGAATTGGAATTTAATAAAATCTTTACAACAAATTTTCAAAATAATCAACACAATCTGTGAATTTAAACGTAAGTTTAAGTTTAGATTGATTAAAAATGTGGATATGAATTATATGTGAATATCGTATGAGTATTGTACGAGTCTAAGAAGCCGAGACGATTGATCAACTAGTGTTCAAAGTATTCTCTTTAAACGTCTACAACTTAATATGAGGCCCTTAACGTAGAAAGTGCACAAAAGTAACCGCACGCTCTCTTTGATTAAGACTCCAACGGTACCTTTCCTTTCAGTTACTTAATATGCATACTTATATATATATATATATATATATATATATATAAATATATACATATATATATATATATATATATATATATATATATATATATATATATATATATATATATAAATTTATATATATATATATATATATATATATATATATATATATATATATATATATATATATAAATTTATATATATATATATATATATATATATATATATATATATATATATATATATATATATATATATAATATATGTATATAAATATATATATATATATATATATATATATATATATATATATATATATATATATATATATACATATGTATATATATATATATATATATATATATATATATATATATATATATATATATACACATATGTACATATATATATATATATATATATATATATATATATATATATATATATATATATATATATAGTTTTTTTAAAATTTAATTAATGTCTTTAATTATTATTTATATGAAGTGTTATTTAACAAAATACATTAAATTATAATTAAAGTTTCTAGATTATTTCATTTGTAATCTGGTTAGTAAATTATTTACAATATCAAATGTTAGTTTTTATTCTATAAAACGTTCAGGATAAGGCATATTACCTAACTATTAGATGTATAAGTAAATAAATTATACTTATTTATGTTTATTTATTTATGATCTTTTATTTTTTTATCTACTATTTTTTTTTGGAATGCTGGTCAATAATATCATTCACAAGGTTGAATAAAAATTTTTATTACTGGTATATTAAAGAACCACATACTCTCGTTATGTGTATTATTACACGATTTTCATTTCAGGCTGAAGTGATCAAAACATAATCATACCAATCCATTTAATAAAATAAGACTAAAAATTAACAATATGAAAGTGGGAAAGTTTAAAGTGGATGTATATACGAGTATAATTATGATATACTAAAATGTATATTACAAAGTATAAAAGACAAAGTGATTAAGTCGAACGGATCTAAAAGATATTTTATTCACAAACTTATAAATTTTTTTCTTATAACATAAAATTTAAAATTCGTTCTTTATTTTAACAACATCTGAAAAAGTAAAAAAAAATGAACAATTATCCTTTTATATTGTTTTATTGGCAAAGGTTTGACCGGAAAAATTAAAAACCATGTCAAATAATAGTTAAAATAATCAAATATCTTAAAATAAATTTGCAATTTAATTCGAGTGTAAAAGTCTAATTTTAATGGTAGTCGAAGAAAATAATTTTCAAAAAAAAAAAATTTTTCTATAATAACGGATAACAAAAAAGTAACATTAAGAATTTTATCTTAAATGCTTCTTCGTGTGACCAATATAAGTTACTATAGCCTATTAAATAAACCTAATTGATATTATTACTTGAATTATTATACACTTACGCATCACATTTAAAACATCCTCAAAATCAAAAATATAATCATTGAGATTGAATGTGATAATCAAAAGGATATTATAATTTTTAAATGAGAAAAATTAAGAACGTTATTGGTAGAGTTGTTTATTATATATTAAAGTTTACTGTTTGATGTAACTTGTAAATTATATTCTAAATAACATTATCATAGTGTTATTTCAACCGTAATTAAGGACTTACTGTTGTTAGTTAAAAGCCCATACCTTATAAGGTTATTTTTATATTTTAGTTAGCAATTAGCCGCTCTATTTTTATGTTTACAAACATTTAATTTCCTTCTATCTTATGATCTATGTTATATTTGAAGTAATATTAAACTTGTCTCTAGGACAGATTCAAAGGAATGAACTTAGGTATTGGTTTAGCTATTGGTTATTTGGACTATGGGTTTAGTTTGATGAAAAGAAAAATATAAATTATTTAATATTTTTCATTACATTCTTTATTTACATTATATTAACTGAAAGTTTGCCAATCAAATTCATTAAAAAAACAAATGTATATTATATTGAATAAGAGGTAAGCAGTTAAAATTATTGTGTTAGTTAGTAAAATATTAACTAACCAAATATAATTATATAACAATTTATTTATTTTGGTATAACAGTATTCATATTGGTTTTATAAAAAGAATAATCGCTCGATTAATTTGTATAATTTACTTGATATTTGTTTTTAAAATATTGCTTGTTTGTTTTTTCAAATTTTTAATTAATTTTAAAATAATTTTTTTCGGAAATAAAACCTAGCTTATCTTAATTTAAAAACTAAAACATTTTAAATAACTTTAAAATTTAATTTTTTAGATACGTTCAACTTTAAATAAAAAATGCTTAGTTTGACACAGATTAAATTGAATAGGCTTGTAGAGCTAAATTATTATAAATTATTAAATTCTGTGTTAATAAAATTCATTCATCACCAGTGGAATGTTGCATATCTAGATGTTTAAGATCTTCAATTACTTTTTTAGTTTGTTTTATATGTGCAACAACACCAGCTTCCGACTGTAAATAAAGAAAAATAAATAGCTACTTAATTAATTATACTCACAATATAGTTGATAATATGCATTTATGCTATTATATATTCTAAAAAAATATTTTTAAAAATATCTTAAGATAACAAATCATTTTATACGACGTTGTAACTAGCTTTCGTAACCTAAAGTCAGGTGCTAGTACACATATCTATACTTATTGATCACAAAAGTTGTGACCATAGACATGACCATTTTAACATTTTCTAGTTGCTTATACAAAATCAAAAATTCGCATTGAATTTCTAAATAATTTATTGAATAGATAATGATATTCGATGTGTTTGTTTATTGGTTCTCGATAGGTTTTTCGATATCCTTAGCCACTAATCATAGATTTTACGGAAATAATATACTAAAAACATTTTCTATTAAATACAATATCGAAGTAACAAAAGTTCGCTTAGTATACAATAAAAAAGTACATAATGCTTTTCGTATTTATTGTAAATCTTCGTCTTTTTTATCTTCTCTACATAATCGCCATTGATTTCAATCCATTTCTTAAGCCTATAGACAAACTTCTTTAACGGTTTCGAAAATCTTGCATTTAAAAGCTTATTAAGTTTATCAACAGTATCAATTATCTCAGCATTACTGTTAAAGACCTTTCCCCTCAAATTTGTTTTAATTTTTAGAAATAACCAGAAATCACAAGGTGCTAGAATCCGGGGAATCGTATTTTTCGTATGGTGCTGATCGTATTTTTCGATACCAGAAAATCTCAATAAAGTTTACTCGTTGTTTCAGCAGTGTGAGCTGGTGAGTTGTTATGATCTAAACAGTAGCACCGCAAATCATCTTTCTTCCGGTTTTCCAATTAATTTTGGAAAATGTTTGGTAATCACTCATTGGTATACTATTTTGCAGTTACTATTTTGCTTATTTTACAGTCTCACTCTTTTCCAGGGAAATATCAGCTACAATTTTAGGTGAAGTAAAGTGACAAAATTAATTTGTTGCCTAGCTATTACAGGTGGGTTTGCTTCTTAGATTAACTGTAGATAGAACACCAAACAAAAAATTCATACGGAATGAAAATTCAAAGTGAAGCATGAGACAATAGATGAGAAAATACGCATCACATTTAAAACATTTAAATAAGGTTGAAATTAGATGAGAAGCAACCATGAGATCAATAACGGAATACTTAACTCATTTTAAATTTTTTTTTTAATTTCATAAAAACATTAATTAAAAGTTTATCATAAAACACATTTAAAATTACAATAACGTGCTTTGTTTTATTTAAAATGACAAAGTGTAGTGTTTCATTGTTTAAACATTTAGATTCATTCAAAAATAAAAACATTTCTTAGATAAGTAAGTTTTTAACCATGTCAACAAATCATTATATAGGCCGTGCGAATAGTGAAAAAATTTTGTTTCTTAAGGTTGTTTCGCAAGGACGGAAATTTTTACTCTGGCTATTTTGACTTAACCAAAACCAAACAAAATAATCATAGAACAAAAGGAAGCTCTCTTTTTTAGCAGTGGTTGAGTTTTAAAATAGTTATCTTTGAGCAAAATATCCGACAAGCATACCAATTATTTATGAAAAAAAATTAAATTAAGCAACAATTGTGCTCATTATAATTTTGGTAGCTATATTTTAAGGCGGTTATTTCATTTTATTTTTGTGTGTAGCTAGTGCTGTTATTTATTTGAAATTTTGACGTAAGTATAAATTATTCAAAATTCTGTTATATTCTTAGTTAAGTGAATAAATTGCATTATTGAAACACGAAAAAAATTACAGTAAAAATCAAATAATCAAACAAAATCACAATATATTTTGTATATATAAATAGTTGATCACAACAGTCCAAGCGCAAATCGAAACTCAATTAAATAAAAAAAAGACAAGTGTCAAGCCAACCTTTAATGGCTATAGAAAATAACCGTGAATATATCAATAATTAATATAATTTATGTGCCAACATTCTTAATAATAGTTTTAATTGAATATATTTGGATTAAAATTGAAGTTTCATGTCAAAAAAAAAAAAAGAAATTAAAAAAACAAAAACTTTAGTTATTAAATATGGTTGTAACAGTGGCACTACAAATTTAGATGGAATTATATTTTTTTCATATGGAGTTATATTTTCTACATCACTATAATTTTTATGAAATTTTAATATTGTTATCTCATCCTCTTCTTTCTTTTTTTGCGATGTAAACAAATAAAATTGCTGTTCTATCTATGGTTTGCTCCTGTTGGGCTACATAAAATACGAAATTTTCTCAAAGACCGCTCAAACTATTGCACTTAAAATATCCCTCCCTAATAAAATCCTTTTTTTAAAATGCACTCGAGTATGGTTTTGGACCTCAATTTAAAATTCGTGGAACCCATCGAGCAGATTTTTTTGTATATCTCAGATAATTAATTATAGATAATTATTCAAGGCCAATTCATCAGCAAAAATGTATTGTGCCAATCATGATCTTCATCAACATTGGACTTCAACAGAGCCATAGTTACGTCGTCAGTGGAAGATTTTGGTCGACCTTCTCGGACGGAGCTCATCCTTTACAGTAAAATGTCTCTTCTAGAATCTTCGGTATCACTTGGCAATAGTCTGTAGACAGTACAATCGTTCCATATGAATTCATTGCATTCATTTGGCATTCATTAAATATTTGTAGTGGCTTGAGTTTACGCCCAAAACCGAAGAGAATGATATAGTGAATTTCTGTTTGCGTTGATGGTGGAAATTCGTCCTCAGCTATTTTGAGTTTTCTCGTTTTCAAAAAGATTTGGTATTTTTGGGTTTAAAAAAAAAATATTTAAGAGTCCTCTACTTAGTCGAAGTTTTATTCCTCCCCTCGTTTAAAATTTGATAATTGATTTTTGGAATTTAGGAGAAATCTATAAAAAATAAGGATATTTGAAATGATTTAATTTGATGTTTAAATTTTCTATTTATTCTACCGACAAACGCATTACTATCGAATGAGTAAACATTCTTTTAATTTAACTTTAATTGGGTGCAGAGTGAACTTTTAGACAGTCGGAGCTCGTTGTAACCATAAAAATATATAATACTATATAGAATGAACATAAGCAAAATTGTTGTTGTTTTTCCATACAAGAACGAAAAATTTCATGCCAATGGAAGGAAATGTTAAAATATTACTCAATAAATTATTTTAATAAAAATCATTCGACGACAGAACTCAATGGCGAACAATAATCATTGAAAATAAAACGTTGACAAGTTGTTTTATTGGTTCGCTAGTTAAGTCCAAAAACAAAATTGTATCCTAATCAATTGTTTAATTTAATTGCTTTGCGTAATTTTATGAATATATGCTATGAAAAATTAAAAGAATAGAGAATATTGTACACCGTAATTACACTATAACTATAATTACACTATAATTTTCTATCAAAGAAAATAATTTTTCTAAGGATATCGAAATATGAATATATTATATACGGAATAAAAAAAATAATTTTAATGAAACAATGACGAAGTGGGTCAGTCTATTCAAACAAACTAGATGCTCACTGAAAAATTATCCACACGGTCAAACCAACTGACGAAGTATCTCACATAATGACATTGGGCCTATTTAGACATGTATTTTTGCATCAACTTTTTTCTTCGTTTCTTTCCTCTTTACCTATAAACTAAAATTTGTGGTGGGAATTTTCCGATGCAAGTTTCGACAATAAATTTTCTGTATTCTCGTGTTGTTTATATAAAAAACAAATGATTGTGTTTGTATGTGTGGCTAATTTTTCCATTAAAATTTTTATTTTGAGCTGTAAACACATATCTATACTTCAAAAATATTATTGAACCGAGTCAAAGTATCAATACGAAATAAAACGAATTTACATATACATATATAATAAACATCGGGTGTAGAATACAAATCTAAACTTCAAGTTGATTCAAGTGTTGTTGATATGTGTTGTTAAAAATACTAGTCTAAATAGGCCCATTAAACATCGTATTTTATAATGGAAATTAGGAAGACCAATGAATCATCGTTACACAATTTGTAGCAAGATATGTTTCTTTTTATGAAACACACAAAAAGTATCGAGTAGAAAGTAATAAGATACTTTTAGTACAGGTAGTATCGATAATGAAAAGTGAATTCATCACCAGATGACCGCGAATCTATCCATTCGTTGACACAGGAAAATCTATCATCTAAAAAGTTAAGGCTCAAACATCTGCGAGTAAGATATTATTGACTTTTATGCTAGGTTTTACATTATATAAAAAACGTTATCAGGGGAAAAACACGTGATAAAATAATCAAAAAATACTTATTTTACATAATAACACACCAGTTCATAAGGAGAATGTCCGAAAATACCACATCCACTATTAATATTTTTAATTTTAACAATTAAAAAATACATTTTTAAATGACTGAAGTAATTTAAATAACAAAAAATTATTTTATTTTGATGGTTTGTTAATTTACAATTGTAATAAATGCAATTCTGGTTGGATCGCTGGGCGGATGACACGCATCCGTAAAAAATCATACTTGTTCAAAATGTCAACAAGCCAAAAAAAATCGGATTCCGCCAAAACAACAATAACCTCTCGCTTAAGTACCAGGAAACGAGATTGAGAATGGGCACGTGGAACGTGCAATTACTGGGTAACCCTGGCGCGTTGGACGGCATTGTCACATGTATGAAAAAGTATCGGCTGGAACTCTTAGCGCTCCAAGAAACTCGATGGCCTAAAAGTGGAGACCATGTGTCCCAAGGCTATACGTTGCTACACAGTGGAGATGACCTCAGAAATCTTGGAGTTGAATTTCTCATAGCGGCACAGGTAAAAAAGGCTGTACTGGATTTTCAGGCAGTCGATAATCCAATGTGTAAGCTTCGCTTGCACATGAGATTAGCCAACCTGTCAATTGTGTGTGTACATGCGCCCACTGATGTAAACCAACCCCAGGATAGACTCGTTTTATAAAAATTTGGATAATCTGATGGGCTCTATACCCGAGCACGATGTCAGATTGGTGACTTTAATGATAAAGCTGGCAGAAATCAGACAGACTTATGTTATCATATAGGTCCGTACTCCCGACTCGAGACTGCGACCGAAAATGAAAAAATAATGATGTACTTTGCGATCGCTCATGATCTCAAAGTGGCAAGTACATTCTTTTCTTGTAAATACAATCATTTGGAAATATGGACACATCCATGTAAAACTTCCCGAAGCCAAATTGACCATAGCCGTGTTTTAATATTTGCTCTGGATAGCGGCTTAGAATAGCGATGCGGAGCAAGCATTTTTCTCTATTTAAAATTCTATTAAATGCGCTATTTATAAGTAAATACGATTCATTTAGCATTAAACTATAATATTTTATTCAATAAGATATCAAAATTTGTAAAAATAAATATTTAGCTCTACCTATTTTTATTGAGCACTATCCGGAGTCGCTATCCATAGCAGCTATTATTTTATGGGAAATTTACGTAAAATATGGGTTTTTTAATGTTCATTTTGAAAACGAAAAATTTCATTAAATGCTATGTCAAAATTCATTTTTTGTACGTATTGAATTAACAGACACTCGCGGATAATATAATAAGTTTGAATAGAAATTTCTCAAGCTCTGGATAGTCCAAATATTAAAACATAGCTCATGTGTTGATTGCTAAAGGGCGAGCTCGGCTTGCTCAAGACGTGAGATCGTATTGGTCATCAACAAAATTCGTAAGCAGTGACCATAAACTGATCACTGCAGAGCTACGATGGAGATTTTCGTACAGGTCAGGGAGAACAGGAGAAAATAAAATACAAATAAAATTCTCCTGTGAAGGTCTGATAAATGAAGAAAGGCAACGAAAATATCAAAATCTTGTCAGCAACAGCATTTTTCGAGAATTACCAATCTGATGTAGTGAGCAGTATCTGGGAAGTATTGAAACCCTCGGTTGTTGATGCTGGAGGACGAAATTATCGGTGACTACCAAGGAAGATTCCATCCAAATCGGTCCTTCACTGATCAAGTTTTTTCGCTACGGATGATTCTTTCTAAGTACTATGAAATATCTCGCGATGAACACCAGGTACTCCTAGGTTTCAAGCAAGCCTATGACTCGATCAACCGAGAGAGGTTATGGTATGCGCTTGAATATTTACGAATACCGAAAAAATATGTACATCTGTGTAAAATGACAGTAACGCTATGTTAAAATTGAGTCACAATGCTGTGTTAAAATTGAAAACAGGCTATCGAAAACTTTTGCAATTACTTTTGGTGTTCGACAAGGAGATGCGCTGTCCCCGATACTTTTTAATCTCATGTTGGAATACATCCTTCGTAAAAGTGCAACACCTCAGGACAATATCTTATTCCGACAATCCAATCAACTTCTTGCGTATGCAGATGAAATCTGTGTGATTGGATTAAATGGCAATGTAGTGAAAGAGATACTTGATCCACTGAAACAGTGTTCAGCTTCCGTTGGTCTCAAAATCAATGAGTCCAAAACCAAATATCTGACCTCTGGTTTTCGAGACCAAGCCGTAATTAATTGGTTTCAGTAGTGGTACCCACACGTTTGGAGGAGTATTGAAATTTAAGTATCTTGGATCTCCCATTACTCACGATAATAGACTGGGAGAGGATATCAAGGTTCGCCTTGCTGCTGGCAATCGGGCTTTATATCCTCTACGTCCACTGCTGAAATAAAAATATCTTGCAAATACGGATAAGCTGAAACTGTACTAAGTGTTGATCAAACCCGTTGTCATGTATGGATGTGAGAGTTGGACCTTGACGGATGAGTACGAGATGGCTTCTAACATTCGAGAGAAGAATCGTGTTATATATGGCTCAAAACGCGACGTTGATGGCACATACCGACTTTTGTTCAACTACGAGATCAGGAATTCAATGCAAATTCCTGATATCGTGCATGAAATCAAAGGACAGCGAATACACTGGCTCGGTCACGTTCTGCGTGCTGATCCAAAACGTATGATACAGCGATCTTTAAAGGGTGAACCGCCTTTCGGTAGGTGAAGAGGTCGCTGTCGGCGACCATGGCTCCACGGCGTAGAGAACAACCTGGCATCTTCTGCTCTCAACAGTATGCTCTCAACAGTATGAAGAGCTAGCTCGTGATAGAAACCGATGGAGTCAGATTGTTGACAAGGTACGGGCCAATAATGGCCTATAACAAAACGCTATCGCAGTCAAACTTGCCTGAAAAATATGTGTTTGTGGTAGTGTGACTACCATAAAATGTATCAAATCGAATACTTTTTAGTACAGTCGTACTCACACTTCCACATAAAATTTGTGTAAGACGAGAAATTATTTTCGCACACAAACAATTTTATAATCAACTGCCAAATAAATTTGGTTTGAAATAAATTCATATTCATGTAGAATAGTAATATTTAATACTGAATTTTTACATTACAGTTAAAAAATTACAAAAATAAAGTCCGACAAGGATTGTTTTTTGGTTATGTAATCATAGCTGTCAAAATTTTGCAATAGTTTTTCAGTTTTACTATAAATTTATAAATGAATAAAAACGTTGTCTTTTTCTCGTAGATGGAGTTTTATAATTTTTTTCTCTTTTCTTCTTATTTGACTGTCAGTCAATTTTTATCACGGAATAGAACCTTTAAGGCTCTATTCCATGAGAAAAATTGACTGTCAGTAAATATTAAGATGGGACAATAATATAGATTTTATAGTAGTGTAAATGAAACAGAAAGCTATTTCAGTCAAACTTGACTGGAAAAATATTTGTGTTGTGGTAGTGTGACTGCCATAAAAAGTATAAAATTTAATACTTTTTATTGCAGTCACCCGCTGCAATAAAAAGTATTCAATTTTATACAGCGTTCTAAATAAAATTTGTGTAAGACAAGAAATTATTTTCGAACACAACCAATTTTATAGTGTCTATTTGACCATATATTATTTTGGTAAAATTATAATTGAATTGAAATAAAAATCATATTTGTTTAGCATTGTGATATTTAATACTTAACTTTAATTCACAATTAAAAACTCCAAGAATGAATAAAATATTGATTTTTTTGGTTATGGTTTCTTAAATAGTAGTCAAAATTCTGCTATAATTTGCTATAAATAAATAAATCAACAATAACGTTGTCTTTGTCTTTTAGTTGGAGTTTTATAATTATTTTTTTTCGTCTTTTTTTGACTGTCAGTCAATTTTTCCCATGGAATAGAGCCTTTAGTAGTAATTTTTTGTGCAGTAGAAATGTATTTTTGTGATTTTTATGAATTTAAAATTCTCCTAGCCTGATTTGAACGCTTTTATTCATCTTTTAGAAAATTTTAAAGTTCGTATCCATATTTGTATAAATTAATGTATTGATATGGATAGCAAATCTTGATTCAGTTTTCAATTATCGATATCCTTTATATGTTCGTTGGATCTTTGTTTAAAGGATCTTCCGGTTTGTTCTATGTAATAATGGACAATCTGAACATCGAAATATTTAAACATTTTAATTTAAAAGTTCAATTAAATCTTAATTTAAATTAAATTATTGGTTTTAACGTTGATTTGATATTGTCAATAAAGTTCACTATATGGTATATACTCTTAGGCAACTTTTTTTATATTATTTCTATGAAATAATTTTATGGGAATAATTTGGTTATATTTATTTATATAAATTTAAGTAAATAAAATTTCTCGAGTGACATGTTTAAGATTGGATAAGAAGTAACCCTTATGCAGCTTTAAATCTTCTCTAAAAATATCTTAAAAACTAAACGATTTCTGAAAAGGGTTGTCGCTTTAGTGATTCCTTTGATTAGATAGTAGTACAGATGTTACAAAAGAAATTTTCTTTTTGTATATTGTGTAAATGTGTGCTCTAAAATATAAAACGGACATAAAAATAGTATGCAAAATGGAATGGAATGAATACTCAAGTTAACTAAATATGAATGTGCTTAACTATTTATCGTTCTCTTTTAAAAAGCCACGCGGTTGATTATGTGACTAACATCAGTATTTTTTAGAAACCATATTTTTTTTAAGCTCAGGCATGGCCTGGGCCTACAAAATTTTGAAATATGCTAAGTTTCATGTATCTTTGATATTTTATTAGTCCAGATATGTGCTATACATACCTATGGACTACTGTTAGCCTTCGTCCATCAGAAATTCCTTTTCCTATGTGTGCTAAAATACACACTTGCAACGAACGATTCCACTAGATATTGTGCTATGTATTTCCTTTAGAGGATTTTTTGTTTTTATTTTTTCATATTTTATATTTTGTGTTATATACATATATATCGGTACAATAAAACCATCCATATTGTTGGTTTTGTTATTCAATAGTTTTACACATTCTGCTTTCATACTATATGAAATTTAAATTAAGATTATAACTGTAAGACTATTGAGGTTTTGATGTAGTGCCATATGGTAGAAGGAATTGAAAATTGTTTTAATACGTTTACTACCATTATACGTTCATTATATTATGGATAATATAAGATCAGTAGAAATTGTCTACTGATTGGTAGGATTCTAAATGGCTATTATTTTGAAGATTCGATTTAGCATAAGCTAGTTTATTTATTAGAAATTGATGGTGTTTTTAACGAAACGCAATCCTATTGATTCCGTATATTCATTCCTTCTGATTTTATTTAATATGAAAGGTTTAGTATGATTTGAGGATTTTAAACTATTCTACTTAACAATTTAAAAAAGAGTGATAGTGTTCAAATGACAAAGTTGCAAATGATACCATTTTTTAGTACAACATGGCCAATTCTATTTATGGATAATTGATTAGTGTTTTGACATCGACAATCGTATAAAAAAGTTTATTTTTAGGTGTTTTATTATCTTTTAACTTCCTATATCTCAGTGAACAGATCGAAATCAATTTGTAATATCGAGTTTAAATTCCAAGTGCATATGTTCATTTGCTGTTATCAAGTTCATTTGTTTGACTCACCGATCTTTTATTATAATTTTATGTTGCAAATTTTATTATAATTTTATTTGCGTGTTTCTTCATTACAAAATTTTTAGAAATATTCAAGTTGTTTTGTACTTTGGTTTTTTAGTCAAAACCCTCCTTAACTATAAGCACGACTGTATGCATATGTATTCTGTAATTTTACGGTATTGGTAAATATTATTCTATTCGAATACGGTTGTAATTATAGTAAAGAAAAAGAAGAGATATTAAAAGATATTAAAATACTCAAATCATAATAAACCTTTCTTTACGTGTTTGTTTTTTCGAAATGCGTCTTAAGTAAGAAACAAATTATAAATCCAAACGGTAGAGAAATCGTATCCGAATTTAGTTATTTTTAAATATTAAACTATACGAAAACATCAACTATTTATTACATTTATATTTTGAATATGTGATTTTTTTATTGATTTTTTTTTACGGTAAAAGCAGGCCATTATTGGCCCGTACCGTGTCAACAATCTGATTCCATAAGTTTCGATCACGAGCCAGCTCTTCATACTGTTGCAAGCAACCAGAAGATGCCAGATCACTCACTACGTCGTGGAGCTATCGTCGCCGTCAACGACCTCTTCGCCTACCGAAAGGTGGCTCTTCTTTCAAAGATCGCTGTATAATTCGGTTTGGATCAGCACGCAGAAATTTAATTTGCATTAAATTCCTGATCTCGTGGTTGAAATGAACTCGGTATGTGTCATCAACGTCGCGTTTTGGGCCATATATCTATCACACGCATGATTCTTCTCTCGAATGTTAGAGGCCATCTTACTTATCCATCAAGGTCCAACTCTCACATCCATACATGACAACGGGTCTGATCAACACTCTGTACAGTTTCAACTTATCCGCATTTGCAAAATATTTTTATTTCAGCAGTGGACGTAGAGGATATAAAGCCCGATTGCCAGCGGCAAGCCGAAACTTGATATCCTCTCCCATTCTATTATCGTGAGTAATGGGAGATCCAAGATACTTGAATCTGGATAGAGTAGACAGCCTACAACACCGCAGAGATGTTGCAGAACTGTGTGTGTTCTGTAGATTAATAAATGGTAAATGTTCTGCAGAATTAAAGGAGAAAATACAACCATTTGTTACGCCAGGACGGATAACAAGAGGAACGGTTAGTGCGCATGGTTTACGGTGAAGCTGCCGAAACCTCAAACTGAAGATGCAAAGCGCGAATTTATTTATCGAACATCTAAGAAGTGGAATTCGTTGGTCGGTTTTCAGTTTCCGTTGAAATATAAAATGCACAAGTTTAAGGCGGCTATCAACCTTTACTTGAAGGATCGACTGCTCTTGAGGTGACGACCAAAATAAATCAAAATACAAAATTATTTATTGGCTGATCCGTGATAAATGCCATTTAATAAAACATGTATTTGTTGTGATCCTGATAAAATAAATAAATATATATTTTGTAGTATATAAAAAACAACGGACACTGGCAATAAATAGTTTATTGCCGATACACTAAAAAACACCCAACTAGTTAATAATGTAACAAAATATTTTAGAATAATAGAAACGCCATTGAAATAGAATATGTACTCATAAAAAATAAGGAAAAACCCATGTACATAATTAGGATTAAATATTTGTTAGTGTAATTAGGGTTAAGAATATGTACATAAATAAGAAAAATGTTTTAGTTTTAGAGAAAGATTATTCTTTAAGTTGTGAATAGTGACAATTTACAGCTTAAATAAAACTACTCTTGAGTCTTGATTTGATCATACATGTCACAAAATTAGGTTATTTTCGAAATCGAATATTTCATAATTGCTATTTTCGACATCAGCGAAACTTTCGATATATCGAGAAAAAAACACCATCGAAAATTTCATAATAGCTTTTTTCGTCGTTATAGAAACACTCGATACTATCGAGAAAAAACGATATCGAAAATTTCATAATAAGGCCCCCGAGTTGTTGTACTCTTAAGACATTAGCCTTCCTCCATTCGCGCTTCTTCTGTCTACAAATGCGTTTAGCTGTCCTCCTGGCAAGGACTGCTTTGTTTTTTCTTGCAACTGTAAACCGAGTCTGTGCTTCGTAGTTTTCACTATACCGAGAACGTGCTGGGCAGCATCGACAACCGAGGTTTTCAATACTTCCCAGACACAGTTCACATCATCAGATTGGTAATTGGATCGCATAATGCTATTGCTGACAAAATCTATATATTTTCGTTGCGTTTCTTCATTTATCAGACCTTCACAGGAGAATCGCATTGTATATTCTCCTGTTCTCTCTGATTTGTACGAAAATTTCCATCGTAGCTTTGCAGTGACCAGATAATGATCACAAAGCTACGATGGAAATTTTGCCTACGAATTTGGTTGACGACCGATAAGATCTCACGACTTGGACATTCCTAGCCCGCCTTTAAAAATCAACACATGGTCAATTTGGCTTCGGGATATTTAACGTGGATGTGTCCATGTTTCCAAATGAATCTTTTTATGAGGAAAGAATGTGCTTACTACTGTAAGATCAAGAGCGATCGCAAAGTACATCATTCTTTCCCCATTTTCGGTCGCAGTTTCGTGTCGGGAGTACGGGCCTATATTATCGCATTAGTCGGTCTGATTTCTGCAAGCTCTAGCATTAAAGTCACCAATCTGACATCGTGCTCGGGTATAGAGCCATCAGATTTTACAAATTATTGTAAAATGAGTCGTTTTCTTGAGGTTGGCTTACATCAGTGGGCGCATGTACACACACAATTGACAGGTTGGCTAATTTCATGTGCAAGCGAAGCTTACGTCTGAAAGTCCAGTACAGCCTTTTTTACCTGTGGCCCAATGAGAAATTCAACTCCAAGATTTCCGAGGTCATCTCCACTGTATAGCAACGTATAGCCCTGGGACACATGGTCTCCACTTTTAGACCATCGAGTTTCTTGGAGCGCTACGAGTTCCAACCGATACTCTTTCATACATGTGACAATGCCGTCCAACGCGCCGCCAGGTTTTCGAAGTGACTGCTCGTTCCACGTGCCGATCCTGAATTTCGTTTCCGGGTACTAAAGCGGGGGGTCATTGTTATTTAGGCGGTATCCGATTTTTTTGTTTTTGTTGACATTTTTAACTGTAATTGTTTTTTACGGATGCGGGTCGTCAGCCCAGCGATTCAACCAGATTTAGTCGCCTCCTACGACAAGCTATGGATACTGTGGTGGTATTCTATGGGTCTCATGTTTCGTTCGTAATATTTACAAAACACAAATGCCTTCAATCACGGGGCTTAAATTTTTTTTATTGAATATGAGTTTGAAATATTGCATAAACAAATATTTATTTGAAAATGTGTTTTCATAATTAAACATCAATTCCTGCAGCCCGGAATACTTTTGCAAAACCTACAAATCATGGATAATAAAACTTATTATTAAACAAATGTATATTATGGAACTTCCTGCTCGCTGATTGTTGTAGTATTATATTAAGCCAATTCACTGTTATATGTTACCTTCATAAATTACTCCGGACATATAGACTAAAACTATATTTTTATGATGCAATACTATATACAGAAAAAACGTTTTCAGTCAACTATGTTTTAATCGAAATTTTATGGACGGTAGATTTTAGGTACCATTTTCACGGTAAATTTTGTCTAAATATTTCATGATAAAGCCCCAGAATTGAACCGACGAAGATTATTGAAATATAAATAATTATATATCAGTCAATTAGGATAATTATAATACTGATATTGTTTATATTTTATTATAAAATATTCTTTAATTCACACATAAGTTTATTTTGTAACTGAAACACTCATATCCTAGTAAGATCATATTCAAAAAAATTTACGGATTATACAAAATAATAGTAGTAAAATTAGAAATTTTTATTATAATGAAAAATTAGACAAACAAAATTTAATACTTACGCTTGCGGTGAGATTCATAAAATCATAATATTTCTGAAGTACTTTAATCATGTCTTGAAAATTATCATTTTGCAAATAAGGACGAATTCGCATTTCATTATCTTCACTTTCTAAAACTAAATAACCAATTAGTATGCTAACATAACTTCCTAGCATTGTATGCTCCATGTGATGACCGGCTTTTTGTAGCACTGAGAAAAAACACGTTATAATATTTGTAAATTACCTCACAATGTACGACTTACATTTTGTAACAGTTTCCTGCACTTCTTCTTGAGATTGGGTTTTTCGCTCAGATTTTTTTGGATTTTCCAAAATAGCATCAGTTTTCTCTTCAGCTTGTTTTGCCAATTCATCACAATTATTAAAATATTCAACAAGAGCTTTAAATGCTGGTATCTGATTAAATTTATTACCAAAATCTGTTGGCGCATTTGCCTCCATTATTAGTTTTCGATTTAATTTTGTGTACATTGTTAAATTGATCAAAAATAATAGAACCTATATTATATTAAAAAAATATGTTAAAAATAATAGTGAATACTCAAATTGGTATTATTTATTTTTTAATAAACTTACTAATACACTTAGCTCAAATACACATTGTTCAGGTATATAATTTGGTGCTTGAAGTAAAATGTGTAAACTGGTATCAACAATTCCTGCTTTCTTTCCAAATACCTCACTACCGATTGCTTTATCATTAAATGTATGAGTTAAATTGATTAAAACTTTTAATGTAGGCACTAACGCTTCGCGAATAACAACGCCAGGGTTATCTTTTGGTGTACTTTGATTGGTTGGATAAAGTGATATTTCCGTATCACATAATTTATACAATTTAACCAACGTATCGATTGCAATGCCATTGCTGTATGATAAAATATAATTTTGATTTTCTTCATTATATTGTGTTACATTTTCTAACACGCGCAAACATCTTTCGATTTTGCGTAGTTTTTCTAATAAAACATCGGTCCAATCGACCACATAATCCGATATTTGACGACAACATTCACATATAGTTTTAATAATATGCTCCAGGCCTCCTAATTGCCGTAATTCTTCTTTAAACCATTCACCAGCCCTTTTTGAAGTTAACGATAATAGTGTCTCCATTGCAAGAGTTCCAACCTACAATAATAAAATTTTATATCAAATCAACTAATTTACATTGTTATTATTACAGCGCAAACATTTTTATATTCTACATATTAAAATATTATTTTTTGTCGCCACAGAGTTTTGGTATTGATGATTTTGAAATGAACAAAAAGTAAATTTAAATAAACGAAGAGTGTGAAATCTTATTGATTTTTAAAAATTATGAAGCAAAATTTGACAAGAAAAGACGGACGGTAATAAAATTTAAAATAACAATATAATTTTGAAAACAATAACTGATTATTTAATTAAAAAGTTAAAGATCGTAAATGTGTGGTGGAAATTTATGAATTAGATATTGCATTTGAAAATAAAATTTAATCGAATTAAATAATTTTACCCCTTGTCATAAATTAAAATTTTGAATTTGAATTTCGTAAATTAAAAGTTTGGAATAAGGTCAAATTTTCTTTCTTTTTCTGACGTGTTTATCCATTATTTTTGTGCTAACATGTTGTATTCATTGTATTTAAAATCTGTGTTAGAGCATAAGTTTGCATAAAGTCGGGCTTGAGGATGATTTTTCTCTTTTACCATCGATTTTTTTTATTTTTCTCAAAATCACGAACAATTTAACATTAGTTTACTCATTAAACTAAAGTCTTAAATAAAACTATTTATCTTAGCAGACAACATCAGAATCGGAGGGTTATCTTTATCTATACTCACTGTGATATTTTCTAAGTTTAAATGAGCAGCTTTTCCTTGATTTTTTATTTCTTCACAAAGTTCTCGTACTTTATTTAAATGTTTTTGCATTTGTTGTTTACTGTTTGGACCACAATCATCTAAAACATTCTTATGACTAACATCCGATTCCAGTAGATTGAGCATTAATTCTAATGAATTTCTATCTAAATCCATATTTAAATTATCTTGAGATAAAACAAACATGACGGTCGCAGTACATAGTCCTGAAAATAATATATGATAGAAAGATTTTTATACACAATCATACTTCAATTATTTACCTAAACTTTGATCTTTTGTTGCATCATGCAATGCATTGAAAAATTGGGTAACTGTTCCATGTGCACGAACATGCATTCTAAACGCAGGTGTCATACACTTTTGAGCTAATTGTATTGCTGAAAGACATCTCGTCGATAGTGGATTACGTGGTTGCAGAGAATCCAATAGATATTCTACATCATCATCCATCTCTTGAAATTCCCCGATCTCTTGAATTTGATGAGCTTTCTTTACATTACGCACAGTAACAAAGCTTTTAGTCTACAACAGTTTGACAAGAATTTATTTAATATATTTTATTTTTTTTACACAATATCATAAAATCATATGTCAAAATATCTTAGAACCATAAATCTGTCTGCCTAGGATTTTAGTTTTAAAATCATCAAACTATTAATTAACTGTGCCAAATTACTGAAATCGACTCATATCTGCTTGCTTTAGTTAATACACGAGTATTCAACTCTTATATAATTTATAATAGCACAATCTATCTAAAATTTGCATCAACTAAGTCTTCCTTATTAAATGTATCACTTGAGTTAGATTAAATACACAACATAAGAAATATATGTAGCCGTATGGTTATCAGATAATGGAAGTATTAAAAATTAAAATATTGTACTACAGCCGTGTGGCTACTGAGTAATCAACGTTATAAATTAAAATTTTTATATAAAATATAGATAATAACCTTTTTCGGTATGTTATCCTGTTCAATTTTTTCTTCTTGTAGATTACGTTTTGCCCGAGTCATACGTGGTACAGCTGATGTTTCACCATCGAACTCATCGAAAAATGGATCAGCAACAGATAGTTTGGGGTGATCGTTGGTTATTGGTTTTTCTTTGGTATCATCATCCCATTTATGTTTATATACGTGTCGTTTTTTATTACTATCTATAAATAATATATAAATATATAATGATGATATCAAACAATAATATATGCAATAAAAATAATATACAGATATATATATATATATATATATATATATATATATATATATATATATATATATATATATATATATATATATATATATATATATATATATATATATATATATATAAATAAATAAATAAACAAATAACCTTGATCCGTTACCAAAGCTCGACTTTTAAATATACTGCCCTTCTTTTTGGATATAAGGAGCTTAACACTAGGTTTATCGTTTTCTTCCATACCAATATTCTGATCATGCAAATTTTCTATTGATTTTAAACCATCCTTCTCTTGAGAAGAACTATCGCTATGCACATCAGCTTCACATTCGTACCATGATCTCTTTAATTTACTTTTCATCTTATATTCTTTTTGAACATCGTTTGTGTCAAACTCGCCTAATTTTGTTTGCAGTACGGACCAATTATTATTTGCATTTGTGTTTGAACCTGGTAGTAGAGTACCTTGATCAAATTTATTAGAAAAATCAGCTGGGTGTGATGATTGATTTATGTCTGATTTCTGAGTTACAGCTTCCATTTTAACTTCTTCTATATTTTTGCGTTTTCGTGCATAACTTCGCCCCATGCGTTTTACAATAGGTTCTTGTACATTATCATTATTATTATTACTCATATTATTTATGTTATTGTGATTTATTCGTGCATTTCGACCAGGTTTTTGTTTTATAACCGTATTAGTTTGTAATTTAGGTACTGTTTGCACAACGGTAGGTGATTTCATAGCACGAGTTCTTGTAAAACGTTTAAGACGGCCAGGCTCAGGGTCTGACTGTTGTTCATGCTTCTCATCTACTTGGAAAGGTACTGATACTAGTAATGTTTTCGGTGATAAATTTGAATTAATCTCCTCAGTATTATCTTTTTTAATCGTCGGTAGGATTAATTCTCTTTCACTTTCCGATTCAAAAACTGTGTCTATCGGTAAATTTATTTCGGACGGCGGTGCAGCAATAACAGAACTTTGTGACGTATCAATATCACTCGTAAGATCACTGGATCCTCGACTATGAACAACACGACTATCTTCAGGTACACCAATTACAAATGCTGTTTCCTTCGATGATATACTACCGAGTACAGAACTCTGGGAATCAAAATCTTTATCTGAGGGCGATGCTAATGTTCTATATAAATCGTAATTATCAGTACCAGGTAATGGAGACGTATTTTTATCTGATTCTTTGTTAGGTACAACCTTCGTTTCTATTGAAGGAACTATGGTCGTAGCTAAAGGTTTTATTGGTTCTTGTAGTTGTTTTATTACTCTGTCTGTAGTCAATTGTGTCCTTTTTGTTGACCTTGTCACACGAATTTGTTTTACAGCATTAACATCAATTAAAACTGAAGGAACTATAATTTCACTTGGTGGGACTGGTATAGATGTCGATGTAAGATCTGGTAATTCTAATAGTAAATCATTGACTATAGATTGAGAAGGAGTTTGGCTAGGCTCCGTAATAGGTTGTTCAGGCAACGGTTTTATATTCAGCTTAAGTAAATGATCTTTCTTTTTATGATGATGATGATGTTTTTTATATTTTTCACTTTTAGTATTATTATCTAGAATGTTTGTTTTAATTTTAATTTTAATACTATCCGGTTTAATTTCAGTTTCAATTGGTGATATTTCTGGTAATGGAACAGTATCTGTCTCATTCGTATCTGATAAAACAGCTAGTAGTTCAGCTGTTGAAGCTAATGCGCCAATATGTTGATTCGGTAATGTCGGCGAAAATATTGCATCTTCACTATCAGTACTTATTAACCTTGAAGTTCCCTTTAATTAAACAGTTAAAATTTTAGAATTTATAACAATATTTTTTGAATTAATTTATGATATTTATTATTCATTGGATATACCTCAAGATACCTTAGTAGTTCGTATTCCATTACTAAATTTATTTAATTCATACTAATATATATATATATATATATATATATATATATATATATATATATATATATATATATATATATATATATATATATATATATATATATATATATATATATATATATATATATATATATATATATATATATATATATATAAATAATATGTATACACATATATATATATATATATATATATATATATATATATATATATATATATTTATTTATAATATTTAACTCTACTAAATTCAAAGCTAAAATTATCTTCTTTTTGGTTTGGACATACAGTCGATTGATAAGATAACACAATTAGTATATGTAATTAGTATACTTGTAGTAAAAATGTTTTATTTTTTTTTAATTTTTAACTGTCATTCAATACACATCCACACATAAGAAAAGTGAACATACTGTCAAAATATTAATGAATTAGCTGATAATGTAATTATATGCATGTGAATATAGGACATCAAATAGTTATTTAAAACTGTTGTGTTTAATATTCCAATTTGACAGTGAAATATTGATATGGCAATTTTCATGTTTATATTTCTTTAAAATAATAATTATGTTAAATGAACACATGTTGTGGTATATTTCCATATAGATCTTTACAAATACATATACTAAAATATATTTTATTTTCAGAGAAATTGAACTTTACAAAATGGTTTTCAAATTAACTTAACATACATCTGTGGTAATTATACGAATGAATGTTTTTCAATGTTACTAATATAATATTTCAGATTAATTCTATATCATAACCATCAGAGTAAAATAATAAAAAAAAAATTACGTGTACTTTAATATGTTTCATTGAATATGGTTCACCATAGTAAAACTTGATAAAAAACTGTATGTGCTCATTAAAGCAATTCATAAAACTTTACAACATTGGCATTGATTTTGTTCTTAACAGCAACCCAAAGCTATAAGTATAGGTAGTCGAATGTGGTTAAAACGCTCAAACTATGAGAGAATCTGAAGAAATTAATTATTTTTTCGCTTTATACATTTAAAAACAATAATGAGCTTGACCAATAAACATGATTTTCATCAATAAGTCGGGATCTCATTTAAACAGTTTCAAGAACCAACAAAACTACAGAGTTTAAGACTGGTAGGCTTTAATAGATGAAACAATAGAAAGAGAGAGAGAGAGAGATACAAAAATAGGAGAGAAACAAAAATGACAATAATTCAAAACTTTCAATGATCACGCGTTCAACACATAAACTATGAAAAAAGTACACTAGAAATGTAAATAATAATTATTCTCAACGACTAATTTCTCCTTTTTGGGGGAATTCTGTTAAAGTAAAAAAAAAGTATCAAACTGTTGAACAAAAAATTAGCGATTAATAGTAAAATAAGCTACTAATAAAAAAAAAATTAAATAGTTCATCATGATTGATAACCTAGCACAGCAAAAAAGGGGAAAAGGAAACCGGATCATCAACTGAATCCAAACATATGAAAAAGAAAGAAAAAACGGGTAAAAGTGTAAATAGATAGCATTCTTAAGCTCTGTGGCTTTAAAATGAAATTAATTTTAAAAAGTTCTGTAACGATATCTGTAGAAATATCTGTAACGATACGGAGATTTATAAGTGGCAGTAGGTAAAAAGAGCTGTCAATGTAACAAATTAAAATTTTCTATCAAGGGGAGTTCACGTAGTGTAAAGCAGTGTTGTACCAAGTCCATTCTATTGTGAACAATATGATTTATAAACCAAACTTGTGTGCCATATTCAAGTAGTGGTTGTGAACCTCATGTAGATGATTTTAGTAACATTGAGTTAAAGAAACCAGCATTTAACGAACCCAAGTACAGAATCATAATACCCAGTACTATAATATAATATAACAAAAGTGGCCCATGCAAAAAAGCTCACTGTCACAAGATATTAGCAAAGATTATTTTACATAAAGACGACCCAGCAAAAGCAAAAATGTACAGTATGAACGATTTTTTTGGGTTTGTTTGACTATAGGACAAGGGTACCCGTCACTATGTACCCGGAATTATTATTTTTATATTTTAAAATGTTTCTCTGATTGAACTATCTTTATAGTATATAATAATCTTTGGTATTAGTTAAATCTAAAATGCAGGTATTAGTTAAATCTAAAATGTAGGACGAGTCAACTTGCTGAAGTAATCACAAGACAGGACATAAAGTACGCTTACAAGAAGAAGTGATTCTATGATATTTGCTGGCATTTAGTTCATCTTTACGCACCAAAGTGTGTTATTGAAGTGATAAAGGTCATTTTGCCGTTCCTTAAGTAATTAATTTTACCTATATAATTATACTAGTGGGTTCAAAAGTAATTTGAGCACTTATAGTATTAATAGTGATAAAATTAACTAATAGTGATTTTTTACCATATTTTATATTTTAAACAAAACAGAAAACAATATTATTAGAACAAAATTCTTATACATTCTAAAATATAAATCTTAAAATAAGACAATAAGACAATAATTCGTAAAATAAGACATTACCTGGGAGGCTATTATGAAATTTAAACGATTTCGGAAAATATGAAATCGTAACATACGATCCGCGGCGGATATTTCTATTATGAAACTATATTTTAGGTCGTAAAATTTAAGACAATAAAGTTTGCCATTATGTGTTATTTTTAAAATAAAACAGAATTCAAATAATAACAAAAAAGTTTTATCCAAATTATAATTTAATTAACTTCAATTATAGAACTTATATTTTAAAATAATGTTTTAATTTTCACAAAAAATGTACGATTATATGTGTTGTGTATTTCGTAAATACGATATTCGTCACCTACAGAGCAATCGTACGGTTTTCATAAAATACGATTTTATTTTTTCCATTTTGTTCCTCAGTAGGCAATTCTTCGTTCTTTTTCTCTACGAATTTAACGATATCATCATCACATACATCCAGATCTGGTCAGAAAACAATATTTTTCACTAGAGGGGCATATATGTTACCTCTCTTTCAGTTACTGCTTCTGCACCACATCTCTCCAAGCTGAGTTTATGTTCTCGAGAAAAGTCATCAATAAAGAATGCACGATGTTCAAATGATTTTTCCAGAACTTTCTTAAGGTTAATTCTGTCTGTGAGGTGAAAAATCTCTAGAATAATGCTTTAGTGTACATTTTCTTGAAATTACTTATCACTTCCTGATCCATAAGCTGAATCAGAGGTATGACTGTATTACGTGGAAGGGATGAAAAACAAGCTCAAAATCATTACTATAAAAAATCTGTTTAACAAATTGTGCGAATTGGTAGGTAATAATTTTAGAGTCTTTAGAAGGTCAAATGACCAATAAGGGCGGGATGTAAAACCGGGGTTTTCATCGTCTGATTACGATCGATGGTGTGAATGGACAGATCTATGACCCCTGTTGGAGTGCAGAATTCATGGTCCGACCCATTTTCCATGTTAGTACTATAGGGTGGACTGGAGCTACGCAAAGTACAGATGGTTCTACGTAATGACAATTTAGCTGTAATGCGTAAGGTAGGATGTAATTGAGCAAACATGTGTTTTTTTCTCTCGATAATTTTTTCTTGATTTTGGTTTGGTTTTTTATAATTTTAGATATTGAAGTATAAGGTGGTGTGTATAAATTTCCGCATTATAAATATTATTTATTAAATATTAACAAACAAATAAAAATGTATTACAAAGTTCAAATCGCCAGTGGGTATCAACTAGCTTTCTTAGCCGCAAGGTTGAAATTTAGTTCAATAAAATAATTGTCGCACGGCTATCAGGACCTTTATTATGAATAAAACAATAACCTATTGTGTTTACACAAATATAATTTTCTATAATGAATTTTAACTATTTAAAATATGTGTTTTTAAGTAAGTTTAAGAAGCGTATATCAGATTAGATTTTTAATGTTTCAACTATCTCAATAAACACTAGCAATATTTCTTTATAATATGTATTTAAATTGTCTTAATAAAACTAACTTACACATAAGACACATTACCAAACGATAGAGATAGAGGTTTTAATAGCTATAATATAATCAATTAAGGCAACATAATAACCATTAAAAGCCATTACAGGAAACTATTGCTATTGAAAATGATGCTCTTTTAGACACGCCGGCTAGCTTACTACCTCAACTGAAGAACTACCAGATTTAGATGAGTTTGACGAAATATGGTGGATTGGATAAAAATTGTGAAAAGCAGAAATAATAATGTTCCTTGGAATTAATATATGAATGTTGATAATGCTGTTATTACTGCTCTCAAACCAAGTGATGAGGATATTATAGAACGTTTACTTGGCACAGTCAATAATTTAATAACGATGATGATGCTAAAGCCAACGTCAAGGATGAATTTAAGTTTGTTTCTTCACTAAATAAAAAATTCATATATAACGAAGTACGGATATAACAACGGAACTTCATCGGTCCCTTGACCGTTGTTATAGGTTTATTCTAATATTTCAAGTGTCTTTTATACTTATTACCAAACGGTACAGATAAGAGGTTTTAATGGATATAATATAATTCAATCTGTAACATTGTACAAAACAGACCAAATTACACATTTATCTCTTTCCCACCGGGATTTACTAACACGATTGATGAAGTTGACAACATTACTATAAAACAATATTTTCAGACATATAACCGAAGTTAACTTAGAATCTATTACGAAAATATTAGTTTCATCTTTTTTATGAAAGTAGAGAGAAAAAAATTTATGAACTCAAAAAACAAAATCCGACTATTAGCAGTAAGTAAATTTCATACTCGTATAGTCCTTTCATATTTTTTTTGAATTTCTGTTATAAATACAAATTGAATTTTAAAAAATTCTATAAATTATATAGTGTTATATTTTTTTAATAAATATTTTTTTTATATTTTTTATTTACGAATTATAAACTAATGTATACTTTTAAATCAGTATAAGAGATACATACTTTAAAAATTCTCGAATATTAAAAATCGAGTATGTATTTTCATAATAGAATCTATGACACGATTTAAACCAATGTTCCATTTTTCGATAGTTATGTATTTTTACCAAAATCAGTTCTACCAAAATCAAATTCACTTTTCTTTCTATTCTTTAGTTTTTCCGTATTTTGGGAAAGTTAAAAAAATAAATAAAATAGCATTTCTTGGGAAAGAAACTCAAAAAAATATAATTGAAGTATATTGAATGGCTCTTTCTGATTGCACATTGAACAGAAAATGCGAGAGTAGAAAAACAGTATGCAATCGGGTTAGGACCCGTTGCACATTTCAGCTAAGCTAAGCGATATGAGCTATGTCGCAGCTCTTAGTTGAAGATAATGAGTTTTAAATGGAGCGTTGCACACTTGAGCTAAACTATGCGAACTATTGTGTTGTTCACGTGGTTCGTAGTGTAGTGTAGCGTAGTTATGACTACAAAACTTATATGACCGTTTACCTGGACGTGTAGTGCAGTAACTTTACCAATATGCCCCTGTTGTTGAAATATTGTACTCAGCATAATTGAGATTTCTAAATGTTTTTTTTTGTTTGGCGTTGGTGTTAAAAAAGTTTTAATTACTTCTATTTCCTAAATTTAAATTACTGTCATTATCAATATTAATTTTGTTTTTATTTTCAATAACATACGATTTAATTCAAAATCCGAATGATTTTGAATTAAAACTTTTGAATAAACCATAACTGTCAAAAGATAGTACACTACACTACGCTAAGTGTTCACGTGGTGCGTAGTTGCAACTACATTACAGCATTTTGACCATAGTTCATAATACACTACGGTAGTGTTTTTCGGTAGTCTTTGTTCATGTGGTGAGATAATACACTACAATATACTACACTACGAACCACGTGAACAAGAAATATGTTTTTCTGTTTAGAGCGATGCAAACTAACTTAGCTCTAGTTGTCTTTGCATTGCAAATGTCAGCTATATCGCTCACAAAATATCTTTTATATACAATATTTTGACAGATAACTCGTAGCATTTTATTTGCATATGAATGTATATGTGAGTGATGTTATAGTTGAAGTGTGCAGCGGTATGAGTTAGGCGAGCCTAGCTTAGCTAACTATTTTTCTCGCTTAGCTTAGCCGAAATGTGCAACGGGCCTAATTGTTGCGAAAATATACAATTTCGACATTTTTTCCTACCCGAAAGAAAGAATTTATATGTTTAATATCCTTCTTTTCACATACATCGAAATAAAAATAAAACAGTAATCACTCTGAAACAGTGGAAAGAAATTATATTCAAATAAATTTATAGAAAAAGAAAGGAAAACAAAATGTTTGTAAAACATACACAATTTGGGAAAGGAGTATAAAAAAATTTGAAATATCGAAAAAATAAATTTTAAATTTGAACACTGGCCAAAATAAGACTTCTGTCAAATAAATAACTTAAAAACAATTAAAATAAACAATCAATTTTTGTTTTACGGCTTTTACAGGTCATTATTGGCCCGTATCGTGTCAACGATCTGACTCCATCGGTATCAATCGCGAGCCAGCCCTTCATACTGTTGCAAACAACTAGAAGATGCCAGATCGCTCTCTTCGACGTGGAACCATCGTCGCTGACAGCGACCACTCTGCCTCCCGCAAGGTGGCTCTCACTTTAAAGATCGCTATATCATTTGGTACGTTACCGAAGCAGCGTACTCGCAGTCCTTTGATTTCATAGCGTGCATGAATTCTTGATGCGTTTTGCTATCTTCCTAGCAAGAACTGCTTTATTTCTTCTTGCAATTGGAAACCTAGTCTGCGCTTCATTGTGGGTTATGCAAGCCTAAAGCATGGATAACCACATCAGTCTTGAAAAAACTTTTAGTATACTATGAGATTGGAATTTCAGAATCAATTGGATTGGATTCAGATTGAAATTTTAGAACTCACATCAAAATATTCAGTTTTATAGTCACAAAATATGTCATTTATTACTTTATCAGGATTTTCCAGATGAAAGATATTTTTTGTCTATGTTAATGTTTATGTATTGATTTTGGTGTTTTGATTTGATGGAATCTCAATCACTATCTCTGCAGGTTGTATTTAATAACGAAAATTAGACAATGCTCGTTGTTTTTAAAAAATCTATGGCTTAGAGGCCGTAAACGGCCCTTACCGCGTCTCAACTGAGACCTTACGAACCAATTTTAACGATTGGTGCACATTGTAGGTGGTCAACCCAACGAATGTTTTTACACACAAACGCATTTTATGTCATCCGGTGGCATGTTAATTTTTGGTCAGCGGCGAGAATCGAACTCGAGACCGCGGCGTGATGAGAAACTATCTTAACCATTAAGCTACGACCGGCGACTTTTAAAAAATACATACATAATTTTTGGCTGTTGAAAGGCTTGATTGGCTTGAATTTATAAATGTAAAAAATAGGCGCTAATTTTTCAACGTTTTAGTGATGATTTTTTTAATTTGGTTCCAAATATGTTCCAAAAGGTTCTGAATTAATCCATCCTCAATTAACGACAATGAACTATTAACTAGCACCAGTGTTAAATTTAATAAATAAAATAATATGCCAGTTTGAACTGTATAATTTTAATCATGTTGCCGTAATAACGCCTATTGCCATGTCAGCTGCTTCTCTACCCTCTTTCTATAAAATTCTTATAAGTGTGACTTCACTTATAATAAATCATTTTTCAAAATCTGTGTACATTTTCTTATCCACTTGTATAGCATTTGTTCATTTCGCGGAAGTCTATATGCCTTAACTTCATCCACGCTAGCTGTGAAGAAGTAATCCAACTTTATATCCAGTTACAATAAATTTTCATAATTTTTTTAAGGGTTTCACATGCGATTGTTATCTCGTATCGTGTCAACAATCTGATTCCATCGTCAACGGGTCTGTGATCAACACTCTGTACAGTTTCAGCTTACCCGTATCTGCAAGATATTTTGATTTCAGAAGTAGACGTAGAGGATATAAAGCACGATTGCCGATTATTTTATACTACTATGACATTTATTACTTTCGTTCATCGTCTGTGTCAGCCACTAATATCCCAATGTAACATTTGTAATAAATGGAAGGACAAAAAATATAAAGCTGTGTATTTTAACATCCGAAAATTACTAGTTCCTTGAATTGGAGTAAAATATTTCTTATGAACAGATTTGCTCGACTAAAGGGAAAAATTTATCTGAAGTCAATATATAATAAATGAAGTTTATAAGTAAATAAGTAAAATTATTTTCTGGCTAAAAAATGATAAAGGTAACAAACAATGTCAGCAATAAATTGGGAATTTTATCAAACGTAGTCAATTTGATTACTGCGAAATGTACCAAGTCAAATAATCACCCCGTAGTTTTTTACTTATAAATGTATGCCACTATGCTGTATCATATTGCATACGATACAAAACCAAGTTTACAAGATAACATGTCAAAATAAAAACTTATTTTCATGTTGTGAATAAGCATTACAGTTTTTTGGCAAAAATTGTAATGTTAAGGAAATCATAAATGTGATTTATTAATAATGTTACCAAAAAGTGTAGAAATCATAAAGTGTAGAGATCAAAACCAAAAACCATTTTTTCGGTGATTTTCAATTTTCAAAAAAACGACAAAAACATTGATTTCGATCTACGATCTTAATCAACCAAATCTTCTTGATTTAGACCAAACATCCAAATTGATTTGGAAAATAGCTGTAATTGTTTAATTGAAATACATAATGGAATAAAAATTAATAGGTTCGATTTTTTAGAAAAATTACAATTTTGTTATCGGATCTCTTGCAACGATAATTTTGAATTAATCATCAATGATTATTAAGTTTATTTATTAATGATTTGCTTTTTTTGACGTTACCAAAACACCACATAAAAACCATTAATCTGAGCCACTGTATTTTGTAATTTTAATCGACACATAATACGCAAACACAAAATATGTATACATACTAGAATTTAGTTCATGTAAGTAACAGAAACAAGTAATGATTTTAGATGTTAATATCTTTTTGTCCATAAATGATTATTGTTATTAAACTGTTTTGTATAAATTCGGTTTCTACATATCAAGGGCACTTTCATCACACATATAATATGATATACACAACACTTTTGTATTCATTTTGTACAATATTCTGATTAAAAAATTCACTGAATGTTTTTAATAATATCTGAATGTATTTAAAAATATATTCTCGAAATATTAAAAATAATATCCATTTTTCAATTAGTTCATATTCAAAATAAAAAATTTTCATAATCAAGATTTAACACTAATATAACAAATATAAATGACATTTGATTGAAAACAAACCCGAATCAGAATGAAGTCGGTTCGCATCATGATCGGCGTTACATAATTTTAAAATATATATTTTATACACATATATGGAGAAGTATTTATTGTAGGTATTACCATTTATTTCCATGATTTTAATCTTGCTATATACTATGAATAGTATGTTAAATTCTTTCGATAATAAAAAAATAAATATCGTTGTTTAAGCAGTGAAACAATGTACAACAAGATGATGTATTTTTATGATGAAATAAATTTGAAAATATAACGATCAATTATAAATTGACATTTTTGTTTTAGTTTTGCGTTGTCTAGTTATTTGGCTCATTTAATATTGTTTTTTACACATCATAAAAATCGGATTCTTATAAAAAAAAGATTAAACACTAGAAGATCTATTATTAATTTATATTTTGGTTTATAATAAAATTAATAGCTAATTATTATTATTATTAAAATCGAAACTAAGCAAATGCCGCGAAATAGTTTTTTTGACATTTTCTCTTTGACGTGTGCCTCTCCCTTTAAACAATTTTGTACAATCGCAAACAATGATAAAATAATAAACAAATCACGAGATATTTTTACCACATTGATAGTGTAGAATTTAAACTAAAATCCTCTTTAATTTAGTTGACGGTAGGTATATTGCATATTTTCAGGTAAATATTATCAATTCTTGTGTTAAATAAATTATAATTCTACATAATGCCTCACATAATGTTTGTATGTATTCATTAAAATATATTTGTATGATAACATATTAATATTATGTAAGACATTATGAAGAAATAATGCCACAAATCACGATCACACCTTTGAGAATTTAAACAAACATCGAAGTTATTGCAGAAAATGGAGCGTCACCCAACAACCAAATGTTTACGAAATTTAGCATGACCAAATACGACGCATGAAAGAAATGGAAATTTCGTGAAATGATATGTAAGCAGTTAATAGAAATGTATACAAGGATGTTCGTCTAATATATACGTGTAGACATTTCAGTTATCATCCAAATAGCTCAGTTAAAGCTGGACCTAGCCTATAGAGCGGGAGGTACCGGATTCGAAACCCAATAGCGACAAGGTTTTTCACCATAACAAAATTAACGTAAGAGAAGCCATTTCGAAAATAACCAGTGGTTGTGGTATTGATAGGGGACAGTTGATAGTTGTCATGCAGCACAGATAAATACAAAAGTAGCAAGTGATATTGGGTTAGAACAGAAAATTATCATAGGGCAAGATAACCTAAAAGAGAAAATCAAACGATGGTTAAGTTTTAACAAATGAAGGACAACCTAAAGAAGAGGTTAATCCGAGCCGGTTACGAAACATTGACAGCCGAATAAGAAATTAATGAGGATTGAGGATCAAATTTCAGAAAGATTGGAACAACCGAAGTTTTAACATGATTTAATAACCGATTTCAACCAAAAGTTTCGTGAATTTGAAGAAGTGAAGTTGAGTACAAGAATTAACAACATTAAAAAGAAAAATGACCAACAATTCGAGGTGATATAATTACATATATGAATTCTTAAATGTGTGAAGGAAATTATGGATTTAAACCCAAATTACAACGAAGGACGAATGGTTACTTTAATGTTAATTGATTGGCACTACAAATTTTACTTAAGAAAATGTCAAAGTACTAAACAATAAGGGTGATCGCTTGAAATGCGAGAATTATCGCGATATAGCTCTCCTTTGCTCAGCATATTTTAGGAAAAATTACTCCTCTGAAGGTGGAAATTATCGGTGACTAGGTGACTACCAAGAAGGATTCCGTCCAAATTGGTCAGTCACTGATTCAGTTTTCTTGCTTCGGATGATTCTTTTCGAGTACTACGAAACATCTCGCGATGTACACCAGGTATATTCCTAGATTTGAAGGAAGCCTATCACTCGATCAATCGAGAGAGATTATGGTATACGCTTGAATTGTGATAAGGATTACCAAACAAATACGTACATCTGTGTAAAATGGCAGTAACGCAGTCACAATGCTGTGTTAAAGTTGAGAACAGGCACTTTTGAAATTAGTTCTGGTGTTCGACAAAGAGATCCGCTGTCCCCGATACTTTTTAATCTCATGTTACAATACATCATTCGTAAAAGTGACACACACTTATCTTACAATATATTATTCCGACAATCCAATCAACTTTTTGCATAAGCATATGATATCTCTGTGATAGGATTAAATGGCAACAGAGTGAAAGAGATACTTGATTCACTGGCACAGTGATCAGCTCTCGTTGGTTTCAAAATCAATGAGTCCAAAACCAAATATCTGATATCTGCTTTTCGAGACCAAGGCGCAATTGATTTCAGTAGTGGTAACCACACGTTTGAAAGAGTAATGAGATTCAAGTATCTTGGATCTCTCATTATTGACGATAATAGTGTGGGAGAGTATATCTTTATATCCTCTACGTCCACTTTTACAGTCAAAATATCTTGCAAATGCGGATAAGCTGAAACTGTACATTGTGTTGATCAGACCCGTTGTCATGTATGGATGTGAGTTGGACCTTGACGGATGAGTACGAAAGATGGCTTCTAACATTCGAGAGAAGAATCATGCGTGTGATATATGGCCTAAAACGCGACGTTGATGGCACATACCGAGTTCTATTCAATCACGAGATCAGGAATTTAATGCAAATTCCTGATATATCGTGCATAAAATCAAAGGACAGCGAGTACGCTGGCTCGATCACGTTCTGCGTGCTGATCCAACCCGAATGATACAGCGATCTTTGAAGACAGAGTCACCTTTCGGTAGGCGAATAGGTCGCCGTCGATCGCACTACAGCGTAGAGAGCGATCTGGCATCTTCTGGCTGCTAACAACATTGTGAAATATTTGCGATTTCGAACAATACGAAATCGTAAAATACGATCCGCGGCGGATATTCCTATTGTGAAACTATATGTTTGATCGTAAAATTTAAGTCAATGAAGTTTGACATTTTGTGTTATTTTTAAAATAAAAAATCAATCTTTTAATTAATAACAAAAAAGTTTGATCCCAATTATAATTTAATTAATTTCTATACATTAATTATAGCACTTACATTTTAATATAATTAAATAATGTTTACAAAAAAATGTGTTTTGTATTTCGTAAATACGATATTAGTCATCTACAGAGCAGTCGTATTTTGACATACGATTTTCGTAAAATACGATTTCGTATTTTCCATTTTGTTTCATAATACTGCAGAATTTACGATCTGCGTATTTTACGAACGAAAAAAAATTTCATAATAGGAATATCCGCGGCGGATCGGAAAATACGAAATCGTAAAATTTCATAATAGCCTCCCAGTATAAAGAACTAGCTCGTGATCGAAACCGATGGATTCAGATTGTTGACACGGTAAATAATGGCCTGTAAAAGCCGTCAAGCTTAACGATTTCTCGTTGATTTCTTGAAGAACAATTTATCCATTGACTTGCTATTTAATGCTTACAGTACAACAAGTAATTTTAAATATTATAAGAGAAATCGCATAATAAAGTCGTAGTATTATAAGACAGTATTGATATATAACTGTTATAACAGTATTGAAATATAACTATTAATAATAATTTCTTACTAATTTTTAATAAATTATTATTTTTATATATTTAAATAATTTCATATTATTTCATAGTCCATGTTTCCAAATGAATCTTTTTATGAGGAAAGAACGTGCTTTTTACTTTGGGATCATGAGCGATCGCAAAGTACATCATTCTTTCCCCATTTTCAATCGCAGATTTGTGTCGGGAGTACGAAGCTATATTATCGCATTAGTCGGTCTGATTTCTGCAAGCTCTAGCATTAAAGTCACCAATCTGACATCGTGCTCGGATATAGAGCCCATCAGATTATCCAAATTATTGTAAAATGAGTCTTTATCTCTTGGTTGGCTTACATCAGTCGGCGCATGTACACAGACAATTGACAGGTTGGTTAATCTCATATGCAAGCGAAGGTTACACATTCGATTATCGATTGCCTGAAAGTCCAGTACAGCCTTTGTTACCTGTGGCCCAATGAGAAATCCAACTCCAAGATTTCCGAGGTCATCTCCACTGTCTTGCAACGTATATCCCTGGGACACATGGTATCCACTTGTAGGCCAACGAGTTTCTTGGAGTGCTACGAGTTCCAACCGATACTCTTTAATACATGTGATAAGGCCGTCAAACGTGCCAGGTTTTCGAAGTGACAGGTTTGAGTTTTACGGATGCGGGTCGTCAGCCCAGCGATCCAACTAGATTTAGTCACCTCCTACGACAAGCTCTGGATACTGTGGTGGTATTCTATGGATCTCATGTTTCGTTCGTAATATTTACGAAACACGAATGCTCCCAACCACAGGGCTAAATCTTGTATAACATACTACAACTTAATCAAAAAAATCACTAAAGCGGCCATTCTTTTCAGAACCTCTTCTACAAAGTTTGTAAGCGTTTTCCAGTTTTTAGTTGAACAGGACAAATTTAAATATTCAAATTTTAAACAGCACATTTATCTTTTATCACAACTAAACATTCATTCCGTGACGTACATGAAAAATCTACACCAATATTTTACGCAACCTAATGACATGCAAATTTTAACTCGGAATAAATATTTTCATAAAATCTAATGAGAATTGATGTTTTATTTAAAACTTCAAGTAGGCGCATTTACACAAAACTAACAATATTAAATATATTAAAGAAAAGAGAATAATAGTACTCAAACTTTTGTAGTGTTCGTCTGATTTTCGAAATAGACTTTAAGTAGTGCTAGTGAGAAACGAGTAATTATGAATTTTTTCGATTACCAACACACTCAAAGGTTGATATTTTTGTTTGATTATGCTCGTGCAAAACATATAAGCAGGCTTACACACTACAGTCGGCTTTGATATTTATATATATATATATATATATATATATATATATATATATATATATATATATATATATATATATATATATATATATATATATATATATATATATATATATATATATATATATATATATATATATATATATATATATATATATATATATATATATATATATATATATATATATATATATATATATATATATATATATATATATATATATATATATATATATATATATATATATATATATATATATATATATATATATATATATATATATATATATATATATATATATATATATATATATATATATATATATATATATATATATATATATATATATATATATATATATATATATATATATATATATATATATATATATATAAACGATATATAGAATTTTTGCAATTACTTCTGGTGTTCGACAAGGAGATGCGCTGTTCCCGATACTTTTTAATCTCATGTTGGAATACATCCTTCGTAAAAGTGAAACACCTCAGGACAATATCTTATTCCGAATGGCAACGGAGTGAAAAAGATACTTGATCCACTGGAACAGTTTTCAGCTTCCGTTGGTCTCAAAATCAATGAGTCCAAAACCAAATATCTGATCTCTGGTTTTCGAGACCAAGGCGCAATTGATTTCAGTAGTGGAAACCACACGTTTGAAGGAGTGATGAGATTCAAGTATTTTGGATCTCTCATTACTCACGATAATAGTGTGGGAGAGGATATCAAGGTTATAAATAGACAAAAATGAATAGCGACATCTTTATTGGACATAAAGTAACTAAATAGAATTAACCGAATACTGAGTATAATTGTACAGAGTGTGCTAATTTATAATATTGCAATTCATTTGTGATTAAATAAGGCAATTTCTATAAAACATTTCAATTTGGCCTATGTGAAAATTAAAGAAATGTATGTCTACGACAACACCGGCGTGTTGAGGTGTAATTTGTAATGTATGTTTAGAACAACGATTTTGAATGAGTGGGAGTGAGAAGGTAAAAAATTCACGAAATTATTGGACGTTGTTTATGGAGAGCCCCGAACAACACTGGCTTAGTGAGATGAAATTTGGGGTTTAAGCCCACAACACTCGCGTAGTAAAATAAAATTTAGGATGTATGTCCATAACAACACTGGCGTGCTTGTGTGAAATACAAATATATGTCTATAACAATACTGGCACAGGAAAAATGAATTTTGAATGTATGTGTAGAACAACATTGGCATGGTTGGGTGGAATTTAGTGTGTATGCTCATTACAATACTGGCACCCAAAGAGTTAAAAAAAATAATCTATGGCTTAGAGGCCGTAAGCGGCCCTTACCGCGTCTCAACTGAGACCTTATATAATAAACCATTATGAACGTTTTTATGTCATCCGGTTTGCATGTTAATTTTTCGTTAACGGCGTGAATCGAACTCGAGACCGCGGCGTGATGAGAAATTCTCTTAACCATTAAGCTACATCCGGTGACCCAAAGAGTTAACAACAATTTAAGATTTTAATTAAAAAATAACAATCTTAGATTATCTCAAGTTGATCGTAACACTAAATTTATGAATCTTATGAACTTTATATCTAATTCACGTAATTCAACAAATAACAACAGCGTTCAAGGAATTATAAAATTCTAACAAACGATAATTTTATATTTTAAAAAGCACGTTGATAAATTTATATTTTAAGGAAAAAATTCTTTATTACTTATTTATTTCTTTATCAGAAACAATTTCATAAGGTTATTTTTCTATCAGTTTCTATAGGGGTTTTACTAAAATATACGCAGCCATGTTTATCTACCAATGAATCTTTCTCAAGGTAGAAAATTTCCTATAATATATTATTAATGTTACAAGGAAGACTTAAATTGGTAACATGTTTTAACTGAGAAATTACATTATACGTAGGATGGTTAGCAAATTTTAAGATACGGAGACTACTAAAGAATCAACAAGTTTGCATATCTTTATATTAAATGTATCAATTTTTTAATAATAAATAATTTAAAGGTATTTAGTAATGTGTAATGAGACGTACAAACATATAAAATATAATTACCTTTGATATTCGCAATACAATCGGAGGATGTTCACTAGGAGTTTGAATTTTTATATTACCAGAACTAGAATTTTCTTTAGCACTGTTAATTTCTATTATGGGAGAATCTTTCTGAGAAAGACATGTCACTTCATTTGACATTTGTATATTGTTAATACTGCTGGTTGTGTTATCAACTGGTGATTTTACATCTTCACTGATTTCAGAAACTTCTTTTATTTTAAAATATTTACTACTACTACTGTCATCATCTTCTTCATTATAATTTACAACTTTATTTCGAGTACGCGACGAAGTTCTCTTATTCAGATTCTTGGTTGGAAGTGATTTAGGTTGTTCATTTAATTTACTGCTATTACTTTTGTCTTTTTTCTTTTTAGCAGGTTTCTCCAAATTTTCACCATCGTCATCTTTTTTATAACTTTTTGTGGGCTTCTTTTTAAAAGACACTGATTCACTGTCACTGCTTTGTCCACTCTGCGTATGATATACATTATGTTGAGATTGTGGCGAAGAAAATTGATGATGTTGATTTGGCGATAAATGCTGCTGTGGAGATTGAATATGCGGATATGATTTTAAAAGAGAAGTAGGATCTGTGTTACGGCTTTTAAAAAATTTTCGTGGTTTAGAAGGTTCTGGACTAGTGATTGCAAAATCGCCTGATTGTGGTGAACAGTTTGCAGATTCTTGACGTGGGCTGTATTGTGTTAATCCTGTTGTAAGTCCTAAAATGATTAACATAAAATAAATTTAAAAAATTTGTTAGCTTGAAAAATTACAGATATACCATATGTAGTACTACGCATAGATGTAAAACTCGTAACTCCCCATTTCCCAACTGTACCAGCTGTATGCGCTACAGACGGTCTATTTGTATTTTCTTTCTCTTTTATTAACGCTTCTAATGGAACTGCTACGCCTGGGCGTGTTTTACTCCATCGTGACATGGTTCCTAAAGATTAAGAACGGAATTTTATGTTATTTAAGATGTAAATTAAAATAAAAAATCAAGAAAATGCTATCCTATAATCGGACGTGGGGTTGGGGTTGTTCGTAGTGAAAAATAAGCTTAAAAAAAATTAAACCGTGAATGACAAGGGTTGGGTACATATTTCCGAAAGATAAAATACCGCGAAACAAAATCTCGAAACTACATAATCCGGAAGTTATATAGTCTCGAGGGACAAAATCCTAAAAGTACAAAATTATTAATTTATAAAAATCGGCGGAGCCATACATGACATTAAAATATATACCGTGACGTGTTTTTATACGATGTGTGTTGTGGTCGTGGACAAATGTTTTATTTAGCATTGCATTAAAAAAAAAAAAATAGAAAAATACAAAAAAAATTGTCGAACTAAATTTTTTATTTAAATCAAAACGAGTAGCAATACCAAAGAAACTTAATTTTTTAATTAGAATAAAAATAAATTAATTTTTTATCATTAAATGTCATATATTAATTATTGTTAATTACGTATTTAAATACAATATTTACAATAAAAATTATATTTGTTGTTTATTTTTTGATGTTCTCAATCAAATTGTTGTTCTAGTTCTCGATAAAACCATAGAACTTGATACAGAACTATTTGAAGTTATGTTAATATTAAAACACAAATGTTCAGTCGTGACTAACTAAAATCAAAGATTATTATATACTATAAAGATAGTTCAATCAGAGTAACATTTTAAAATACAAAAATTATAATTCCGGGTACCGCTACATAGTGACGGGTACCTTTGTCCTATAGTGAAACGAAACAAAACAAAATCGTTCATATTGTAAAAATTTGCTTTGGTTGGGTCATCTTTATGTAATATAATCTTTGCTAAAATATATAATTTAAGAATTATATATGACATTTAGTGATTAAAATATTAATTTAATTTGAATTGTAATTTAAGAATTAAGAAATTAATTTTCAAATGAAATTAGTCTATCATATTGTTTAGTTAAACTATGATTTACAATTTTAAGATAAATGTTTAATATAATAATGATTAAAAATTATTAAAACCTAAAATAAAATAGAAACAATATAATAAATAATGACATAATTATAATTAACTTATGATTTAGATTCTAAAATTGTTAACAATAATATTTATTTACACTTTAGAAACAACAGTTTATATGGGGTTTTGTTTTCACGGAATTTTAGACCGCGGGTTTTTAAAACCTAATTTTAATTTTGAACCGCGGGATTTTGCATCTAGGAATTTTAGTACTCTCCGGATTCGAGAAAGGACTGAGAACAGGTTTACAACATATTTTCCTTCTTTTGTTATTCTAAATCGCCAATTGATAACATCGAACAAATGATAATCATTCATGGAACTATTTAAAAATTTTACTTGCCATATGAATTTTCTGCCAATTATCGTTAGTGAATGATCATAACTGGTAATGAATCATTAGTAATATAAAAGCTTTATTAATTAATTAAATGGTAGTAAGTATATTCATCATAAAAACGGTTCATGATATTTTTAGAAATCTACGACATTTTTGAGGATCTGGCACTTGCTTATTTATGATTAAGTAAAATATTTTCTTATAAATCAAAAAGTTCCATTCGTTGATTCCTTTCGGACCATAATCGAAATTTTCCGATTTTTAATAACCAAAAGTTAAACATTAAATAATTGAAAATCTAACAATGGTACTGAGTGATTAATATTGGAGCGAGAGGTATCAGTTCGATTATATTTATTTGTCTACGTTAATGGCCCTACACACGACCCAATTTGGTCCGACAGTTGGTCCAATTTGGTTGAAAGTTGGTACGTGTGTATGTATACATGCATACAACCGAACAAGCATTGTGTGTATTGTTGTCGGTCGAATTTTTGCCTTTTTGATATAAACGGCATTGTTGATACAATAATTGTAGATAACAACCGTAAATATCAAAATAAAAATTACATCAAAATTGTGTCAACCAAATTGGATCTTCTGCACACAAAATACCAACTAATTCGAGTCGTGGATATTCAGTACCAATTTGGTTGGGCCAATATACTAAATTGGATCGTGTGTGGAGCCCTTTAATTTGTTAGTATAAGCCCATGCTTACTCGATAATTCGATAACGGCGTAATAGGAAGTTTATGTACAAGTTGAGGGGAATACTATGAACCAAAACAGTAGTGATGCAAACAAACACAAAAAAACCTAAGTCTGGCAAAGTAGAATTGATTCTCATATCAAATTACGAATTCATCAATTATTTCCATCAAAGAAAAAAGATAGTTAAGTATCTTAATTTTGTTCTATAGATGTAAATAAATAGTGGAATTGACAAGATCGAACAGCATAAAAGAACTAAAAATAGATTTTTATTTATAAAAATCCTAAAGAAAATAAAAAAAACATTTAAAATTTTTAGATATCAAACAATTTTAATCGTTCACGTTAATTTACGGCTACCTATGTACTTAATGACTTCTCGAAAAAATGGGTTGTTCATTTTATATAATATGTACATCTTATAAAACCAGTATCTTTGAAATATATCAATTTTTAATTAAGTTTTGGATTGAAAAAGAAAAAAATATTACCTTTCTACCAACTAAAAATATTCACAAATCACTTTTTTTTGTTTTTTATAATGTAGGTACTAAAGTATATTTTTTCCGTTCATAATTTTAACTAAGCAATGCACAAAGATTGTTTATACAAAATAGTTTAAAATAAGCACAAAACAACAAATAAATATTTCTTAAATCATATAAATGATTTAAACTAATATAGATTTCATTTAAAATAAAATAATAATAAAATCTGACATCAAGACGCAACAAAAACACTACATTTTCTGTCTTTTTTAGTTTCTATTTTTATTGATTACACTCAGATTTTTTTTTTCTATCATTTTAGTTTATTTTGTCACAAAAAACGCCTTATCCAAGACATTTACAATCAAATCATTTTACAAATAACTGCACCATTATTAATTGAATAACTTCTAAAATAATTTTGATCTAAAATTTATTTGTTTATTTATTTACATTTTTCACATCCCGCTACCGAACAAGATAAAAAACAACTCGGCAACCATTTTGCTTTTGAAAATAAAGAGCAACAACTTTTTGTACTAGAATTATAGTCGACGTATATTTGCTATAATTATTTTATAGCAACATAATTTATTGAGCAACATAGTTCCATTAAGCAATAATATATTTTTGACGGTTTGTTAATATTTTAAAAATATAATAAATATATTTTCAATAGACGGATCGGACCATATGTCAAAATTATATTTTCGGCGAGTTCAATCCGATTAATTTTGGTTCGATAACTGGATTGTATAACTATACAACTAAAAACAATAACTAAACATAATATATTTTTTAACATGTTGGACATGATCCTGCAACATTTATAGTACTCTTTCATATGGTGACTTAACATTATATACTGTTGCATGGTTCCACGGTTCTTTTTCAGTGAAACCGAAAAGGAACCTAGCTCAGCTAACTCGACAAACATTTTAATATCAATCGGTATTGAAAATACCAATTCACGGTCAAATAGAAAAAAAACAACAATCCAATTTTTGTCAAAAACAAAAAAAGCATCCGAAAATACCGACCTTGGTTCCAATTACAATGAATACAACACAAAAATATACATTTAAAGCAAACAAACAAATTTTTTAAGGTTTTGTTTAAGTTTTGTTCCTTAAACTACAAGAGAGAGAGAGAGAGAGAGAGAGAGAGAGGCAAATGCATTCATTTATAATATAACATCATACTGTCCTTTTTATTATTTTTAGTTGCTTTCCAATCGAACAACCGCTAGTAACCGCTAGAATTTTGTTGCGTGTCTTTGCTTAATAATCCATAGTAAGTTTAGCAAAGACACGCAACGAATTACTAGCGATTCATTAGCGGGTACTAGCGGTTGTACGATTGGAAAGCTACTATTCATAATTATTTTATTTTAACACAGCACAGTTTAAATAACCGAATAAAGAAGAGCATATAACGTGTTAAATCTTAAACCTTTTCAAATGACTGACCATAATCCATCGAATTACCGAAGAAAATATTGAATATAATATCTAAAATCAACAAGTACGATAAAACAATTCAAAACTGATAAGTTACTGTTGGAGTGAGATAGAGAACAAACTATATCTGTACTGTACACTATATTATATGAAATGTCAAAGAAAAAAGTTAGTACGGTTTTATACGTCTTTAATGTACAACGTGTTTCATTTAACCTATAAATGTAATATATTTTCTCTTAACAATTTATACCGCCACTTGCAATAGGTTATGGGCCCAGATGCAAAAAGTTTATATATAATTTGTTAAGTAGAAACCGAATTCAACAATGGCAGCAAGTTACATTCCGTCGATCGAAAAATTGAAAGGTCGTGAAAATTATAATACTTGGCAGTTTGCAGTGAAAACATATTTGGAACACGAGGGTTTATGGCAGTATGTTCAAGTCGTAGATGATACTAAAGTACAAAAAGACACTTTAACTAAGGCAAAAATTATTTTGCTTATCGATCCGGTGAACTATGTTCACATCACTGAAGCAAAAAATGCAAAAGAGGTTTGGGATAAACTCAAACAAACATTTGAAGATTCAGGTTTGACACGTAAGGTTGGTCTCCTCCGACAATTAATCACCACTAGACTGGAAAGTTGTGATACAGTGGACCAATACGTCAACAAAATCATGATAACAGCCCATAAATTAACAAGTATTGGATTTGTGGTGTCAGATGAATGGATTGGCACATTACTATTAGCCGGTTTGTCCGATGAATATAGACCGATGATAATGGGGCTTGAAAGCTCCGGTATTCCAATTACTGGTGACTCAATAAAAACTAAATTATTACAAGATGTAAAAATTGAAAATAAAAATTCAAATGATGTCGCTTTATATGGAAAATTTAGCAAAAATTCACATTCAAAGACAGGAAATAATTTTTCGAAAGGTCCGAGATGCTATGATTGTAACAATTATGGACACATATCTAAATATTGTTCTAATAAAAAAGATGGTAAAAATCAATATCAGAAAAATCATCATCAGAATAATCAATCATCATCTAACCAACAACGCAAAAAAAATTTAACCTCACTTTTTGCTAATCTAAAAACTAGATCAGCAGTTGATGCAACTGAGTGGTATATTGATTCCGGTGCTTCGTCACATATGACTGTACACGGTGAATGGTTGCACAATATCAGTAATCCACCAAAAAATGAAGTTATAATAGCGAACAGTGAATGCATACAGGTAGCCGCTGTAGGTGACATGCAATTAAATTTATTTTTGGAAAGTACTAGTGATGTGGAATCTGTTAGTGTCAAAAACGTTCTACACGTTCCAAATTTATCAACCAATTTACTTTCAGTGAGTCAGATATGTTCTAACGGTAAAAAAGTAGTGTTTGATATAAATGGTTGCAAAATTTATAATGAAGAAAACATAGTAGTCGCAACCGCTAGTTTACAGGATAATATGTACAAATTGAATTGTGCTCCGGATCCAACTATACAAGAAAATAAATGTATGTTAGCCAATAATGTTGAAAATGAATGGATTTTATGGCATCGTCGCTTAGGCCATATGAATTATGATTACATGAATAAACTTCAGAAAAATTCTCTTCCATTTTGTAATAAAAAACTATCTGATTATACTAAAAAACCATGTGTAGTGTGTTTAAAAGGTAAACATGCAAAAATTCCTTTTAAAAATACTGGAACTCGTGCAACAAAAGTGTTACAAATTGTACACTCCAACGTTTGTGGTCCGATGGAGATAAATTCTCTAGGTGGTTCCAGATATTTTGTTACAATGATCGATGACTACACCAGAAAATTTTTTGTGTATTTGTTAAAATCAAAAGATCAAGTAAAAGAATCCTTTCTGGATTTTAAAAATGCCGTTGAAAATGAAACGGGGCAACGAATACAAATTTTACGAACCGATGGTGGTACTGAATATCAACCGATCGATAAACTATTACGAGATTCTGGTATACAACACCAAATAACAGTGCCGTATACACCTGAACAAAATGGCGTTGCAGAACGACAAAATCGAACTATCGTTGAAAAAGCTCGTTGTTTATTATTTGACGCTAAATTGCCGAAACAATTTTGGGCGGAGGCGGTTTCAACGGCCGTGCTCAAATTTTAAACAGATCGCCAACTAAAGCATTATCTGACAATTTGATTCCTGAAGAAGCTTGGTCACATAGAAAGCCAGACATGAAATTTTTAAGAGTTTTTGGTTGTAAAGCTATGGCTCATGTACCGAAACAAAAACGCAAAAAATGGGATACCAAATCTATAGAATGTATTTTTGTTGGTTATCCAACAGGAACAAAAGGATACCGATTATATGTACCTGAAACAAAGAAAATAATTCTTAGTCGAAATGTGGTTTTTATTGAGACTGATAAAGAATATAGTAAAGAACCTACTTTCGATTTTAAAAAAGAATCAGAAACTGATTTTTTTGTAATACCTGAGGAAAATACCGTCCAAGTGGGAGTTCCTGGAGTACAAGATGATAATTCTCAAATTTATTTTAATGAGAATCCGAATCAGATTGTTAATGAAGATGATAATTTGTATGAAATATCTGAAATTGGAAGTGATTTTTATGGTTTTACATGAGCAGAATACGGATGATCAAGCTGTGCCGGAAAAACGACGTACATCAAGAAAAACAATTCTACCGAAAAAATTTGATAACTTTGTTATGCTGGTAGGTACGAACGAATTGTCTGATCCGTTGACTGTACAGGAAGCTTTGAGTCGATCTGATGCAAAATTATGGAAAGATGCCATGACAAATGAATATGAATCGCTTATAGAAAATGATACATGGACATTGGAAAATCTTCCTTCGAATCGTAAAGCAATTGATTGCAAATGGGTTTTTAAAACCAAAACCGATGCTTCTGGTAACCTACGTTATAAAGCAAGACTAGTAATCAAAGGATGTGCTCAAAAAAGAGGGATAGATTACTGTGAAACTTATTCACCTGTTGTTCGATACACATCCTTACGTTATCTGTTGGCATTGGCTGTTAAATTCGATCTTGACATTGATCATATGGACGCAGTCACAGCATTCTTACAAGGCGACTTAAATGAAGAAATTTATATGGTGCAACCCGTCGGCTATAATAATGGATCAAAAGTTTGCAAATTAAAAAAGGCGCTTTATGGATTGAAACAAGCCAGCAGAGTTTGGAATGTTAAGTTAGACAAAGTTTTATCTAATATTGGTTTCAATCGATCAAAAGTAGATCCGTGTGTTTACTATTACGTACTCGAATCAAAAATGATATTTTTAGCTGTTTATGTGGATGATTTATTATTATTTAGTAATTGTGCTAAACTGAAAAATAAAGTCAAATTGGAACTAAACAATCATTTCAAAATGAAAGATTTTGGTGAAGCCAAATCTTGTTTAGGGATGAATATTTCACGTGACCGTCATCAACACAAAATATGGATAGACCAGGAGAAGTATATAAATGAAGTTTTACTCCGATTTAATATGTCTGATTGCAATTCTGTGTCCACTCCTTGCGATGTAAATGTAAAACTTTCAAAAGCAATGTGTCCGAAAAATCAAAGTGAAACTGACGAAATGAACTGTGTCCCGTATCAACAAGCTGTAGGAAGTATTTTATACGCCGCTCAATGTACCAGACCCGACATTGCATACGCAGTTAGTATGGTAAGCTGTTATAATAACAATCCGGGAAAACAACACTGGAATGCAGTTAAAAGAATTCTGCGATATTTAAAGGGAACAACAAGTTTAAAACTCGAGTTCTCAAAATATGGAAATTCTGAGCTAATGGGATATTGTGACGCTGATTGGGCAGGTGACATTGACGAGAGGCGATCAACCACCGGATACGTGTTCATGATACAAGGTGGCCAACTTTCGTGGAACAGTAAAAAACAACAAACCGTTGCTTTATCCACGACCGAAGCGGAATACATGGCGCTTGCTGCAGCTTCACAAGAAGCTATGTGGCTCAAAAACTTAGTAAACGAGTTTCAGCTTTGTGAGTCCAAGCCAGTGCAGATGTTTTGTGATAACAAAAGTGCCATCGATCTTGCGTCAACCAATGGGTACCATGCACGAACGAAGCATATCGACATCAGGCATCATTATGTGCGAGAGTGTGTAGAAGATCAGCAAATTGTGATTGGATCAGTATCAACCGACCAGATGATTGCGGATGTCTTGACCAAGGGTTTGTGTGGAGACAAACATTCAGCATGCCGTGATGGACTTGGTATAAAATAAATATATGTATTGGTATAAAATAAATATATGTTCTAGTGGGAGTGTTGGAGTGAGATAGAGAACAAACTATATCTGTACTGTACACTATATTATATGAAATGTCAAAGAAAAAAGTTAGTACGGTTTTATACGTCTTTAATGTACAACGTGTTTCATTTAACCTATAATATATATGTAATATATTTTCTCTTAACAATTTATACCGCCACTTACAATAGTTACTGAACAAAATCCATAAATTTACCGAAAAATAGAAATCAAACATTATGAAACCTAAAATACAAAAATACGACTTAAATTAAGACTAACTAAATAAAGTGGTTACAATTACACAGCAATAATGTTAATTATATCATAAAAATGAATTGTTATAAGTATAAATCGGTTACAAACAATTATAACTGACAAATTACAAAAATAAGACTAAAATTATGACTAACTTAATTATACAATTACACAGAAATAATGGTAATTATGTCATAAAATCGATTTTTATAACTGAAAAATTACTGAAAAAAACCCAAAAATTTACCGAAGAATAGAAATCAAACCTTAAATACGACATAAGTTAAGACTAACTAAATGAAGTCCACACAATTAGAAAGCAATTCTATTAAGTACATCATAAAAATGGTAACACAAAATTATAACTGACAAATTGTAATTTTATTGTTGACAACTATTTTTAAAGCGGGTAGCTTAAGATTATATAACTTCTATTTGTTATTTTGTTTTTTTTTATGCTTTCGGATGTGTTTCGTCCTTTATTCGAAAGTTGTATGTGTGAGATTTAATTATTCTAAAATAAAAATCAGTTCATTGTTGAGTTTATTATCAAACGCGTTTAATAAAAAAAACTTATTTTGTTATAGCTATTTGGTGAATTAAAAGATTTTGTTATTACACGGTAATTTATAAATACTTTCGGTAGCCTTTTTACTTTTTTATATTTAATGATCACAGTTTAATTAATAAATAGAATTTTTATTTTAAACACAATTTACTGAGTATTTCAATAGTTTTTTTAAATGAGAAAAAGAAGAGAAATACAACTTAGAAGTTCTATTATAAACTTAAGTCTACATAACATGTTTTTATTTAAATTTCAATTTCACAATTTACGATCGACAGTGACGATCAACACAATAAACACTCGATCATTTCAAAAAATTATAACAATTTTTTTTTTACAATTTGTTAATACATTTTCTTTTTATATTTTTGATTTTTTCCTCTCAGTAGGATTACTTCAGATTTATTTTAATTAATACATTATATCGAAAACTTTTATTATAATTTATTATCTGGTTTTTCATCGGTAATTTTTCGAGATTAGTCCGGACACATTAATTTTTGTTCCTTATTTTAATTTTTAGGATCTATTTTTAGAAGCTAGCTAGTTTTTTGTTGTCGTCTGTTTTCGTAAATGTTTTTAATATACGTTATTTGATTATTTGAATGTTATATTTGCAGTTACTTTTTTCAGAGATTACGATTAACAAAGCATGTGACGAATCCAATTAATATGAACTTAAGTATAGTACCAGATCCTTGGACTGGGCAAGCTGGTTTGGATAAATATAATTATAGCCGTGTTTTAATATTCGGATAGCGATGCGGAACAAGCATTTTTCTCTATTTAAAATTCAATTTAATGCGCTTATAGGTAAACACAATAATTTATTTAACAGCAAACTATAATATTTCATTCAAATAGATATCAAAATTTGTAAAAATAAATATTTAGCTCTACCTATTTTTATAGAACACTATCCGGTGCCGCTATCCGGAGCAGCTATTATTTGATGGGAAATTTACGAAAAATATGGATTTCTACGAAAACGAAAAATTTCGTTGCATTTAATGTCAAAATTTAAGTTTTTTATGTATTTATTTTTTGATTAACAGTGACACTGGCATTCCGAATCTAACATCCGAAAGGAAAACTCGAAATTGAGATGATAGTGAATCATTATTAAATAAAGTACAACAATTAATTAATTAACTACAACCGGTACAGAGTAAGTTTTGTAATATTTATAATTCATATAAAGTGAAGTGAAAAATAACTACAAAACAAAAAGACAAAAACGAGGAGAGTAGGGAAACCTACTTGACTCACACACGTGACGAACTGACAATAGACATTGACAGTGACTCAGACGAATACAGAATTTATGACACCGACATAGAAGCTACAGTAGAAAAACCAAAACATACCAACAAATACGGGAAAAGACTAGACATAGACTCCGATCTATGTTCTGATGGAATAAAAACAGAAAAAAAACTAAATGATTATAACAGCAACGCAAATATGAAACAAATACAAAAAAGTCATAAAATCAAATATAACAAAACAGACGGAAAGGAAACAAAATCAAACACCAAAAGAGAAAATACAGAATCAACAGAAATTTCACAATCGAAATCAGAAAACGAAATAAATGCAAATAACAATTCAACAAACAAATACAAAAAACATGGCATAGGACCATTTAGAGTTATAGTTAATAAGGACAACTTAAACTTGATAAGCTTAGGAAAAGCTTTAAAAACAAACAAATTTGAAAACATAGTATCAGTCGAGCAGTTAAGTAAAAATATGGCGAGAATAACATTCAACTCATATACAGACGACAACATATGCATTACATCAAAGCCTTTTAAACTATTCGACAAATACACAGCTTTCATACCTTCTAATTTCAACAAAACAATCGGTGTTATCAGAAACGTACCGACTGACATAACAGAAAAAGAACTACAAGATAACATCCAATCCGAATATGATATCGAAAAAATCGAAAGGATGACAAAATGGGACCCAGATAACAGAAACAAAAGAGAACATGGAACTAGTAAAAATAACCTTCCTATCAAACAAAATCCCTAACAATATAGTGATATACGAAAACATACTTATGAAAGTGCACTACTATATACCAAATCCATTACACTGCAGGAACTGTTTAAACTACGAACACACAGTAAACAGATGTAGGGCAACAGATATAAAGATATGCACAATATGTGCAAAAACCAAAGAAGAAAACCGCATGTGTGATTTAAAAAAACGTTGCAAATTCTGCGGAGACGATCATATCACGACCCACTGAGACTGCCAAGAAAGACAACGTCAAAGATAAACCACGGAACACATGACAATCGAAACAAAAAATACACTCTTTGGTCTAAGAGGGCAAGTCCCAAATCAAGACGAATTTGTTAATCTCCAAGACATTAAAAATAACGCAGAAATTAAAAAACTGAATGTAAACCTAAAAAAAGCGGATGACAAAATTAACATACTACTGAAAATAGTAAACGAACTAAAACAAAATCTAAAAAAAAACATATTAATCAAAGAAATCACGACGGACTTAACCAAATCACACAACATTCATCAAAATCCGGTGGAAATCGACAAAATCCTGATTAAAATAAATACGACACTCAACGCTATTAACAAAGACAGCAGCTAAACCTTCTTCTGGACAACATCAATATATTACAAATAAACATTCGCAGCCTAAAAAGCAACAAAAAATTATTAGAATACTACATATAAATAAACAAAATACATATAGCCATCCTTACGGAAACCTGAACGAAACCCACAGAAAAAATAACAATAAATAATTATGATACAATTACACTAGACAGGACAGACGGATATGGAGGTGTAGGTTTCCTAATACACATAAAAGTCTCCTGGAAAATACTAAATCAAAGAGCTACATACAACCGACTAGAAGTACTAACCATAAACATTAAATACAAGAACTTGGACCTCAACATAACATTATTTTACAACAATACAAACAGAAATCCCAACGAAATCAAAAACGAATTCATAAACCTATTAACAGAGCACAATAACAATACAATAATAGCAGGAGACATTAACGCACACAACCAACTATGGGCCAACAACCACAGAGCGGACAGCCTTGGAAACGCAATAGCAGACATAATAACCGACAGTAGAATGACAATATTGAATGACGGAATACCAACGAGACAAGACATACATAGACATACAGTATCATCAGTGGACATAACAATCTGCAACCCAAACCTAACAGAACATCTTACATCAACTACAGACATCAACTACAGACAACATAGGCAGCGACCATTTTCCAATAATAATAAAATATAGCACAAACCAGAAAAAAAACAAAACTAATAGCAAAATGGAAAACGATTCTCCAAGAAATAAACAAATCACTAAACCAACCAATCGACAATATAGAAAAACTACTATCCCAGACAATAACAAAACATACCTCAACAATAGCTTACAAAACAAATTTTAAACCTAAGCCATGGTGGAACAAAGACATACAAATACTATGGAACGGCTCCTTGAATTAAAAAAGGCTGAATTTAAAAAGGCTGACTTAAAAAAAGTGTTTTTATATGGAAAATTGGGACTTTTTTTAATTCATTTTTTTATTAAATTTTGTGAATTAAAAAAAGTATTTTACAAAAACAATTTAATTTAAAAATGACATAAAAAAGGCATATTTTATGTCATTTTAGAAACACTAATCTTAATTCATTTTCCAAATGACATAAAAAATGCATGTTTTTTGTCATTTTATAAATAGATATTTTAAATCATTTCCAAAATGAATTAAAAAATGCATATTTAAATTCCTAATAAACTGCAAATTTCTGGAACACTAATCTTATTTTAAAATTTTTTGTTTCTCTTAAATTATAAGAGGTTGAAAATAAATACATGTGTTTTCATTAATGAAAATTTGCAAAAGACAATTGCAAATTTTTAGAAAATTAAAGCCATTCGAAATTTTCAAGTAATGCTTTCATTAATGAATTTTAATTCATTTTCTATATGAAAAAGGAACATTTTGGTTCAGTTATAAATAAATATCTTAATTCATATTCAAAATTAATTAAAAAATGCACATTTTATGTCAGTTTTAAACACAATTCTTAATTCAATTTCAAAATGACTTATGATATGCATTTATAAAGTCAGCTTTTTTTATTTCATTTTCATACAGATTTTACGTCATTTTTAAAATAAAATAAAAACACTCATTTTAAGTCCAAAAAACACTTTGTTTAAGTCAGCCTTTTTTAATTCGGGTCCCCCTATGGAACATAAAGACACAAAAACAAAAAATCTACAATAGTACAAAAACATTATACACAGCGACAGAACTACAAAAAGCAAGACAAAAACTAAAATTAATCATAGATAAAGAAAAGAAATAAAGCTGAGAAAAATTTCTACAACAAATCAACCACCAACAACCAAGAAATATGTAAAAAAATAAACAAAATCAAAAACAAAAAACAATCACACTACAGTATATTAGAAGACAACAGACAAGCTCAAATATTCCTAAACACAAATTTTCCAACAACGGCAGAACTGAACAACATTCCACATCCAAATCCTATACCACCATCAAAAGACATAGAATTCCAAAAGACAGAAATCATAGAAACCCTCAAAACAGCCAAAAATACAGCACCAGGAACAGATCACATCAGCTACAGACTATTAAAAGAAATAGCTAAAATGAACACCAACTTTCTCATGACACTGACAGAACACTTCAATAGAATATGGAAATTACAAAAATACACAGAAAACTGGAAAATTACAAAAACAATAGCAATAAGAAAAAAGGAAACGACAATAGAGACATACATAACTACATACCAATCTGCCTCCTACCAACCATATCAAAAATTTTTAACAAACTAATACTATTAAAGCGAATAAACGAACACCTAGGCAAACACAAAATACTAAACGAGCACAACTACGGGTTTAGAAAACACAAAAACATTACAGACTACATGACCGAAATGATAAATCACATCAAAACAGCGAAAAAGAACAACAACAAAATAATACTACTTAACACAGACATAATCAAAGCTTTCGACAATGTAAACAAAACGAAACTAATAACACAAATGACAAAATAAAATTTTCCACAAACTATAACAAACTGGACATATAACTTTTTAACAAACAGAAAAATCATAATACAAAACTCAAAACAACAATTACAACAGACAACAAATGCCGGCATCCCACATGGAAGTTGCTTGAGCCAAACGTTAGACTACAATTAAACCCACAAAAATCTCACTTTCTCAGAATGTTCACCAACAAAAACAATAGTAAACAAATGACACTACGAATAAATAACATCCAAATTGATGAAAAACAAGACACAAAACTACTGAGAATAACACTAACAAATAGACTCTCACTATCAAAACATTATAAAACACTAAAAACCAGCATACAAAAAACAATGAACATCCTTAAAATACTTACTCACACCAGAGGCGGAGCACATCCAACAACAATGCTGAACATTTACATAGCAATAATAAACTCGAAGATCAGCTACGCCTACACAATCACAGATACCGAAAAAAAACACCACAAAAAATAGCACAATACATAAAAAACACCTGAATAAGGACATGTCTGGGACTAACTAAAACCACACCAATACTAATATTACTAGCAGAGGCGACAGAAATGCCTACAGAATTAGGTATGGAATTAAAATCAACCAAGTACATCACCAAACATTTATACAGGAACACAAAAATTGGTAATGACATCAAAAAACTAAACTCACTGGACAAACTAAATCGACTATATAAAAAAATAAAATAATCTATGGCTTAGAGGCCTTGTAAACGGCCCTTACCGCGTGTCAACTGAGACCTTATGAACCATTTTAACGATTGGTGCACATTGTCACAGCCCAACGAATGATTTTACACACAAACGCGTTTTAAGTCATCCGGTTGCATGTTAATTTTCGGTTAACGGCGGGAATCGAACTCGAAACCGCGGCGTGATGAGAAACTCTCTTAACCATTAAGCTACATCCGGCGACTATATAACAAATACCAAATACAATCCAAGATAAAATCAATACACAGAAAAACGACGTCACCACAAAACATAAAAATAACACCTAACATTACAGGAATAACAATCAAATTACAAAACAACCAAACAGAACATCCAAAAATAAAATTTAATGATAGAAACATACCGGGACTACAGCCACATATACACAGACGGATCGGTCATAGGAGAAAAATCAGGCCTAGGAATATACATTAAAGAAAACAAACATAGTTTTGCAACCAAAATAAACGATAACACAAACATAAATAGCGCAGAACTAATTGCCATAAAAATAGCCCTCACCCTAGCACAATTATCGAAAAAACAGCAAATAGTAATCTTCACCGATGCACAAAGCGCTTGCATAACAATAAAAAACGCACTAACGAATAACACTGACAAACACAATATTAAACGAATGGACAGTAAAATACAACAGCATGACCACAAACATAGGACAGGATTACCGAAACATCCAACCAATCCCACCCACAAAAACCTGGTTCCAAAACACAAAACTAAATGCAAAAGAAATTAAACAAATTACAAGCCTAAGAACAGGCCATTCATATAACAAAAAATATAAATACATTATAGGAATGGAAGAAACACCAAACTGCAATACTTGTAATAGCACCGAAAACAACCATCACATAATTAACAGATGCCAAATATACAATCAGACAAGAAGCAAATATCCAACACTCATCAACTGCACACTTAAGGACATACTTAAAAGATAAAATCACGAAGAATACAAAACACTGATCAACTTCCTAAAAGAAATCAAATATGAATTATAAATAAGCAAAACACCGAAAATACGTAATTTTCATATCATCATCACTAAATCATATATTCCTACATTCATACATAAACTCAATCAAAATACCAAACATAGAATAATATCAAAACCATAGATATCATAAAACGTCATCAATCTAAAAGCATCAAACCACATCATAAAGCAAACTAAAATTACACTCAAATAAATAATCAAAATCTACTCCCTTAAATACAGGAAAACGAAACAACAATAAAAGGACATACTAAATATCAAGAATAACAACAGTACAATCCATAGCTGCAGCTCTTCCCCTGAGAAGATTTTGAGACAGTGACAATTGGAAAAGCTGAACAAATACATAGGTCATATGAATTGGAAACATTCGACCACAAAAAACTAAAAAATAAACAAACAGTGACACTGGCGAATAATAGAATAAGTTTGTATAGAAATTTCCCTTGCTCCGGATAGCGGGCTCTGGATAGCGCGAATATTAAAGCACCTAATATCAACCATTCAAGTCCATATAATTATATACATATGTATAAATAATATATATATATATATATATATATATATATATATATATATATATATATATATATATATATATATATATATATATATATATATATACAGGGTGGCGCACGAATCGTGCTACAAAAACAAAACGTAATAACTTTTTTTCTGTGTGACTAATCGGCTTTATTTTTTTTTATTGTATAGATAATTCAATTTTATTTTTATTTAACTAATTAGTTTTGAAAATGATAGACCGTAAATGACCTCCATGCTCATTCACGCATGTGCGACACCTGATCAGAAAATTATTCATTGCGCACTGAAGGGTTGAAGTCGGGATCGCCTCAATTATTGTTGTAATGGACTGCTTCAATTCAGTCAAATTCCTTGGTTTCGTTTTAAACACCTCTTGTTTGACATAACCCCATAAAAAAAAATCTGGTGCAGTGAGGTCAGGTGACCTTGGGGGCCAGCGGAAAGTGGAGTTTCTGGATATTAATTTATTTGGAAATTTTCGTTGGAGCTCCTCCATAACCGGTCTGGCTATATGTGCAGTTGCTCCATCTTGCTGGAACCAAATGCTGTTAAAAGGGATACGTCTTCGCCGCAGTTCTGGGTAAAAAAAATCTTTCAACATGTTTAAATAACGGTCCCCATTTACAGTTACTGTTTCACCGTTTACTTCAAAGAAGTATGGCCCGACAATGCATCTTGATGAAACTGCGCACCACACTGTCACTCGTTCTGGGTGCAGTTCCGTCTCATGGAGTATTTCTGGATTAGTTTCACTCCATATACGGCAATTTTGCTTGTTTACATTGCCGTTTAGATCAAAATGGGCCTCATCAGACATAAACAAGCAATTTATGAAGTTGTTGTCTTTTTCGGCCATTTCAATAATTTTCCGGCAAAATTCCAGGCGAATAGGCAAATCCAGAGGTTTTAATTTGCTTGTAATTTGGATTTTGTACGGAAACAAGTTTAAGTCATCATGAATTATCCGTTGTAATGACCGTCTGCTAACTCCAATTTGCGCCGATAACTCTCGAGTCGAAACACTTGGATTTGCCTGAATTGATGATGCTACAGCTGCGATTGTGGCTTCGACCCGAACATAGGGATCTCGATTGTACGGTCTACGTGCGATGCTTCCAGATTCAGCAAACATGCGTACCAACCTCATAATGGTCCATCTACTCGGGGGAGTGCCGCCAAACTCCCGCCTAAATTCCCTCTGGACGGAAATGATGGACTGCAAAGCATGGTAGCGCTGCACTATCCAAATCCTCGTTTCGGTATTCCAAGCATCCATTTTAGTAAATTTAAATAATAATCTGCAAAATAAAAAAAATAAAAAACAGATTAGTCACACAGAAAAATAGTTATTACGTTTTGTTTTTGTAGCACGATTCGTGCGCCACCCGTTATATATGTGTGTGTTATCTAGTTATATTTATTTGTTAGTCATTCGGAAACTCGTCTTTAGCGAAAGCCACTACTCTTGTCATAACTGTTATCAACTATAGAGATGAATAGAGATGATCCTATAAGCAAAGAGATTGAACTGTTCATTCTCTTTGCTATAAGTAATTAACTAATTATAAATGGAATCTAAGTTTTCCTAAAGAGGTCATCGATAAAAATAAAATCACTTCAAAACAAAATTAAACGTTTAAAAAATATACATATTGATATTGTTTATTATAGATTTATTATTATTCATTGTATTGAAATGGATTATTTAAAATTACGCTTTATTTTTCTTAATTATTTTTAATTTGTAAAACTAATTTAATTTTTCATTTAGTTGGGATAATAAATCATATATTTAGTGTGATCGATTTTGCTGAAAAAATTGCCTCCGGCATTCGGCATCCAGTAAAACTTACTATTATTTTACAGTAATTAGAACCATAAACTTACCCACAATGAAATGTTAACTTATCCCAAAAAGCATAAATGCTTATGTAACCATAAATGATTCAGTAATCTTGACTGATGTGCCCTGTGGTTGGGGGCAAACATGTTTCGTAAATATTTCATGAGAACGAAACATGAGATCCATAGAATACCACCACAGTATCCAGAGCTTGTCGTAGGAGGTGACTAAATCTGGTTGGATCGCTGGGCTGACGACCCGCATCCGTAAAAACCAATTACAGTTAAAAATGTCAACAAAACCAAAAAAATGGGATACCGCCTAAAGCACTCCACGAAACTCGATGGCCTAAAAGTGGAGTCCATGTGTCCTAAGGCTATACGTTGCTACACAGTGGAGATGACCTCGGAAATCTTGGAGTTGACTTTCTCATTGGGCCACAGGTAAAAAAGGCTGTGTTGGACTTCCAGGCACTGGCAGTCGATAATCGAATGTGTAAGCTTCGCTTGCACATGAAATTAGCCAACCTGTCAATTGTTTGTGTACATGCGCCCACTGATGTAAGCCAACCCCAAGATAAAGACTCATTTTACAATAATTTGGATAATCTGATGGGCTCTATACCTGAGCACGATATCAGATTGGTGATTGGTGACTTTAATGCTAGAGCTGGTAGAAATCAGACCGACTTATGTAATAACATAGGTCCGTACTCCCGACACGAAACTGCGACCGAGAATGGGGAAAGAATGATGTACTTTGCGATCGCTCATGATCTCAAAGTGACAAGTACATTCTTTCCCCACAAAAACATCCATTTGGAAACCTGGACACGTCCACGTAAAACATCCCGAAGCCAAATTGACCATGTGTTGATTTCAAAAGACCGGGCTCGGGTTGTTCAAGACGTGAGATCGTATCGGTCGTCAACCAAATTCGTAGGCAGTGACCATTGTATGGTTGCTGCAAAGCTACGATGGAAATTTTCGTACAAGTCAGGGAGGACAGGAGAATATAAAACGCGATTCTTCTGTGAAGGTCTGATAAATGAAGAAACGCAACGAAAATACCAAGATCTTGTCAGCAATAACATTTTACGATCCAACTACCAATCTGATGATGTGAACAGTGTCTGGGAAGTATTGAAAACCTCGGTTGTCGATGCTGCCCAGCACACTCTCGGTATAGTGAAAACTAAGCCCAAAAATGATTGGTTTGATGAGGAGTGTCGTCTTGCTGTTGTGCAACGCAATATAGCCCACAATGAAGCGCAGACTCGGTTTAAAATTGCAAGGAAACACAAGGCAGTTATTGCTAGGAGGACAGCTAAACGCATTTGTAGACAGAAGAAGCGCGAATGGTGGAAGGCCAAGGTCTTAAGAGTACAACAACTCATCAATGAGCACAATTCGCGTGGTTTCTTGAAAGTAATCACCGAATTGCCTTAAGATCATACCTTAAGATCTCGGTCAACTGCCTGCCATTCGAGACCAGGATGGAAACCTCTGTGTTTACGTCGATGCTTATTGTTACTTAATGTTCCACATGTATCACAAGCTGTATTTGGATACCCTCAAATACAGACCGCGGAGATGTTCATTGAGGATCCATCCTATGAGGAATTCACAACGGCCATGCAGAGATTAAAGAAAAATCGTTCACCAGGGGTTGATTGCATTAATTCAGAGCTCTTGATATTCGGAGGGCTAACTTTGTGGAACTGTCTTTTCGACCTTATTCGATTGGTATGGCGAAATGAAGTTATGCCTGACGAATGGAAAGTGGCCGCGTTATGCCCAATATTCAAAAAGGGTGATCGCATGAAATGCGAGAACTATCGCGGTATAGCTCTCCTTTGCACAGCATACAAGTTACTGTCTTACATAATCTTGGGAAGAATTACTCCTTTAGCGGAGGAAATTGTCGGTGACTACCAACGAGGATTCCGTCAGAATAGGTCAGTCACTGATCAAGTTTTTTCGCTACGGATAATTCTTTCCAAGTACTATGAAACATCTCGCGATGTACACCAAGTATTCCTAGATTTCAAGCAAGCCTATGACTCGATCAATCGAGAGAGATTATGGTAACAATGCTGTGTTAAAGTTGAGAACAGGCTATCGAGAACTTTTGCAATCAATTCCGGTGTTCGACAAGGAGATGCACTGTCCCCGATACTATTTAATCTCATGTTGGAATACATCCTTCGTAAAAGTGAAACACCTCAGGACAATATCTTTTCCGTCAATCCAATCAACTTCTTGCGTATGCAGATGATATCTGTGTGATTGGATTAAATGGCAACAGAGTGAAAGAGATACTTGATCCACTGGAACAGTTTTCAGCTTCCGTTGATCTCAAAATCAATGAGTGCAAAACCAAATATCTGTTCTCTGGTTTTCGAGACCAAGACGCAATTGATTTCAGTAGTGGAAACCACACGTTTGAAGGAGTGATGAGATTCAAGTATCTTGGATCTCTCATTACTCACGATAATAGTGAGGGAGAGGATATCAAGGTTCGCCTTGCCGCTGGCAATCGGGCTTTGTATCCTCTACGTCCACTGCTGAAATCAAAATATCTTGCAAATACGGATAAGCTGAAACTGTACAGAGTGTTGATCAGACCCGTTGTCATGTATGGATGTGAGAGTTGGACCTTGACGGATGAGTACGAAAGATGGCTTCTAACATTCGAGAGAAGAATCGTGCGTGTGATATATGGCCTAAAACGCGACGTTGATGGCACATACCGAGTTCTATTCAATCACGAGATCAGGAATTGAATGCAAATTCCGTTTTTTCTATATTTCGTTGTTTTTAAGTTGGCAACTGTTATTTTTTGTTTTGATTTCGGTATGTTTGACGTTTGGTGGTGTGTTAAAATAATAAATTTCAAGTTTTAAAAAATAAATTAATTTAAAGTTTTGTAGTTCAGTTTATTTTAATAATTAAAATTTTTCAAAATTTCGAATATGTAGAGGACAATGTCTGGATTTTATTTCCATTTCTTTAAAAAAATTTGGATACTGACTGCTTTTTGTAATTTTTCAAACTGATACCATTTAATAAAGAAAATAATATTTAAAAATCGAAAATTATTATTTTAAAAAAAAAGTTAAGACAAAAAACAAAATTATTATTTTAATTTAAATAAAACAAAAAAAAAATTAAAAACGTATTTTTAATTCGTCAAAAAAAAATTCTCACTTGCTGTCACCGACAAATTGTAAGTGAGGCTAAGTGACAAAAGCCTTGCTCACCGTGACATTCATAATACCAAAATTTCATTTCAGTGACATTGCGTCACTCGGTGACGCGTAAGTGACATTCATAATAGGGGTATAAGGGTAGTCAATTATAATGAACTAAAACTAGAAACTTAACTTAACTATAAACTTAAAATACCCATCACCAAAAGCATGAAATTATAAAGAGATATGATAAAAAAATTAATTTAATTAAATCTTAAATTATGTACAATAAATTTTGGTTTACTTGTATCCCGGGTGTTGGTTGTTGATCATTGTTTCAACGTGGATCGATAACGTTAACGTGAATTGTTACTGACGAAGCAATAATACTGACCATACCAAATTATGCCGTAGATATTATTATTTTTTTTATGATAGCAATAATTAACTATAGCACTTTAGCTAGTGTTACGGTTAACGTTACCGCACATACACCAACTTTATGGATACATTTTTTTTAAAGCACCATGTATCTATATATATATTTGTATGCACATATATTAGGCATTTTAAATTCGATTCCACTAAAGTTCACGATTTTTATATATTCAGTTTGATAAGCAACATCAATGACATTAATGATTTGTTAAAACTCATCACTTTTTAATTCTCCGTTATAGCACATGGGAGTCTTTCAATCGATTATTACAAGCCTTTAAACAACTAATTATTTTTTTATATTTTTAGTCTAGTAACTTGTCTATTTATGATTGCTTCACCCAAGTAATTAATCAACTACGACCCAATTATCGAGTTTTCTTTTTCGCATCCTAAAATACCATCAATCAAAAATCCCATACAAACCCACAAATATTAACAAAACCAAGTTAGAAAAGAAATAATAAGCAGGTCAGGGAACGCAGGTAAACGCGAGCTTCGTTTCACTTTTTATCCATAATAGCTACTCTCTGGCCATTTGCCATTTGAACTTTAAATTATCTCATTAGTTGAATTCCACTTTTTATTATTTCGGCTCGTACAAACGTCTTCTGCAAACTGGATCTACTGTCTACTTTACTTTAATCGTCAAGCTATCTCCACCCCTGGTTGATGTGACATTTTTGAATTTGCATAATCTTTTTCTCGTTTTTTCTATTCTGGTGGTCATCAGACCATCGGCGATGATGATCTCTCCCGTTTACGATTAATTTCTCAGCATTCTCTTGAGTGACCAGTTTTGTAACATATGCATCTCATCTAATACTATTGTTTTCCAGGCACCTCGTTCCATTTTACTCTGATGCTAATTACACTTACCGGACTGCTGGCTTGTACGTTGATGATTTGTTTATTTTTGTTTGTTAGTAAACAATGCAATGGTTTCTGCAAATGTTGATTTTGGAGACAACACTACCGCACGTTTTGTATTCGGAACCCGTATTCCATCGATGTCCCAGTGGGTGGGATCATCTCTATTTCGTAAGAAATTCGAACGAAACATAAGACTATAAAATACAGTATCCAGAACTTGTCTTAGAAGGCGACTAAATCTGGTTGAATCGCTGGGCTGGCCGTTGGGTTGACCCATAACCGTTAAAAAAAATTTAAATTTTTAAAATGTCAACAAAAGAAACAAAATCAGATACCGCCAAAATAACAACGAACCGACATTTAAGTACTCGGAAACGATATTAAGAATCGGCACGAGGAACGTGCAGTGACTTAGAAGATCTGGCGCGTTTCACGGCTTTATCATTGGTATGAAAGTGTATCGGTTGGAACTCCAAGAAACTCGTTGGCCTAAAAGTAGAGACCATGTGTCTCAAAGCTTTACATTGTCCACAATGGAGATGATTCCGAGATCATCTTGACCGGTAGAAAAAGGCTGTGTTGGACTTTCAAGCAGTCCATAATCGAATGTGTAAGTTTCGCTTGCATATGAAATTAGCCAACCGCTCAATTGTCTGTATACATGCGCATCTGTATACACTGATGTAATCCGACCCCAGGATAAAGAGTTATTTTACAATAATTTGGATAATCTGATGGATTCTATGCCTGGCCACGATTACAGATAGGTGATTGGAGACTTAAATGCTAGAGCTGGTAGAAATCAGACCGATGTATCTAATAATGGTGAAAGAATGATGTACTTTGAGATCGCTCATGATCACAAAGTGGCAAGCACATTCTTTCCTCATAAAAACATTCATTTGGAAACATAAACACACACCAAAGCCAATTTCCTGTAAAAGTATGATAAATGAAGAAACGCAGTGAAATTATCAAAATCTTGTCAGCAATAGCATTTTGCGATATAATTACCAGTCGGAAGTAGTGGATAGTGTCTAGGAAGTATTGAAAACATGGGTTGTTGATGCCACCCAGCAAACTCTCGGTATAGTGAAAACTAAGCCTAAAAATGATTGGTTTATGAGAAGTGTTTTCTTGCTGTTGAGCAACGAAATGGAGCGCAAAATCGATTTACAATCACAAGAAGAAATAAAGCAATTCTTGCTCGGAGGGCAGCTAAACGAATTTGTAGACAAAAGAAGTGTAAATTGTGGAATGACAAGGTCTTAAAAGTTAAAAGTTAAGTTTACTTGTTGTATGAAAAAATTGACCTAAAATATATGTAATTTTTGGCAAATTTAAAATATATTTGCGAAAATATAAATTTTAATAAACATATAAATATAAATAAATTTTATATTATTCAATTCATAATTTTATTGACTATGTCGGGTGACAAAATTTGTATAATTGTTAATTCGTTAATTCTATTTCGAAAAATTAAACGAAACATCAATTTAATTATTTTTGGAAATAATAAAATTAACGTTTTGTTTAATTTATTTCCTAGTCAAAATTCAGATAGATATTATCAAAATCTAAATAAAATTGATAAATATCTATAAACCTAAAAAAAATAATTCGAACAGGTAAAATTTTATGTATATTGAAAATAAACATAACATTTATCATAATGCTAACACATCCTCCCGTCGCAACTGCTCGTAGCAAACTAAAACAAAGCAACAAAATCAAAACTAAATTAAAAACGAAACGACTGCACTAAAAGACAACAAAGCACAACAAACGTAATTACCAAAATATCAATTTTATAAGTAATGAAAGTAATTTAAGTCATACAATTCAAACAGTTTTAATAATTCTAAATAAAAATTCTGTAAGCCTAAAAAAAATTAAAACGCATAAAATGTTATGTGATCTAAAAATATTACGTAAAAACAAAATCATACTGACAACGAACACGTGCTTTCGCTTCAAATGCTCGTAGCAAACTAAAACAAAGAAACAAAATCAAAAATAAAATGAAAATGAAGCGAAATGCAACTAAAAGACTGTTGAAGTGTGATTAGTGATGCAGGGAGCTGTAATAAAAAATGTAATATTTCTGAAAATATAAAAATCTAGATTCTTAAACCTTCAAAATCATGAATTAAAATATTGGTTTTAATGAAAATTATTAATCCAGGATTGTTGATAAATAATCATTTTCCAAACTCTGGAAAGTGAGTAATTGGTTAAGGGGCCTAGCTACCAAGTTATAGGAAGTTAAAAGTCAAAAATTTCGAATAAATCAACTTTTTCATACGATTGTTGATGTATTTACCACTTTCTATTCATTTACACATACATAGGACTGGTCATGTTTTTCGATGGGAAACGGCCGTATACATATACGCATTGGTATATAGCAAGGCATACAGTAGAAGGGATTTTGGAGATTAATAATTTTAAAGCGATCACTGCCATTGTGCGATCGTTGTATTGGCAACTATATGTATATATATTCAATGTAATTAGCGAATTATATTTCATTTTTTATATTGTTACGATTTTGCCGAGTGTTTATTCAAATTATTTATCCGGTTCGATCATTGGATTGTGAATATTAAACTCGCAAACTTTAATTTTTACAATAAATTTATTTCCAGATAAATTCCACAAATATTTCACAAATAATTATCACTATATGTATTTAAACACTTCACTTTCACTTTTAATCACTTCCCGATATTAACACTTCGAAATTCAAAATTGAACTGTTTCGTAACTCAAATGTCTACACGTATTTATACGACGCAAACTTGTAGAACATTCCATTATTTTGCATCTCTAAACTTCGCGAATATCCATTGCGACGTATTTGGTTTGCTCCGCCTATTTCATTATTTATTTTTATTTTTGTTCGTATGTGTAAACATTGGCTTACAGCGTAACCCCTACTGCTATAATTTATAACTCGTTTTAATTATCACTGGTGACATCTGTGATTCGTCACACTACCCTCCACCCAATCCTGTTCGTCTCGAACAGGATCCAGACCTCTGCCTCTATAGATCGCCATTCACTCCAGGTGAACAACCTTAGGTTTTCCTCGTACTCCTCGTTGGATCCTATATATCATCATTTACGTACCTTGGCTAACGTTTTGTTGTTTCCTAGGTGACCTCCGCTTCTTCCTCCATGGTATTCATCCAAAATTTCTGCCGTTCTGATCTTAAGTACCACCACTAGCGATTGCTTTGTTTTGCCATCGCAATTTTTCCATGCTCACTAAAGCATCCGTCTTCCATGGTTAAACTATCCCATTTGGCCCAATACGCTTTGATAGTTGGGCTTTTATCCGTAATATCGCTCCATGTGGGATGATGTTCTTCCTCAATGAATTTGATAATGACTGCCAAATCTGGATCCTCCCGTTGCTCTTTGTATATAACATCCTTGGTCCATTCATCAGTTGGCAACACTTCCATTAGTCTGATATCGACGATGTTTTCCTTGTTTTCTACCCGTCCACAATGTTTACAATCCACTCTACATGGTCGTCTTGACAACGCATCCGCATTTCCATGAGCGGTTCCTTTCCGATGTTGGATTTCGTAGACAAATCTCCCCAATCGCTCAATCCACCGTGCTACTTGTCCTTCGGGATTTTTAAATTGAAGTAGCCATGTCAAGGCGCATTATCAATTCTTAATAGAAATGATTGGCCATAGAGGTATTTCCTGAAATGTTCCACACATTTCACTAAGAGAAACAATTCTCTTCTAATCACACAGAAGTTGCATTCATCACTCCATTGGAACGACTTGTTCTTCTGTGTCGGCTCGTGTAAACTCCTTGCGATGTTGGCAAATCCTGGTACAAATCGTCGATAATATGTGCATAATACGATAAAAATCCTAAATTCATGTAAATTCTGTGGTCTTGGCCAATCTTTTACGGCGGAGAACTTGTCTTCATCTGTATGAATGCCGCTTGTTGTTATTTTGTGTCCCAAATATTTGACTTCATCCCGGATCAATACGCATTTCTTCGGACTTAACTTCAATCCAGCTGATTGGATTCTTTCGAATACTTCCTCTAGATTTCGTAGATGCTCGTTGAAGTCCCATAACGATGATGTCATCCAAATATACCAGGCATGTTTTCCAGTGGATTCCTTTAAGTACGCGTTCCATAAGCCGTTCGAAAGTCGCAGAGGCGTTCTAAAGCCCAAATGACATGTCATTGAAATGCCATAATCCAGTGCCCACACTGAACGCGGTTTTTTCCTTATCTTCGTCTGTGACCTCCACTTGCCAATAGCCGCTCTGCAAATCAAATGTTGAAAACATCCGTGCTCTTGCCAATGTATCCAGTGTGTCGTCGATCCTTGTTAACGGGTAACTATCCTTCTTGGTAACTGTGTTGAGCTTCCGATAATCAACGCAGAATCTCATGCTTCCATCCTTCATTTTCCACCAATACTACTAGTAAACTCCATGGAGTCGTAGACTGCTCAGTTACGCCCGATGTTTGCAAATCAGTTACCGACCGACATTCAATACGAATCCGTTTCGTTTCATGAAGTCCATTACCAGGATGACCTCACCCACAATATCTGAAACCAGAACTTCATGTCAAAAACTGTTGTTCCCGATTCGTATTGTAACCTCCTTCTTTCCTTTAGCTGCGTTGTCGCCTGTCACCGTTTGTAACTTGAACCCTTTCATTGTCCGAACTCCATCCGTGATAAAATCTGACCGCACAATCGTTCTCGTTGCTCTGGTGTCCAACGTTAGTATACTGGATCGTCCCTCTACTTTGCCTTTCACCATCAAGCTATCACCATTTTTTACCAATCTGGAAATGAGGATGAAGGTAATGGAGCATTTGGTTGTTGGAGTCAGCTTTTGGTTCTCAAAGCTGACTCTTACTCGTTTAACGCCTTCGTTGTTGTTTGGCGTTCCTCTTCGGCTGCTGCTTTTCTTTCCTCCAGTGGCCTTCGGTACATCGGCGATGGTGTTCTCGCCCGTTTGCGCTTGATCTCCCAGCATTTCTGCGAGATGTGTCCTGTTTTGTTACAAACCCAACATCTGATTTTACTATTTCCATCACGGAATCTCGTTGTCCGCCAGTTATCTGTTGGTTTGATGTTATTTCCCTGTTTGTGACTGATTGCTGGTTCCACTTCCACACGACGTACCTTGACTGCTGGTTTGTAGATGTTGTTTGCTGTCTCCTTGGTTAGTGCACACGCGATGGTTTTCGCGAACAATGATTTCGGAGACTACAGCACGTCTCGTATCCGGATCCCGTAGTCCATCGGTGAAAGCATCGATCTTGATACGCTCTGTGTATTCACCCGCCATGTTGAAGTAGGCGAGGTGCACTAATCGCTCTATATCAGCCGCACACTCCTGGAGCGTCTTTCCAATCCGCTGACATCGTCCCTTCAATTCCATACGATGTAGCTCTCTTCTGTGGTCACCTCCATAATTTCGCTCCAAAGCCAAAATGATTTTGCCGTAATCCTCCTGTTCGTATTCCGGCACGATCTGAAGTAGTTCCACATCACTTCCTTTTAACGCAACAATTAATGCTGCCACTCGATCCTCCTCACACCAACCATTCCATGTGGCCGCCATTTCAAACGGGAGTTTGAAGATGTTAAATGGTGTGGTTCCGTCGAACGTTGGTGGCTTCAATTTTATTGAGCTGGTTGGTCGAGCAATTTGAGTACTGCGGTTGGTTTTAAGATTAATCAACTCCTTTTCGAGTTTCTGGAATCGTTGATCGGTCACCACGATTTGTTCACCCATTTCCTTTTTAACTGTGTCCAATTTTTCATTGACATCCTCCATTAAATCATGTAGAAACTTTTCCAGTTGCTCCATTCGGTTCAGAATTTGTTGCTGTCCAGTTAACATTTTTTCTTGCTCAGCAATAGATATTTTCTCTTCGTGGCCGCTTATTATATCGGTTTTGAGCCCGCACATCATCTGCCGTGTTTTTAGCTGCATCTGTTGCATTACAGCCATTAATTGTCGCATATCAAACCTCCTGTTGTTGTTGGAGTTGTTTCCCGTACAGCGCGATGCTCGTCTGCCACTCTACTCGTTCCGGCAACGGATGATGTAGTTGCTTCTGTTGTCACTTCAACCTGTTGCACCTCGGTTGAATCCGGTGCCCCCGTATTAAATTCATGTAGATCCTGATCAACATTTTTCTCTATCAAAGCAGCGCGAAGTCTGAGCGGAAACTCATTGTGGTTGCCCGACGTTGATAAATTACGCTGGCCCAACTCCTTTTTCAAATCTACCAGTTTTAAGTCCAATAATTTCTTTTTGGATATTCACCATCCCACCGCTGTCACCAATTGTTACGATTTCACTGAGTGTTTATTAAAATAATTTATCCGGTTTGATCACTGGATTGTGAATATTATACTCCCAAACTTTAATTTTTACAATAAATTTATTTCCCAATAAATTCCACAATTATTTCACAAATAATTATTACAACTATGACGAATCACAGATGTCACCAGTGATAACTAAAACGAGTTATAAATTTTTGCAGTAGGGGTTACCCTGTAACCAATTGTTTACACATACGAACAAAATAAAAATAAATAATGAAATAGTCAGAGCGAACAAAATACGACGAAAAGAACATTCGCGAAGTGTAGAGATGCAAAATAATGGAATGTTCTACAAGTATTTGCGTCGTATAAATAGATGTAGACATTTCAGTTATAAAAACAGTTCAATTTTGAATTTCGAAGTGTTAATATCGGGAAGTGATAAAAAGTGAAAGTGAAGTGTTGAAATAATTGTAGTGATAAAAATTGTGGAAAATTAGTGTTGAAATAATTATTTGTGAAATATTTGTGGAATTTATTAGGAAATAAATTTATTGTAAAAATTAATCTTCGCGATTGATTGATAGGACTGTAGGATCAAGCGCTAGGCAAGATTCCCGGATAACGCCGGGCCTATTCCTACAGCCGTTTACATAAAACAATAGGTAAGGATAGGAAGGTATGTTAGTAAGGAAAGAACGACCCGGTTACAGACATCTGGCAAATCGTTAATAAACTACTGTTAATAGACAGTCACAAGACAATCACAATTCTTTTCTACTAATCTGCAATCGCCAATCAGCATTCTCCAGTCCGCAACACCTATCTGCTCTGCTGTATTTTGATTATAATTAAGACTAAATCCTCTAAAAAGTTTATTAGTTTGTCGCTCAGAAATCTGTAACTTAATTAATTATTTAATTTTACTATATATTTAAACTCCAGACACACCTAACGTAATTAAAACATAAGCACAAAACTCTGAAATAAAATTTATTAACTTATGGCTTAGAAATCTGAAACAATTAATTTAATTAATATTGGAATAATAAATCAAGTACCAGCCAACCATTACGAAAATGTTACCATAATTGTGGAACATGCTCATCAGAGAGACATCTGAAAACATTCCAAAAATATGCAGCAATTATGCAAATTAAATCACACCACTGAAGGTTGTAAGAAAATGAAAGTTAGTCACAGAAACGGCTTAAGTGACAACCCGCAGCAGAACCATTTTCCTAATACATAATTAATAAAATAATATTATTTATTAGTAAAATCTATATCATTTTCGCAATTACGATCTAATACTGTTAGACATTGATTATTATTGAAATTTGGATAGGTAAGAACATTTTTAATTTCATGATATGTATTTGTGTTACCTCAACAGTTCAATCTAAAGTATTTAGATGAAATATCCTGGAATCTTCTCATCATATACTGTATGTAAAATTGCGTCCCTATATTTCCAGATCCATCACCATCTATTGCATGGGGCAGTATTTTTTTATTTTATGACCCGACAGCATTTCATACATTTCATACAATGTCACATACATTATAACGACCTAATAACCTGTCATTTCTTGTATAAGGTAAATTATTAATGGAAATAAATAATTGACTAATATGTTTAGTTATAACTTAAAACTTAGATATATCCTATTAAACTTAAAACATTAATACAAAATTCTAAAAATAAATTTAATAGTTAGTCACTCAGTAATCTATAATTTAATTATTATTAATTTTATTATTTGTTTAAACTCCAGTCTGCACACCTATCATAACTAAAACAAAAAAATACAAAACTCTTAATTTATTAACTAACGGCTCAGAAATCTGTAACAATCAATTTAATTAATAGTATAATAGATTAAGACCAGCCAACCATTACGATGATGTTACCATAATCCAAGAATATGTTCATCAGAGAATCAAAATAGATATCTGAAAACTTCTTATAGTCTAAAATTATGCAAATTACATATCAACAATAAATGTTATAAGGAATCGGAATTTAGTCACAGAAAAAATAAAAAAAATAAAAAAAAAAAAAAATTAAAATAAAAAATAAATATATATATATATACATACACATATACATACACATATACATACACATATACACATACACACACATATACATATATACATACATACATATACATACCCACATACACATACATACACATACACCACATATACATATACACGGCTATAGCAGCCTTCATTACGATATCTCGGTGTTTAAATTGATGTACGCATAAACTTTAAGGAGTACCTAAAGATAGTGAGTAGAAAATCTTCCAACGTAACTGCAGCCCTCTCCTGTATTATGTCCAAAATTGGAGGGCCAAGACAGAGGCGAAGAATTCTGCTGGCAAATCTGGTAACATCCATCATCCTATATCGATCACCTGTATGAAGCGATACGATGGATGTTAAATCGTATAGATGCAAGTTTCAATCGGTTTACCGCCTAGGTGCTTTAAGAGTGATATGTGGTTTTCGCACAATAATAGATGATGCGACACTTTTTATTGCAGGGATGATCCCCATCGAACTATTGCCAATGAAAGGATGAAATGGTACCTACACCGAGAACAACAAGGAAGTACATCATTGCAACAGTAGCAAAATGGCTAAGGCGCTGTGATAGCTCGGAAAAAGGCCGATGGACTTATCGTATGATACCATCCATCGATAACATGGCGAAGTTAATTACTACCTGACACAGTTGCTAAGTGGGCATGGCTGTTTTGGTGCATACCTATAAAGATTTAAGCATGCCAACACTCCAGAATGTCCAACTTGCAATGGATCACAAGAAAATGTGGAACGTATTTTCTCTCAACGCCCATGGTTCGATACAACTCTGAGAGAACGCTTGGATGTCCATGGGCAGCGACCAATACCCGAAAAAATAATTAAATTGATGATTGTGTCTGAAGAAAAGTAGAATGCTGTGGTAAACAGTTCAGTACTACTTCTGCCGTGTAAGTAGAAACTTACACGGCAGAAGTAGTACTGAATCACCTGAGGCACTTAGAGCGTGCTAGAGAAGAACATCTTACTACGACTAGACAGTGATAGAAAAAAATATATACACACACATACATATATACATATGTATATACACATACACACATATACATATACTCATACACATGCATATACAATTGTCCACATACACACATACAAATACATATGTTATATATATATTCTACTCTCCACGTTATCTAATAATTTAAATTGAATGAACATCAGCTATACCCCAAAATAGAAACCATCTATTGTATAATAGCTAAAGCTAAAATAAAAATGTTTGTTGCACTAAAATAAATAAATAAATATGGAATATCTTTATACAGTACAAAACTTCTTTATCTCTATATACTCATACATCTATTCATCGACTTCATTTGCATGAATTATCACTTGCACTCACAATAAATCGATACTTATCTTTTAAAGTGGCGATCGTAGTTTTCCTTTCATCCCATGTCAGTTATTTTTTGTCATATTTTTGTGATCGTTCCTGTTTGTTTTTGCAATTTAACCTAAAAGAAAAAAAAGACTATTCCGCTGCAAGCCGACTTATCCAATTGGAATACGATTCATGTTTGTTTTTGTTTTCCAATTTGCGGCGTATTTTTTTCATTGTGTTGCGTATCGCACAAACATTTTTTTGTTTTTTTCTGTAGATAGAAAAAATTATTTCTATTTCCCACTTTTTTGTGATTATCTCTCCATTTTAATTAATTTTTAACATCCATTTATGTTAACACTTCACTTATATACTGTTTGCACCTTTTTTTTACAATTTTTAATAAGATGCACCTATTTTTAATTTTTATTTTGCACTACAGAAAGAAAGATATGGTCTTTCTAGTTTTAGTCGAGAAACGAACCCCCGATTATAAAAATTAATCTTCGCGAGTTTAATAATTTTTTTTTTCTATTATTGAAACTAGTCTTTCCAGACTAACCATCAATTTACATCTGAATTCTTACAAACTAAAATATAATGTGGTCACTGTTGATCCAGCGATGCACAGTGCCTGTTCGTTGGTAGGTAGCGTTGAATTTATATTAAAACCATGTTGATTTAACAATTTTGGCCTAACATTGCCTGCAATGTTAAGATCACATACGATATTTTTTCGCGGATGATTGTGCGGGTTGATTTGATAGATAATGAACTTCATCCAATTGGTGGGTTAAAACTGCAAACAGCAACCGGCGAAAGTGCAGAGATCAAAGGGAAAAAGGAAGTGACCATACGAATTGGTAACAGAAACTTCTGTCACGAAATTTTGGTGGCCGATATTGTCGATGAAGTTATTTTGGGTATGGACTTCATGAAGAAGAACCATTTCGTGCTGGATGTGGGAAAAGAAACACTAAGTTTTGGTAATTTTGAGCTGCCGTTACAATTGGATAGCAAGGAGCCAATCGTCAGGCGAGTTATGTTGGACCATCGAACAAAGCTGCCACCACGCTCAGAAACGGTAGTTTGGGCTAAATTGGATGGAGATCCTGGGACACGAAAGTTGTGGGTTGTAGAAGCCAGTGACGAAGAACAACAAGTACGAGAAATAATGCTTGGTAAAGCATTGATAAAACCGGATCATGATAATAGAGTACCATTGACGGTTCTCAACTTATCGAACAAGAAAAAAATCATCAAAAAGGGGACTATTATCGGCAAATGCGAAGAAATATTCACTATAGTCAAATGTGAAGAAACGAATTCGAGTGTAAAGGCTAAAGTTCATCGGCAGCAGAAAATCGTGGAAGAATTGACACCGAAGTGGACAGAACAACTAAGTCCAGAACAAAAACAAGCCGCCAAAGTGTTGTTGGAAAAATACACGTCCATTTTCTGTGGTGCTCCCGAAGATAATGGTAGAACGAACTTAGTTAAACACCGGATCGACACCGAGACAGCAATGCCAATTCGGCAAGCTCCAAGAAGATTACCATTGGCAAAACCATCGGAAGTGGATCGCATGGTAACGGATATGCAAACGGCAGGGGTGATTGAGCAATCGACTAGTCCATGGAGTTCACCTGTGGTATTGGTGCAGAAGAAAGATGGCAGCATGAGATTTTGCGTCGATTATAGAAAGCTCAATTCGGTCACTAAGAAGGACATTTATCCGTTACCGAGAATTGATGATACATTGGATACGTTGGCAGGTGCACGATTATTTTCCACCTTAGATCTACAAAGTGGATATTGGCAGGTGGAAGTCGCAGAAGAAGATAAAGAAAAAACGACGTTCAGTGTGAGTAACGGATTGTGGCAATTTAACGTTATGCCGTTTGGATTATGTAACGCTCCTGCGACGTTTGAACGACTAATGGACCGAATGCTAAAAGGGTTGCATTGGAAAACGTGCTTGGTGTACCTAGATGACATCATAGTTATGGGTAAAAACTTCGAAGAACATCTAAAAAACCTGGGCGAAGTGTTCGAGAGGATTCATTCAGCAGGGTTAAAATTGAGTCCAAAGAAGTGTGTCTTGTTCCGCAACGAAGCTAAATATTTGGGACACAAGATAACAAGACGTGGTATACATACAGATGAGGATAAAATCTCAGCTGTCAAGGATTGGCCAAAACCACAGAACTTACACGATCTTACACGAAGTTTTATTGGGCTTTGCACGTACTACCGAAGATTCGTACCGGGATTTGCTGACGTTGCGAAAAGCTTACATGAATTAACGCAAAAGAATAAGCCATTCCAATGGAATAAGCAGCATGAAGAAGCGTTCAGCGAGCTGAAGAAGCGGTTGCGCACAGCGCCAATACTTGCATACCCAGTACCAAATCAAAGATTCATCTTGGATAATGATGCAAGTAATAATGGTATTGGATGGGTTTTGTCTCAAGAAATACATGGACAAGAATGAGTTGGAGCATACTTTTCGAAAGTTTTGTCAAAGCCGGCGCGAAATTATTGTGTAACAAGGAGAGAGCTGTTGGCCATAGTACAATGTATAGAGCATTTCCGGAAGTATCTTTATGGTCAGTCCTTTCTCATAAGGACAGATCATGGTGCTCTAACATGGCTGTTACAGTTTAAGAATCCGGAAGGACAGATAGCTCGGTGGATCGAGAGATTGGATTGCTTCGATTATACGATTCAACTTCGGAAAGGAAGTGCTCCGGTAATGCAGATGCTCTGTCAAGACGACTATGTCCCGTCGATTGCAAACAATGTGGTCGAGTGGAGAGTAAGGAACATGTCGTTGATGTAAGACTTATGCAAGTGTTACCATCCGATGAGTGGACCTACGAGGAAATCAGAAAGGAGCAATCAGAAGATTCTGATCTATCGAACATATTAAAATTCGTGGAAGATCAGCACAGACCATTATGGAAGGAGATAGCTGATAAGAGCCCTTTAGTTAAGGCATATTAGGCTCAATGGGATAGTCTGTTAATCGAAGATGGTTGTTTAAAACGAGTTTGGGAAAGTTCCGATGGAAGAAATAGACAATCATTAGTGGTGGTACCGAGAATCCGAAATCCAGAAATTTTGAGGGAATATCACGGGGGAACAAGTGGTGGCCATATAGGCATCAATAAGACTCTGGAAAAAGTCCGCGAAAGATTTTACTGGGCAGGATGCAGACAATCGGTCGCAGAATGGTGTCAAAAATGTGATCAGTGCATGGCAGTTAATGGTCCTGCAAAACGAAGCCATGGGAAAATGCAGCAGTATAATAGCGGAGCACCATTTGAGCGGATCGCTATGGATATTGCAGGTCCATTTCCTACCAGCGAAAGCGGAAATAAGTATGTTTTAGTGGTGATGGATTATTTCAGTAAATGGCCTGAAGTCTATCCAATACCGAACCAAGAAACAACAACAATCGCTAACGCCGTGGTAAATAATTGGAATAGTCGATATGGGGTACCTATGGAACTGCATTCGGATCAAGGCCGCAATTTTGAGTCAGTGGTGTCCCAGGAAATGTGTCAATTATTGGGCATCAATAAAACAAGAACAACATCTTTCCATCCTCAGTCAGACGGCATGGTTGAACGGTTTAATGCTACGTTGGAAGAATTTCTAAAGAAAACCGTCGATAGAAACCAGCGTAATTGGGACAAAAATATACCACTGTTTCTAATGGCATATCGGTCAGCAACACATGAGACAACGGGAACAACACCAGCTACCATCGTTTTTGGAAATAATTTAAGATTACCTGGTAACTTGAAGTTTGGGGCGATTCCTACGACAGCTTTGTGTGGACGATAAATATGTCGATAAATTGAAGGAAGATATCGACGAGATACACAAATTTGTCAGAGAAAGAATACAAATTTCAAGTGATAGGATGAAGGCACGATATGACATCCGTGCAACTAATACAGGATTCGAAGAAGGACAGTTAGTCTGGCTTCACAACTTACAACGGAAGAGAGGCTTATCACCAAAACTGCAACCTAGCTGGGAAGGACCATACAAGGTGATTACAAAAATCAATGATGTAATCTACCGAATTCAGAAGGGCATCCGAGGAAACCCGAAGGTTGTACATTTGGAAAGGTTGGCTATCTATAGAGGAAGGGAATTGGATCCTTTTCGGAACGAACAGGTTTGGGCGGAGGGTAGTGTTACGAACACGGGAGACATCTCTGATTGAATAGAAGTACTAAATGCTCGTATTTTGGAAACCAGCATGAATTGCAGTATACAGGCGAAATAATAAATAAATGAAAAATTCTACTATGACCGAGAAGCGGGCAAAATGAGTATAAATACGCGAGCAGAAAGCGTAGACTTTCAGTCTTAATTGGGAAAGCGATAAATTGAAATCGGGAAAAACTAATAAAAAGTGAAATAGTGGAATAGTAAAAGTAACAGTTAAATAAAAGTACTGTGAAAGTTAATTGTGGTAATTGTCAATAAAAGTTAAAGTGAAAAACCAGTTAAAGTGAAACACCATCGGACCGTTGAGTGGTTTGACTCCCTACTAGGGGAACAATATATATATATATATATATATATATATATATATATATATATATATATATATATATATATATATATATAAATATATATATACATATATATATATATATATATATATATATATATATATATATATATATATATATATATATATATATATATATATATATATATATATATATATATATATATATATGTATATATATATTAAAAAATTAAAAATGCGGGATTGATAACAGATGGCGTTACTAACGCTATACGCATCAGGCAGTACTGTGACTATGTTCATGTCAAAGCTACGTCTTATAGCTTTAATTTTCAGTATGTGTCAATTTGTCGCAGTGTCAAATTCATAGTTTTTTTGAGCTCTCAATATGTCGAGTTTCGTGCCAACAAAACAGCATTTGCGGGAAGTTTTAATTTACTTCTTTAATTTGAAGAAAAATGCTGCAGAAGCACATCGATTGGTCTTCGAGACTTATCCGAGTCATGTTCCATCGGTTTCAACGTGCGAGAGATGGTTTGTGCGGTTTAGAAGTGGTGATTTTGACGTTGAGGACAAAGAGCGGCCGGGCCAAGTGAAAAAGTTTGAGAATGCTGAATTGGAGGCAATACTCAATGAAGACTCGTGTCAAACTCAACAAGAGCTCGCAGATGCATTGGGAGTGACACAACAAGCCATTTCCCATCGTATAAAAGGCCTCGGAATGATCCAAAAGCAAGGACATTGGGTGCCGTATGAGCTGAAGCCGAGAGACGTCGAGCGCCGTTTTTTTGCATGCGAACTGCTGCTCGAACGGCAAAAACGGAAGGGTTTTTTGCATCGCATTGTCACTGGTGATGAAAAGTGGATCCATTACGATAACATCATCGACGGCCAAACCAAATATTCACGGCGCCAAGCTCATGCTCTGTATTTGGTGGGACCAGCTGGGTGTGGTGTATTATGAGCTATTGAAATCGAACGAAACCATCACAGGAGCACTATACCGAACTCAATTGATGCGTTTGAGTCGCGCACTCAAAGAAAAACGGCCACAATACGAGCAAAGACACGACAAAGTAATTTTGCAACATGACAACGCTCGGCCACATGTTGCAGCGCCGGTCAAAACATACCTACAAACGCTGAAATGGGAAGTCTTACCCCACCCGCCGTATAGCCCAGACATTGCTCCTTCCGATTACCACCATTTCCGATCGATGACACATGGCCTAGCTGACCAGCGCTTCCATTCTTACGAAGAAGCCCAAAAATGGGTCGATGACTGGATAGCAGCCAAGCCGGCCGAATTTTTTCGCGACGGTATCCGTAAATTGCCAGAAAGATGGGAAAAAGTTGTGACTAGCAATGGACAATACTTTGAATAATTCAGTTGTTACCATTTTTTCAGAATAAACGTTCAAAAATGGAAAAAATCCCGCATTTTCAATTTGTACTCCTAAAAACGATGAAATATTTTACTGTATTCATTTGTAAGTATCACTATGATTTTTGTAAATTCAACAACAACCTTCGTGAATATATTTACGAAACTATATCTGTTAATATTTCATCGATCTTTGTTAACTCCACGATAACTTTTGTAAATTTAATTACGAAACTCGCTTTGTAATTATTACCCCAGCAAGATTTTTGCGATAAATTATTTTTTGAGACATACCTCACGAAAGCATAAAAGCGATATGCTGTTCGCAATGCGTTTTATAAATTACCTCGTTGCGACATATTTTAAGAAAATGTACTCAATGCGATTGATATTTATCGCTTTGCGAAATAAAGAAATGATGATAAAAGCAAAACTGCTGTGGAAGCCTTTTTGCGGTTTGTCTAGCGAAAGCCTAAATGAGAAATGCTTTCCGCAATGAGTTTTAAAATTTAACGCACCGCGGAATGATTTCATTAGTTGTACTGAATGCGATTAAAATGGATCGCTTTGCGATAATCAAGATGAATATAAACCGGAAAAGAAAATGCAATAATAGCGGAATTTTTGATGGTTATGATGTGAAGGATAAAAATTATTGGAACAGTAATTCAGTGCAGTTGGATATTTTGCGTACTTTACATTAGAAGTGAATTTAAGTGATTTGGATTCTTTTAATTTTTTTTTTTAATTTGAAATAAATCTTATTTTTTATCATTATGATATTTCCGAGGAAAAACCAGCTTTAAGAAAATTTTGGCAAGAAATCGTTAGTGACATCACAGTTTTTCTCAACCGTGGAAGAGTACAGTGGATAAAACTAGTTTTGTTAAGTTAACAGATGTAAACAAAATATTTAATCAAAAACGATTAAAAAACATTTATAAATTATTCATCGATCACTTTTGAAAATTCAGATAAGGTCTGATAAGGTTTGCATTCGAGATGTACAAGAGCGAAGCAATCGCCATCGAGAAAAAGACATATCAATCGTTTATTAAGAGAATATTTATGTAACAAACAAAAATTGAATCAAACTCATGAATTGAAACTGACTAAATTAAACGTTTTTTATTTCAAATTGCAAAAATAATTAATACATATATATATATATATATATATATATATATATATATATATATATATATATATATATATATATATATATATATATATATATATATATATATATATATATATATATATATATATATATATATTTATATATACATATATATATATATACATATATATATATATATATATATATATATATATATATATATATATATATATATATATATATATATATATATATATATATATATATATATATATATATATATATATATATATATATATATGTAATCCTAAAAGTTCCCTAATGATGTCGCACGAATAACTCTGACTAAACGCATGGTATATCGCATATGGCTCTCAAGTGTTGTCGCCAGAACTAATACGCGATTATGTACAGATCACCGTCTATTACTACAAAAGTGTAGTTTGAGTTATTCTTACGACACATTTTGAGAATTATATGCGTTATACTGATGAGTAATCCGTGTTTATTCTCACAACATTCCGGGCGATATTCAAGAGTTTATCCTAAATGCGGCGTTTAGAAAACTTTTAACATCGTTCAGGACATCCGCTAATTATTCTATCGTTTAACTTATTGCACAATAACGACTTTTCTACCGATGATTTTGCGCTTACCTCAGACTTATTTACTAAAGTTACGCGAAAGGTGAAGTAAAGATAATTTTCATTGTTTTTCGTGCGTGGAGTCAAAATTATTCGTGCGACAATATATGCGTATTATAGAATGTATTGCGATTAGTCGCACGACGAGTAATCGACCGATATTCCTGCGATAATCTACGATCTTGCTGGGTACATCGATCATTGTAAAATTCACGCTAACTTTTGTAAATATATTTACGAAACCGAAATCTTTACAGAAAATATTTGTATTATTTTTTAGGGATTATAAAATGTTGTAAGAATAAACGAAAAAAATGGTTATATTTGCGAACTACTTCGTTGGCTGAAAACGAACGAATTTTTTCGTTATTTTAACCATGGATTTTCGTTAAAATCACCAGGTTTTTTTGAGTGTTTATATATATATATATATATATATATATATATATATATATATATATATATATATATATATATGTTGCTAATGTTAACTTATATATATATATATATATATATATATATATATATATATATATATATATATATATATATATATATATATATATATATATATATATATATATAAGTTAACACAAGCAACGAATACGTTCCCATAGAAAGGCAGTGGTTTCACGTTGCACATGTTGCAACGACACCAGCAACAAATTACACGCGCATCGCATAACATATAGTGCCGTGTAAGCACATTCCATGTAGTGTAGTTATTATATTTCCTAATCTTAAGTTAGTTGTATTTGTGTATTCAAATAAATAAGTTGGCTTAAATAAATAAAATAATAAAGAAAGAAAAATAAATAAATAAAGAAAAGAAAAATCAGAAATTGATTTTTTTTAGATTAATCATAATAATAAAAACTTAACAATAATCTAACCAGTGGTTAATAAAAATCTAATCAGTGATAAATAATAATCTAACCAACGATTAATAATAATCTAACCAGTGATTAATAAAAATCTTTTCAGTGATTAATAATAATCTAACCAGTGATTATAAAGTGCACAAAAATAAAAATTGTTAAGCACAAAGCTGATCGTCAAAGGTGAAACTAACGTTATAGATCAACACACTATAACGAATAAAAACATTCAGCTGTTAAACAAAGTCAAGTATAAGCAGTGAGAAACGAAGCACCCTAGCACGCCTAACACAGGAAAAACGGGAGTCGAATAGGAGAACAACGGACACCAAGCTAGACCAAATTCGACAGCGGCTCAATCATCTCGACACCATAATACAAACGACACTTGAGCAAGGGTAATAAAGAAGTTACAACTCCAAATGTTAACCATACATTTGTTCATCATATTGTAAGTCATATTTTCATATTTTTATAATTGTAAGTCAAAAAAAATTATTTAAAGTGAATAAAAAAAAATATAAATTAACATAAATCGAAAGGAAATGATAAATTCAATATAGAGTAAAGAAAAAAATAAAGTCAATATAAAGTAAAGAAAAATTAAAGTAAATGTAAAGTAAAGAAAGAAATAAAGTAAAAAACAAAAATTTTATTTAACTAAGAATTCAAGTTTAGAAATTCAAGTAAAATTAAAAATTCAAATACAATTACCTAGTTTTAAGTCATTTTATATAGTTACTATTCTAATATTTAAAATTATATCTAACCAATAAGATATAAAAATCAAAAGGGGTTACTAATAATCTATCATAGAATGTATTAGGAATAATTTTGAAAAATTTAAATTGCGTTAAATCGTAAAATATAAAATTTCATTTACCCGTTAAAACAACCACTAATAAACATGAATAACGATCCAAAACCACAGACTTCTACTGCTAACTTACGCTCAGATTCCAAAATTTCCAAATCCTACGATTTTGAACAACTAACAGAGATTGTAAGCCAAATAATGCACGACCAAAATCAAAAAGTTAATAAGCACGGAAACGACACAGACCAAACGATAGACGACAAATACCAGAGCTAACTTAACAGACTTAGATAGAATCCCCGACAAAGTGAAGTGCATACGCGAATTCTCAGGCCAACCTGGAGAATTTAGTTCATGGAAAAAGAGTGTAGATATGGTTTTATTGATCTACGAACACCTAAGTGGTACCCCCAAATACTATGGTATTTTAAACGTTATTAGAAATAAAATAGTAGGTCACGCCGACGTAGCGCTAGAATCATAAAATACTCCACTTAATTGTACAAAAATTGCCGAATGCTTAACTATGCATTACGCAGGCAAAAGTTATTCAGGTACCCTTGAATACCAAATGATGACGCTTATACAAGGCAGACCATTCCGGAATTCTATCAACGGATATATCAAAATCTTTCTCTTATTCTTAATAAATTATCCTGTATGGATATATGACAGGAGTCATGTAGTAATTTAACCGATTTATATAGGGATAAAGCGTTAGATACTTTCATTAGAAGTCAAAAAGGAGACCTATCAGTATCAGGGAACCGTCTGATGTCCCGCAAGTATTACATATATGATTAAAACTACAAAATATGGATTACCGAGCTACATACGCCAACAACAGAGGTTCACGAAAACCACCAATTCCACCACCATTCGTTCGCAAGAATCACATTCCTTTATCTAATGGGCAACAGCAATTCTATCCACATCTTTTACATAACCCACAGAGTTCCTTCGAACAGAGAAACATATTCCAGGCTAATCGACTTCAATTCGGGTACCTAAACCCACAATTCTAAAGACTTCCTCAAAACTTCAAACCACAGTTTGGATATCCCAGTTATCCATCAAGACCTCCACCCAAACCCCAGGCGAAACCTACGCCAATGTCAATAGATGGTAGTGGACAGTCAAAAAATGTTGATTACATGAATGGGCCGCAAAATTACCAATATTCTATGAAAAGAACTCTAAGGGTCAAGCAAAAAGATATATTAAAAAGATTATACGCGAAAACCCTATAGCTTATTCGCCGAACCAGAAGAAAAGTTAACGTTTACCACGTCAGTGATGGGAGAAATTAGGACCACTAGCACAGAACCAGTTTACTCTAGACCTTATCATTACCCTGTATGTCTTAAGGACGAAGAAGAAAAACAAATCCAACAGTTATTAACAGACGGAGTAATTCAACCGTCCAAATCACCCTACAACGCATCAGTTTGAGTCGTACCCAAATCGGAAGACGCGTCAAGAGAAAAAAAATACAGGATGGTTATAGACTACCGAAAATTAAACGCGGTAACTGTTGCGGATAGGTATCCCATTCCAGAAATCAACGATATATGAGCAAACCTCGGTGAAAACAAACTATCTACCATAATAGACTTAAAGAGTGGTTTCCATCAAATCCCACTCAAAGAGGCAGAAATCGAGAAAACAGCTTTCTCGTCAACTATGGAAAGTATGAGTTTACACGACTTCCTTTCGTCCTGAAAAATGCGCCATCCATTTTCCAACGCACCCTAGATGATATATTGCGCCAGTTTATAGGAAAACGATGCTATTTGTACATCGACGACATAGTCCTATTCGGTAAAAACGAAAAGGAGCAATTCGAGAACATAGAGGTTATCTTCCACGTTCTAGAGAAGGCTAACCTCAAAATTCAACTCGACAAATGCGAATTCCTACGAGATGAAATTGAGTTCTTAGGTTTTATCATCACCAAAGACGGAATCAAAACAAACAAGAAAAAGGTTAAAGCTATAACATAATTCCCACTCCCAAAACAGTTAAAGAGCTTCGATCTTTTTTAGGAATGGCTGGATTCTATCGCTGTTTCATCAAGGATTACGCTAAACTAGCAAAACCCTTAAATTCACTCTTAAGAGGGGAAGATGGACACGTGTCCAAAACTGTTTCAAAAACTAAACAAGTGAATTTTTCTAACGAACAAACCTGCGCCTTCAATAAAATAAAACGTTCTCTCATTTCTAACGAGGTCATACTATCGTTTCCCGATTTTCAAAATGAGTTCCAACTGACGACAGACTCTTCCAACTTCGCACTTGGTGCAGTACTTTCTCAAAATGGAAATCCAATTACGTTTCTGTCTAGAACACTAGATAAAACAGAAGAGAACTATGCAGCCAACAAAAAAGAAATGCTTGCAATTATTTGGTTCTTAACTATCCTAAGGAATTTCCTGTACGGAAGTAAAAAGTGCAAATCTTCACGGACCACCAACCGTTGACATTCGCCCTTAGTAATAAAGACAACAACTCTAAAATGAAGAGATGGAAAGTTTTCTTAGAGGAATACGATTACGAGTTGAAATATAAACCGGGAAGAACAAATGTGGTAGTAGATGTACTCTCAAGAGTAGCAATTCCCACTGAAGCGAACGCAATGTCATCAACGCAGCACAGTGATGAAAGTTCCGCACACGATCGGATCCCTATAGTCGAAACTGCTGTTAATGCTTTCCGAAACCAAGCAATACTAAAAATAGGTGACGAAGATTCATACCAAATTCACATCCCATTTCCAAATTATTTACGACACACTATAATTAAACCAAACTTTACTTCTGCTGACATAATAAATATATTTAAGAGATATTTAAACCCCAATGTAATAAATGGTCTAAGTACAACCGAAAGATTTATGGGAATAACCCAAGAAGTGTACCCAATACACTTCCGAAACTACAAGATTCGTTATAATAGTAGAATGGTAACGGATATCATTAGTGAGCAAGAACAAGACAATATAATTCTTACGGCACACAGACGAGCTCATCGCAATGCTGACGAGAATAGGAAACAAATCATCCAAAACTATTACTTTCCAAGGATGAGTAAGAAAATAAGAAAATAAAGTTTCTTGTAAAACAGTGCATCACTTGTAGAGAGAGTAAATACAACCGACATCCGAATAAACAAATAATCATCCCCACACCTATCCCCAACTATCCGGGCCATACTATCCACATAGATATCTACCCCACTGAGAATCAGTTAGTCCTCACCGCCATAGTCAAATTGACAAAATTCGCTACTTGTAAGCCAATCAAATCTAGAGCAATCGAAGATATTAAACAACCATTTAGAGACATACTATTTTCCTTTAGTGTACCCGAAGTTGTGAAATACAATCCATAAGAGTCACGTTAAGTCGTAAAACAAATCACTTTTAATTATAGCGGTGTTCTGAGCAGCACACAAACTTTATTGGTAGTACATGGAAGTGGATAGCCGGAAATCCGGACTACGAAGACTTTGAAATAATTAAAGATAAAATTAATAGCGTATTAAAAAATAATAATAAACAAACCATTATTAACCAATTGTACAATTAAAGAATTAATAATATCGCCCGAATGGCCAATGAAATTACCAATGTAATACAAAAAGAAAATAAATTGCATGACGAATTAGCAGTCAACATCCAAGACAAACTAAAAGCTATGAAGGAGGAAATAATAAATATAAAATACGCGATTCATTGGGCCAAAAGCAGGCATTAAATTCTCTCATTCTTTCTAATACAGAAAACAATTTAGCCATTAAGACAATAAATTCCGACAACTTACCATATACTACACCAGAAGGAGCATTAAACTTCGCACGTCAAAATTATTAGTAACAATTTATGCTTACTTTATATCATTTATGTTCCGACCACCACACTGGAACTTTATGAGAAGATAACGGTAAAATCAGTTAAGAAAAATAATAAAATTACTGCAATCAAATATGAAAATATCATTAAGAACCGTTTATCTCGGTTTTTTACAATTACCAATAATATTCATAATATTATTGGTAATTGTAAAAAAATCAATTCTTTGTCAATTTGTAAACTAGATAGCCTTTTAGATATAAGTAATAGGTCGCATACCTAATTTACTCAAAAGTTGTCCATTCACGTGGAACTACACCAATAGTCATCACGTACCAACGATAAGCCAGATATCTGAGGGAGTAATCCTACTCAACCAAAACGACGAGAACATCCACATGGGAAACGAATCACGGCAATTAAACGGAACATATTTAGTCAAATTCAACAACGTAACAATATCTAACCAAATCTTCATCTCCAAAAAAGAATCGACAGTTCAAGTGCTCCCAATATATATATAGTCAAACTTCTATATAACGAACTTCTATTTCTCGAATTTTTCCTTAAATCGAATTTTAATTTTGACAGAAGCATTTCAAGTTAAGTTTGGTGTAATTTTCCTCTATAATTCGAACTCCCCTATTTGAATTTTTCTCTAACTCGAACCAAAACCAAAAATATTAAACAACGAAAAGTAAAACTTTCAGTTTAACAATTGTAATATCATGAGAGCATTGCTTAAAAAATATGTGGCATATAATTTCGTAATACCAAAACGTAAGGGATCTTGGATGGTTGATGTAACGACCACCACTATTAAAAACTGCTTTTAAAAGGCAGAGTTAATGGAAATCGCAAATTAGAATGTTGAAGATTTAATGCCTGTCTGAAATTAATTTACCAATCGAAAGAGATAAAATTTAAAACGATCGACATAGAGTATTCTTTATTGACTGAATGGATAGAGATAACTACCGATTTTCAAACTATTGATGTGTCAGCTGACGAATATTTAAATATCGATGAAAATATTTGTGCTACCAGTTATCTTGAAAATGATGCAATTTCGGAACAACTAACTTTAACCTCCACAGCTGAGTTGGAATAAGATGATTATATGCCTGATGCAAATCCCAGCATAAGAAAGGTCATTTTCTCGTGAATCAAACAATCTGTATTAAACAGACTAAAATAAATGCTTTTTTGCTCAATTAGTAACTTTAACTTATGTGTACATGTGCACTCATGTACATATGGCATAAACACAAAAAAAATTTATCTGTATTCTATACCTAGGCATTTTTATTATTTGGTACTAAATAACATTAAATTATTGATTCGACTTAGTGAAAATTCGAGATGTAGAAGACCCCTAATAAAACAACTCTAATTTACTTCAATAGAAAATTTCTTTCCTGAAAAATAAATGGAATTGATTGAAAATGAAGTAAATTGAAGTTGTTTTACTAGGGGTTTCTACATCTCGAACTTTCCCTAAGTCGAATCAGTAATTGTGGCAACTAGTGATTTGACTTAAAGAAGTTTCACTATATATCACTCAAAAAATTAATTTACGAATGTTATAGCGTAAACAAAGTTTTGTAATTAATGTTCCTGTCAATTTTGTAACTTTTACATCTGCTTTGTATGGTTTTTTATTGTAAGTTTTACAAGTTTCTTACCATACTTTATTTGTAATTTTATTTTCTATGGTACAACACATTTACAATGTCATTTAGTAAATTTACAAACCAAAATGAATTATTTATTTTACGAATATTATATGGCTTATTGACGAATGGCATTTGTAGCCAAAATAACGATATTACATCGTAAAAATTTAACACAACCTTACAAATTAACATGATACAGTTACTACTTATGAAATATCATTTATATACATATGTATAAATGATGTATAATATTTTAAGATAATATTTTGAAGTAATAAAAATATAATTATTGTAATACAATATATAAAAATATATTATTGTGTGATTGCATAAACATCTAGTTACATCTAGTCAATCGTTGATTATCAGTCATACAGTAAAGACGATTTAAAATATATAATATTATATAATATATAAATCAAAATAATAGTAATAAAAACAAAAAATAAGTTTAATTACAAAAATCAAGTGTCAAAAAAAAAAAATAAAATGCCGTATGTGTCTCAACAAGTACGAGCGAAAAACCGCGCTGTCATTCAGTGTTCACAGTGTGTGAAAGAAGTTAGTGAGGCCCAAGGTTACTTTCAGTGTGATAAGTGCCTTAAATGTTTCCATGCTAAATGCAAAAATATCCTTGGCCAGAACATTACTAGGCTGGCACAGTGTGCAACTTGGATGTGCTCGGATGCCTGCGCACAACAACCTCTAGCCGATGATGGCGTCGCCATTGATGATGGCCATCTAACATCTGGCAGTAATACAGATGCTGTTTTTGATATGATTGATGCATCTGATAAAGTGGGTTTCCCTGAAATTATGCGGCAACTGAAACAAATGGAGAAAAAATTAAATACACTTGAGGAGCTTTATGATGTCGTCTTTGACCTCAAAACAGAAAACGATCTGTTAAAAAAAAGAATGCGAAGTCTTGAGATACAATTGGAATCGAACAACGATAAATTGCATTTATTCGAGGCTGCTCTTGATAAGCCGAACCAATCACTGAATGCGTCAAATATTACAATCAGTGGCTTGCCTATAAAACATGAAAATATTCGTGGTCTTGTTTTGAAACAGTAAGTAAAATTCTTAGCTCAATTCAAGCTAATGACATACTATCGATAGCGCCGATATCACGATCCAACAAATCAACAACAATAAATAAAACCAACCATAGTACGCTTGCAAATGATTTCTTTATTGTAAAGTTAAAGTCAATTGATTTAAAAAATAGTTTATTGACGCAAATGCGCGTAAAAAAAACACTACACACCACTGAATTGGATATTCCATTACCTCCGAATCACCCGAAGCAGCATATATATGTAATGCATCAGTTCACCAGGTTCCAGTCTCAACTATATAAGGAGGCCAAAAATATTAAAGTTAAATTGGGTTACAAATACCTATGTATTACAAATACCTATGTAGTACTCTAAGGCCTTCAACTACTTATCGATGCTGGTTTCTAATGGGTTCCTTAGTCTGCTAAACGAACCAACTAGGGATCGAGATTGTCTCGACCATGTGTTTGCAAAAACTGATACTGCTCATGAATTTACTGTAGATAATTTACCTTTGTATTTTTCTGATCATAATTTGATTTCGTTGCGCATCTTGCTTCCAGATATTCACGAAACGGTGACGGCTCCGACGCCCACATTTACAAAAATAAATTATGATAAACTTAGGAATTATCTACAAATGGAAAACTGGGAAACAGTTTTCAGTGATTCTGATTGTAATATGGCATTTTGCAGTTTTATCAATGTTTTAAAATCCCATATCGATTCATCTAAGTAAAAAATTGTTATTGGACAGAAAAAAGCATCAAAACCATGGATGAAATCTAATCTCTTGCGCAAAATGTCTAAATTAAAACAATTCTCTAAAAAATTGCGACGATATCCAGGAAATGTTAGATTGAAAAATTACACTAAAAATCTTTCGCGTTCTGTTAAATTAAAAGTTAAAAGTGTTAAATGTTATTATAACCGAAGTAAGTTTGAGGAAATAGGTACTGATCCCAAGATTGCGTGGAAAATCATAGATGTTTTAGGTAGAAACCATCACAGATACCAAATTAATCAAATTTACAAACATCAAACAGACATCCTGCTATCTTGTCCTTTGGCTATATCAAATGAATTTAATACATTTTTACTAACATTTCCCCGTCATCTAACTATTCTATCTTAGTTCTGGATGATAGCAATCGTTTTATTCTTGGTACTCCAAAAAATTTTAGCAGCTCTTGCTTTTTTGAACCAATTAGTGCACTCGAAATTGTGTTTGCGATTAAGAATTTAAAAAACAAATCATCCAAGGGGTATGATGAAGTTGACAGTTTTACTATCAATAAAAGGTGATGTGCTTAAATTAAATAACTACAGGCCAATTTCATTGCTTAGTACATTTTCAAAAATATTTGAGAAATTGATCAAACGTAGAGTGGGTTGCTATCTTGACCACATTAAATTTTTAAATAATAAGTAGTTCGGGTTCAGGGATGAGAAATCTACGGAAGATGCTCTTCTAAATTTTCTGAGTCACATATATCTCACATTAAATAAGTCTCTGAAACCTTTAGCACTTTTTGTTGACATTTCGAAGGCATTTGACACTGTTGACCACAGCATTCTTGATATGATATGATATGATAGGGGAAGTACAAGCCAACCAGTTACGGTGATTCTGAGATTGTTACCATAATCCTGGAGTATATTCAGCAGAGTTCCAAATAGATATCTGAGAATTTTTACTCCAAAATTATGCGGGCCCAGTCCCTGCTTGCATCCCAACATATAAGGATTAGGAAAAGGAAACAATCACAGAAACGACTAAGGTGATAATGCACTGCACTAGTCATTGCTAACTACATTATGTATTAGTGAATTATAATATATTGTTAGTATAATCATTTTCACATAGGGATTGAGTTTGTTATTATTGTTAGTTGGATAGGTAAGGACCATTCTATATTCATCATACGTATTCGTATCTCCTCTACAGTTAAAACTGGAGTACTTTAAAAAACATCTTTGGGTCATCTCATCATATGCTGTATTTAAAGATGTGTCCCTATAATTCCTAATCCATCACCATCTAACGCGTGGGGAGTATAATTCCGCGATGACCCGACAGCATTCTATATACAATATGATGATCTAATACATTGTCAATTCGTTTGTAAGGGAAACTATTTAAATAAATAAATAGTTTAGTGCAGTCATGTTTAGCTAACCTGATCGATCATTCCATTCCACACATTCTATCTTTATGTCCGTTTTAAGATTTTACAACAAACATTTATACAATACACCAAAGTAGAATTCTTGTATAACACACTACAATCCAATGAAAGAAATCACCAGAGCGGCCGTCCGATTTAAAAAGTTTAATAGTTTGTAATAGAATTATTATACAGCAAAAAGAAGCTGCTTATTAAAGTAAAATAAACTTTCTGGTCAAGACCACCGGTCAAATGAACCCCATCTAATGTTAAGAATGTCACTCAAGAAATCTTATCCATTTACACTTATATGATTAAAGAAAACAAAATTATTTAAATAATTTAGTATTTTCCATGGAAATAAAGACTAAAAGTTATTTAAGAGTACAACATACCATGGTACATATATATACCCAAGAGCAAAACTGTGGACTTTATTGACAAAATAAAATCAAGAGGAATATTAACCGTTCCTTTAAAACACGATTATCCTAATTTATGAACAAGCATCTGCTAAATCGAACTTCAACATTTTAGCCAATTAAAATCTCGCCAAAAATAGGTAATTTTACTGATCATATATATTATCGTCAATATAATGATCGTATAGTGGTAGTGATCGTAGATCGTATTAAAACAATCTTCAGTCCCCTTTACCATTAATATACATCGCACTACATTAAAACCTCAATAGTCTTATAGATATAATCTTTAGTTCAAATTTGACAAATACGAAAGCATCATTTCAAAAACTTTTGAATAACAAATCCATCAATATAGAAGGTTTTGCTGTATTTACCGATATAAATGTATGTACATACTAACATGTATATTATAATATTTAAAAACAAACTGAAAAAATTAAAAGTTAATTAACAAACTTCGTTTTGTTGTTCTTTTGTTCAGGATCAGGACTGATCTGTTTCACTGTCTTCAAACATTATATCTCATGAAAAGTGGTTTGGGCGTTAAATAGATTCGCGCTATAAAAGAAGAAACTTCGCGTTGTACTGAAACAGATTTTTATTTCAAATCGCGTTTTATCGAAAACGCGTTGTATAAGTACCGCGTTAAACGAGGGATACTTGTTTATATATATTAAAAACAATTGTTTGTTCTTTTTTTTTCGTGCAAGTGAACACCTGCACAAAATAGAAAATAAAACAAACAAAAATTCTCTAACCAACATAGGAAAGAGAAGGATAGGAATTTTGATAGACGAGACGAAAAATATGTTATATACATAATATTAATACATAGGACGTTCAAATGTAGACTGTAATGTATGTATTTGCGTTTTCAACATCAAATTATGATGTATATACAACACACATAATAACAATACCAATGTATATAAAAATAAAATGTAAGTTACCAATTACATTGAGTGTATATATAGTTGCCATTACAACGATCGCACAATGGCAGTGATCGCGTTAAATTTAAATCTCCAAAATCTCTTTTACTGTATGCTTTGATACAGACATAAAACAAAATATACCAAATTGTTTAAAGGAAAGGGGAATATAGAGCGTTCTATATGAAGAGCGAATTATGGGATGGGGAATGAGGTAACTAAACGAGACAGAACGAAAGACATATCGCATGCGATCGTTTCCAATGGAATATTGTGATGTGGATATGAAAATGATGTATATAGAATACAAAGACAAAACGTTATATACTATAATATATAACGGATAAAAAAGAATAGAATATATAATAAAATAAAATATAATACTATGTAATAACATATAATGAAATTTAATATAATAATATAATATAATATAATAACGATATTCATCTGTAATTAGATTTTCAACTACACACACACACACACACACAACGCTTTTTTTTTTTTTTTATTTAATTAAAGAAACACCGAGCAGACAAAAACACGTCTACTCGGTATGAAGATCAACACAATACTCTCCACTGTTGACCACAGCATATCTGGCTAAATTATCAAGCATAGGCTTTCGAGGTAAGATTTTGGGATGGTTCGGCAGCTACCAACGAAATCGTCGGCAAGTTGTTAAAATAAATGGTGTGGTTAGTGAGCCTGGAAATTTGAGCTGCGGTGTACCTCAGGTTCTGTACTGGGACCACTATTGTTTTTAATAAATTTTAATTCTATATTTGAAATTAATCTCCTCGGCCATGCTATTGCGTTTGCTGATGACCTAGCTTTAATATATTCCCCAACGAACACGAATTACAATGTTCAACAATTATTTACTAAGGATTTGACAGAACTCAGTAAATGGTTTTATTACAACAGACTCACTATTAGCAACAAATCCAGATTCATGAGTTTTGGATCTTCCACCACTACGGTGGCCCCAGATTCTATCAGGTATCATAAATACTTGTGCGGTAAGAAAAACTGTGCTTCTCACTGCTTTGAACTAGAGGCTGTCAATGAGTTTAAATATTAGGGTATTGTTATTGACTCGCAGCTAAACTGGAAATCCCATCTTGATAATAGAATAAAACATGTTCTCACAGCAGTGTATAAATACACACCATACGTACAACATACGTAAATGTTGCCCAACACCCATGCTAAGGAAACTATATCATGCTCTTGTCGAAACTATTATTATGTATGGTATCTCCTCTTGGGGTGGGACCTATTTTTCAAACATTGAAGATCTTTACATTGCACAGAAACGGATTGTTAAGCTAATCTATAACTGTCCTCGAACCACTGCCACAGTTCCCCTTTTTCGCAAGTTAAACATTCGTCCATTAAGGTATCTTTACGTTTATAAAGTCTTAAAACTGTTCTTTGTTCGTAGTACCAGCCACCATTATCGGATAACCCATACTTATAAGTTATACGTAACCCCAACAGTTTTGCTTGTATTCTTTGTAATTATGAAAAGTGCAGACGATTTTATTTATATATAGCTCCGTATTGGTTTAATATGATACCTAAACATCTTAAAGAACTTCCCCCTGATCGACGCCATGTATTCGAAAAGAAGATTAGAAATTGGCTACTCAATATTGATGATATCGAGAGGTATTTTTAGATGCATTAGTTAAAAAAAAAAAAAAAAAAAAAAATGACTGTGAAACTAAAAAAAAATTTAAATATATGTATTAGCAAATCTAGATTACCTGTACCCCGCAAATCAAGTCTGTCCATACCATGTAAATTCTATAAAGCCTATCATTTTAATGCTGAAAGTATTGTCATGATTTAAAATGTGCAATAAATATGTAAAATAAATTTTAAGTGTGTTATCGATTTTTGTATGATTGTTTAAATTTGTTTAACTTAGATCTAACGGAGCTTTAAGAGCTTTAATTTATTTCGATCTTATGTATGAATATTTAAATTTAGTATAAATTGTATTATATGAAATAATTGTAAGATCATGAAATAAAGAAAGTTAATAATTATAATAATAAATAAGTTCTCGAAAAATGTACAGTTATGTACCCGTTTCTTTTATAGTTCGTTCTTATAAAACTACAGAATAAATTCTTTTTTCGGATTTCAGAGACCGTATTTTATAAAATAGAAAATGTAAATCCACGGCGAAAAAGAATAACATTTTCTACTCAAACAGGCCAGTGGCAAAAAAAAATATAAAGTTGAGAGTACTAAATTTGAAGTTTTTCATTATTCTGTTTCTATAAAACATTACCTAAATAGCAAATAGATATGACGAAAAAATGAAATATGAAACATCATATTGAATTTTTTTTTATTTTTTTTATTGATAATAATATATAATACATTTAATTGTAGTTTAGTAATTTTTTTTATGTACAACAGTAACCTATTAGGTTTTATGATTGTGTTAAATAATGATTTTAGGTTATTTATATAATATAGTTTGGCTATTTAGCTTGTGCGGAATCGCATGTGTATTGAAAGGCTGGTGCTTCCAGATTTTTTTTTTTTTTTTTTTTTTTTTTATAACCTAAAACTGAACCTTAAACTAACTTAAAATAAATATATACAAAAGTAAGCTGAACAAGTCAGCATTTTTGATTGATTAGAAATTATGGGCGATTTCCTTTTGCGATTCATGTGCTGATGACATTAGTTTGATAAGATTGCGTGCTAATAGCTTTGTCACAAATTCGTTTATTTTTAGAATTTTACTCGTTTTGTGGAGAACGTCTATCGATGTATGTTTGAAGTCTGGTGGGCAGGGCCAAGCATTTAATACAAATCTTAGAGCTTTATTTTGAATTTTCTGGAGTGTCGCTTTTTCGGTTTTGTTTGTGAGATCATACCAGGCTGAAGCCGCATAGGTAATTATTGGTCTAATGTATAGTTTATATACCATGAGTTTAGTTTTCCTGTCTAAGCCGCTATTGTAGGATAGTTAGTACTGGGTATAGGAGATTAAATGCAATGGCTGATCTGTGCCTCAAATGTTTTATGTGTTTCGAAAAGTTCAGTGTTTTGTTTATAGTGACTCCTAAATATTTTGCTTCTTCAACTGTTTCAATAATTTGACTGTTAAGAGTAATTGGTACAGCTTTTTCAGTTTATTTTGGTAATTACGAGTGGGGTAACAGAAAAGTAACTGGGTTTTTGTTGCATTTATTTTTATATTCCATTTATTGAAATAGGCGTTTAGGGAGTTTAGATGAGAGCTGTTATTTAAGCTGACAAAAAACTTGCGATTTTTGAGATACGAGTTGATTATTTTTACAAGATAAGCAGGAACTTCTGCTTTAATTAATTTGAACAGCAGTTCATTAGGCCACACCGAGTCAAATGCTTTTTGGATATCCAGCAAGGCGATAGCGGAGAATTTTCCACGTCTTTTTGCAGATTTGAGATTATTGATAAGACGCATTACCGCATCAGATGTGGATCTATGATGCATAAAACCAAATTGAAAGTCTGGTAGTATTTGATAAACAGAGTCCCGGAGCCTTGTTGAGATAACTCTTTCCACTATTTTACTCAGCCCACTTAATAGGCTAATAGGTCTAGTGTTTTCCGGTTTACTAGGCTTACCAGGTTTTGGGAGACCGATAATTTTGGATAGTTTCCAGGTTTCGGGGAAATATGAGAATTTTAGAATGGCATTTGTAATGGCAGCTATGTATCGAAAACCGCTTAGTGGAAGGTTTTTTATAGCACGGTTTGTGACTCCGTCTACACCTGGAGATTTTTTGTTTTTAAATTTTCGTGTAATGTTAGGTATTTCGTCAGTGCTTGTAAGAACAGCCTCTGAATTTGAGTTTAATTCTGCGGACAGGTATGCATTCACTGATTCGGTTACCTCAGTGACATTTGTGTGATCCCTACTACTAAATTGTGCTGTTTCGTAGTAATCAGCAATTTTGTTTGAAACCACAATCGGATCAATTATGGGATCGTCTTGGACTTCAAGAACAACATTTGCTAATTTTCCTGGCCTAATGCACCTAATGCAATCGAAAATATTGTTTCGGTTTGGCACTATTTCCACCAGCCTGTTACGGAAGGTTTCTTGTTTGAAGAGTTTTAGTTTTTCATGAATTTGTTTGGTGGTGCGGTTTATTAGAGTTGAACTAACTAGACTGGGGAATTTTCTGTTTTTGTTTATGAGTTTTATCAGGCAAGTAATATTCTCAGGAAGTATTGTTGATTTTGAGGCTCTGATGGGCACAAATTTGTTGAAAGCATCGTTTATAAGTTTTGAGAATCGGGATACCTTACGATCAATATCTAATGTTGAATTTATCGGGATCTCTAACTCTGGTACTAGTGTATAATGAATGAAATGCCTAAAACTGTACCAGTCAGCATTTCCAAAGTCATAATTTATTGACTCTTGAGTATGAGCATCTATTTTAAAAAAGTTATTAGATACGTGGAATAGAATAGGGAAATGATCTGAGCAGAACTCATAGAGCACCGACACTGGATCTACAATTTGGACATTCTTGATTATGACCAAGTCCAGGATTGCGTCACCACAAGTGTTGGTTGTTGGGGGACAAATTTGCACATTATTAGGCTCACAATATTTGAAAAGTTTAACGCCGTTTTGGTTTGTGTTTGGACAGTGCCAAAGGGGGTGTCGTGCATTAAAGTCACCACACAATACAACATTTTGTGTTGAGTTAAATATGTTTGACATATCAGATGGAATAATTTTTCTAAAGTAAATAGAAAAAATAGTGAAAGAGTGAGTCCCCTCTCCAATAGATAAGGATGTTGCTATATAATGCTCCCTAATTATTCCTTTCGGATTGGAATGTTTTATGCGCTTGTTTATTTAAATAGCCGTACCTCCTGAGTGGTTAGAGCTTGAATTTGTTCTATATACATTGTAATTTTTAACGATGAGAGAGTGTTTGTCAGAGAGTTTGGTTTCGTTTAGGCAAATAATGTGTGCTTTATGTCTCTGAATTAAGTCGGTTAGTTCCTGGCGACGTGCCAGACTAATGAGGCTTTTGCAATTTAAAGATATTATTTTCATTTTAAAAATTGACAGACAAAGTTCAAATACATTGATTTTTTAGAAGTTAGGTCTTCGATTTTACTTAGTTTAGACATGAAATCAGAAATTTGGTTTGTTAATGAATGGAAATCCATTCCAAACAATTTTATAGAAGTGGAAAAAAAATCGTCTAAGTAATTATTTGGAGAGTTTGATGATTCTGTATGATATTGCAACCAATTTGAAATATCCGTGGTCTTGCTTTTTGGGTTTATAAATTTTTGGGACACTGAATCCGCAAAGGAAATGCCTTCTTTTGTATAATTAGATGTGAATATTTTTGGATTTTTTGTTAATTGATTTTTATTTGACTTGTTCAAATACCCAGATACATTTGTCGAGCGGTGCATCCAGTGAAGCTGGCGACATGTCCCTCTTGCACATTTGATATTTTCCATGCTCCCTTTGTCTAAATCACATGGGCATTTTCCTACTTCATGAGTTCTCGAACACTTGACGCACTGGTACTGCATGTTGCACCCAGACGAAACGTGTCCAAAGGCCTGGCATTTTCGACATTGTGCAATTGGTTGTTTGCGTTTGGTCTCCCAAGTAATTTTATAACCACAGCAACCATTTGTTAGGTAGATATCCGAATACTTTGTAGAATTTTCAAAGGTGACTGTGAAGCATGGTAGCATTTCCGTGTTTCCATTTTCTACAACATCTTTGATTGTCTTTTTCATTGGATATACATTGATCACTTTAAGGTCTTTTGATAGCAGATCGCTTTTAATGTCTTCACATGGCGTATCTTGGTGGATTCCTCTAACAATCATTATCTTTGGTTTTTGGCCTCGAATGGTGTAGATGTAGTATTGGTAGTCTTCTTTTTTAAAAATCTCAATCAATTCGTTGTGGTGTATGACACTCTTTGGGAAAACCGTGACGTTGTTTATGTTCACTTTTATTAGTGTGCCATCATATTTTTGTGCAATTTCTCTTATATATGCGAACTTACACTTTGGTACCTCATGACTATAGGTGGTGGTCGAATAGACCGTTCAGACTTGGTGACTCTGGTTTGACTGTTTGTGGTGCTAGTCAAAACTTCAGTATTTAGTTGATGGAATCTTCCACCAACCACTGTTTTGGGGAAGTTGATTACTTCAGCTTCTCCCATTTCTTCTTCGGAAGAATAATCAAGTTCATCGAGCATGTTGTTAATTTGTTTTTCGAGGATTGTTTCATCGTTTCGAATGCGCTTTTGCTCAATTTTAGCAGGTAGATTCGGTTCAGTTTGATCATCTTGTCGGCTTTGTTTGGTATTTTCGAGCGGGACTGCTTTTCTTTTTTTGATTGAGCTATTTTCCAAATTGCACACGCTGGTATTTTTACTGGGTACTTTCAAGTCTTGCAATGCCTTTTTCACTGCACGATTTATCATGACATTAAGCTGGCTAATGATTTTGTCATCTATCAGAGGAAGACCACCCCCCTTTTTTCTTGTCATGTTTGTTTTGCGCAGTAAAATGCGCCTATTTTTATTCTTTCACCACCCGAATAGTACGGTATTTCTTTACTTTTAATTTCTTGAAAATCAAAATATTGTTAACCTTTTTACACTAACTTTACCTGTACTTTAACAATCACTTTTTCACTTTGTCACGAAAATGTTGAGTTTTTATTACGTTTACGTTAATAATCGTGTTTTTAAAAACTCCAAACTCGATGCTCTCTGAAACATCATATTCATATAGCTTTGCTTTTATTTAATTAATTTTCATTTAAACTATGATTATTATTCTAATTGAAATCTATGCCCATTTTTATCTTGTTCATTTCTGACGGTGTCTATGCATGTTTGGGAAATATTGATTTTTAGAATCAATCGTAAACAGTTAATACGATTATGATTTGAAATCTTCTTCTAAGCAAATATGAGCATGTTAAGCAAACCAAACAAACACAATATCCATGCTATTTATTATAAATCTATAATAGATTTGAAATCTTGTTAAATCTATAATAGTTTAATATGAAAATAGTTGTAGGAAAACATTGAATATTGGGCAGACAAGATTCAAATTAATTCATAAAAATTTATTATTAAGAAAATAAGATTCGAAAACTTAAATATTAAATATCATTAATTCAGTTACCATCTGATTATTCTAGAATAATGTTTTATCGCATACTTCTAGATGCATTGTTAAAGATATTTAACAGTAAAAATATTACATGTTTTGCATTTTGCACACTTTGATACATAATTTAGGCAACCAGATTATTTCATAAATCAAATCACATATAAATCGATTGTTGCTAGAATTTACAAATTTAATTGTAAATAAAGACTTGATCAGTCGTCAACGGAACAATTTTATTTGTAAAATCATTTGTTGTACAAATATAATAGTAAACATTTCATTAACACATCGTAAAAGTTAGAAATAAATTTGTAATTATCAATTAAATTACACATTCCTTTGCTGAATTTACAAAATCTTTTGTAATTTTAACAACAAAAATTCGGAAATTTTACAAATGGTTTGTAAATGAAAATCCAAATTATTGGACCGTATTTTAAAAGTTGTTCATTGTGATTTTAGTTACCAAACAGTAAAGTTGAAATAGATAATAGTGAAAAAGATTATAAAAACATAGTAAAAAATTTCTTAAAAACGTGCAAATTTATTCTCTACGAATATTTCAGAACATAACAGGTAAGAAAATTAATAAAGCATTTAAAATTGATCTTTGGTGATTGTGAAAGATTTAAAACATTAAAGTGCCATATAATTGTAATATTTCATATATTTTTTAATACGTGTTTTCTAATACAAACGAATGAAAACTATTTTCCAGAAAGTTTTGAAAAAAGATAACGGTTAAAAGTAAAGAAGTACAAATCATATTTTACTTTCTATAACAAAACTTCAACATATATATTCGTTTGTCGAAAAATTAGAAAGTTCATGTAAAATAACAGAACAGAATGACAAATTCTAAATTCATTTAAGTATTCAATCATTTAAAATTAGTTCCGTTTCATTATTCTTATGTCCAATTCAATAATCATTTTTAACTGTCTTTTATATTGTATTGTTTTTTTAATATTATCTTAACATTTATGAGTAAAGAAATTTTTCTAAAATTTTAGATTATAAAGAGTTTTATAACATATTAATTGGGTTGCATAAAAATCAAATTAGTATTTCATTTAGAAAAGAACAAATGGGCCTTAAAATTCGTTTCCGCCATCATTTAGAAATTCTTCAAGAAAATCACAAGGTGACCACTGTAAGTAAATTTTTTTTAATGTAGTTTTTTAAAAAGCTACATTAATTTATTTATTTTATTGACTATTTCTATTTTCAATTTCTTTTAGGATTTGTCAAATAGTTTAGACACTCTATCAATTTCAGATAGTCTCGAAGAATTTTTTGAGAATTTTGAATAATTTTAATTTGTAACTATTCGTTTTGTTTTATATTAAAATGTTCTGTTTTATTTGTAATTTGGAGAGTTAATTTTTTCATCATCCATTTGAAACTCATACACAATTTAAAAACAAATAGTACATTTTTTGTAATAAAACGAATTGCAGTCAGACATTTCAAAATATAGGTTCATATCTATAAAACTCATTGGTTTCGCCATGTATAGTTAATAAATCAGTAGATTCAGAATTAAATGAAAATATTACGAATAACATAATCAATTTACCTCAAACTAATTCAAATGAGCTATACAATAATGTTAACAGTTCGAAAAAGATTTGACTTGTAGCTTAATTGAAAACGATATCAATACAAATTTTGAATATGCTGAACCACACTTAGATTGTCAACTCAATAATTTAAAGCTCTAGTCCTAACCAGAATAGAATAAACAATAATTTATTATTTAAAGAAACTTTAGCAGTAGAAAATAAAAATAAAAAATTTAGACGCATTGAATTCACCTTTACAATTGTAATTTCATCTTTACAATTGTAATTGTAATTTTGTTATGTTTTCCAACCGAATGTTTAGTAAGTTTAAAAACTTAATTTTGGTATAAATATTTTCACAAATACCAATATTTAAAGCTTTACTGGAGTATGTAAAAATAGACAAAATGTTATCAAAAATTTAAATTGATTCAGGCTCATATTATATAACAATTTAATTTGATGTATCCAAATCCAATTTTTTCTATTTACTAATATACGAGTATGTATTCAATATAATTTTACAGAGCACTTATTTTACACATTGAGGTGGCAATAGATCTCCTACTGGAAAACTATATAATAAATTTAATTTTGAAATCCTGTTGTTCTTGCTGGTGACTTTAACGCCTGGGTAACAGAATGGGGAAGCAAAAATACGAATAGAAGAGGATTAGCATTACTCGAGGCATTCTCCTCAATAGATGTTGTGTTACTCAATACTGGTGATATACCGACTTTTCGTAAGGGCGGTGCCTCCTCCGTAATTGATTTGACATTTGGTAGTAGCTGCTTGACGCGTTTGGTGACTGCATGGAAAGTCAGTGAACACTACACGTATAGTAACCACCAAGCTATATTGTTTGAGATAAAACTGGTAGAAGAAGATAGACGTACAAAACCTATAAGGAAACAGGTTTGTTGGAGAGCAATTACGTTCGAGGACGATTTATTCAAGCTCTTCCTTGTAAAGCCCAACCTCTCGGGGACGGCCAAAGCAAAAGTGACACAGATGATGAATGTGATCACTGACGTTTGCTGTAAAACTATGGTAGAAAGACAATTAGATAACCATCGTCAACGACTGAACAGATTGCACAATTGCGCCGGATGTGCCACCATGCAAGGAGAAAATACCAACGTGCCTGGTGTAGAGAATCCTATCCTGGTTAACGCGAAACATATTTGGATGTCCAAAAACAGTTTAAACAGGCAATTAAAGCGAGTAAGCGTCAATTCTAGAAAGAGCTGTGCAGTGAAGTGGACAGTGACCCATGAGGGAGACTCTATAAAATCGAAATGTTAGATACGGCTGGCAAAGTATTAGAGCGCATAATATATAACCGATTGGAGAAAGCTGTTGAAAGATCCGGAAACCTCCTCGTCTTTCCTCTCGTTTTTCCTGCAGAGAATGATTCTAGGCCTTGCGAGTATTTTCGTCGTAAACATAGGCGTTGTACACACGATTCAGATATAAAAGACGAATGAGAACCGGAATCGAGTAGTGCTCTGGCCTGCATTAGTATCCCATGGCTTGATTGTATATTTATCAAGGCTGTTGGCAATACTGTTTTAAGAGGCGTTTGATATTCATGCAAGGAAGTTGTTTCGTTTATTTGTACTTTAGTTATGCTTGTTGCTGATTTGTCTGAATTGTTGATTGATGCTAGTTTAAAGTTGATGAATTAGCAGCTAAAGGTGAGTTAAATTGCTTAGTATTGTTGACTGTTGATCTTTATGAAGTAACGAATTATAGCGCTGTCTACATATTAAACATGAAGCCCGTGCGTAACATTGTGTTTGTAAATGACCGGTGCGCAAGCAATTTGAACAACTTTTCAAATTCTCAATGACTTTATACCGATTTTCCACATGCATACTTTTGAATAGAGGGTTGATCGGTGTTAAAAGACCGCGCATGTTTTGGTACTACTCCTTCTGATTTGTGACCGTTACACAAGATTCAAAAGCATCACATCTTGTTGCAAAAAAATTTAAAAATTTTTTGAATGTGGGAACGCATCATCTACCGCTTCTTTATCCCACAATTGCTTCGTATCAGTATCGACCTTGTTCAATAGCATGTGGTTTAACCAGGGATCCCGTGTCTCGGCTTGATCTCCCAATGCCGGTAAACCTCTGATCACCTCATCTGAAGCATCACATAATTTTCGGAGTTCACGATGATTGGCTTGATTACAGGTTTTTTAATCTAAATATAATTGAATCAAGCTAGACATTATCGACTTCGGTTTGTTGTATATATAGCCACTAGTTTTGCCCAAGCTTCCTAGTAGTTTTGCTCTGTTACCTTCATGTGCCGTATTAATGCCACAGCATCCCCCTTTAATAAACTATTTAAAATTTGTAATTTGTGAACGCCGTTTAAAGCTGCATTATCGTGTACCGTCGTCACATACAAATGGTTAAAGGATGGCCATAATTTGTACTCTTCAGAAAAGGGTTCAATATTTATCTTTGGCAACCGTATGTTTTGTGTTCGGTTGATACCGTGGAGAAAACTTTATTGTTGTCCAATAAACTGCCCAAGAGTAGCATTTAAGTCTTGCGCTTCGATTTTATTTCCCGGTGATCTTGAATTTATCGCTACTCTCAGCTTCGCAAGAGTATCGAGAGTCAGGTTTTCTACTTCTTCCATTTTGGATTCATATCCTTCAAAGGAAAGTAAGTCCAGTTCATACTCGTTAAAATCCTTGTAAAGTTTCTAGCATGTAAGTGCCTCGAGCGTAGTGTGGTTATCTATTTTTTCACTAAAAGATTTTATTATTTTTAACTGATTTATTGTCTCTAGCTCGTGTGAGTCTATCCATGATTATAAATACTTATAAACACTTCGCAATACACTTCAATTCGTTTAAATATTAAGTTCAAAGTTCACCTTATGTACTTTAATTAACTGCTTGTAAACCGTTTGATAACTTAATTATATTAAATTCTACTTTAGTCTTTCTTACTTTAGGATAATTAGAACGAATCTTGACAAAGGCTTAGTTAAATACACAACACAAGATGATGTAAATAATATAATAAAATGGCTACTAATCGTAATTTCTGGAAAATTTGTTGTATGATGAATTTGTAAAATTTCCACGTGCTGCTTCTACACGTCAAACCAACAGATTCCCGGGTTTCGGCTCCAAAATGTTTATACAAGGGAATGTTCTTATAATAATTTGTCCTACGTTGCACGAACTTAATTAAGGTACTTAATAATAAAAGATATCTAATGTACCAATAATAATTTGTTGCAATTTATTTGATGTTTAATCTTTGATTTTCGAATTTGATCTCTTCTACAAGAATGACTTCCTTAATTTTGTTTAATTGTCTATGTGCCTACGTAGTCTAACTACTTAATCCATCTTCCCACAACATTGCCCTCTACAAACGAGAAGTACACCTTTACAAAATTGTATCTCTCGACTAACCTCTGAATTTAAATTTTTGTTTGGCATATTTGTTTTGATCGAAGGAGACGAATCCTTGTGTAAACGCCAAGGATCAACGACAACGGAAAATAACGGAAGAACTATCACAGAAATGGACGGAACAATTAACATCTGAAGAAAAATTGCTCCAGAAATATATGTCCTTTTTCTGTGGCGCACTGGAAGATAATGGCAGAACAAATATGGTTCAACACCGGATCGACACAGGAACATCAACACCAATTTGACAAGCGCCAAGAAGGTTACCTTCTGATAAGCAAGCAGAGGTGGATAAGATGGTAACTGATATGCAAACATTGGGAGTAATTGAGCAGTCAACGAGTCCATGGAGTTCACCCGTAGTATTGGCGGAAAAGAAGGATGGAAGCATGAGATTCTGCGTTGATTATCGGAAGCACAACACAGTTACCAAGAAGGATAGTTACCCGTTACCAAGGATCGACGACACACTGGATACATTGGCAGGAGCACGGATGTTTTCAACATTGGATCTGCAGAGCGGCTATTGGCAAGTGGAGGTCGCAGACGAAGATAAGGAAAAGACAGCGTTCAGTGTGGGCAATGGATTATGGCAATTCAATGTCATGCCATTTGGACTTTGTAACGCCCCTGCGACTTTCGAACGGCTAATTTTTTTTTTTTTTTTTTTTTTTTATTTGTTTAAGAAATCTATATTTCTGTATAATATTACAACTAATCTCAGTGATTATCTAGTAAATGTTTTGTATTTTTAAGCAGTGTAGCATCTTATGGGATGAGAAAAATCGGTTCATCCCATTTCGTCCAGTCCTTTGATTTCAGTAGTTCAGGGAACCACTAATTCTAAAGGCTTTGTTCTTTTTAGGCGCTTTGGTCCATTGGTGTGATCCAGTAGATTCCGCAGCTCCTCGTTGTCATGTTGCTGCAGTCGCAGTACATGACTCCTTGCAAGCTTAATTATTTCATCACTGACGTATTCCATGTTAAGGTCTCGATGGAGGTTGTCATTTCTAATATACCATGGAGCATTGACAATGCTACGTAGTACTTTATTTTGAAATGTTTGTATGATCTTAACTGTAGTTTTCTTTGCACATCCCCAAAGTTGAATGCCGTATGTCCAGATAGGTTTAAGGATTTGTTTATATAATAGTAGTTTGTTTTGCGTTGTCAGCTCAGAGTTTCTTCCAATAAGCCACTGCATTTTTCTGAATTTAAAATTCAATTCTTGTCTTTTCTTTTTAACATGTGCTTTCCACCTAAGCTTAGTGTCTAGTGTCATGCCAAGGTATTTCGCATTGTCTGAGTAAGGAATTTGTTGAAAATTCAGTCTAATCGGGATGTATTCTACTTTCTTGTTGGTGAAGTTGATGTGTGTTGATTTTGATTCTTTTAGCATTATTCTCCAAGTTTTTGTCCAAGTGTTTACTGTATTAACAGCATTTTGTAGTTTCCGTGTTGACTCGAAAATACTAATATCAGTGGTCATAATTGCAGTGTCATCAGCAAAAGTCCCTATTCTGGCTTCTGCTATATTTGGTAAATCATTTGTATACAGAAGGTATAACACAGGGCCAAGCACACTACCTTGTGGGACTCCTGCCAATATTTTCTTTAGTTTTGAGTACTCTTCTTCTTGTCTCACTCGAAAATAACGGTCATTTATGTATGACTTAAGCAATTCAAAATGTTGTTTTGGTAGATCTCGTTGAAGCTTAAATTCCAGACCATGGTGCCAAACCTTATCAAATGCTTGGGCTACGTCTAGGAATACTGCTGAACATACCTTCTTCTCTTCCAACGCCTCTTCAATCGTATCAGTGATTCTATGTACCTGTTCTATTGTTGAGTGGCCTTCTCGAAACCCAAACTGATGTGGTGGTATAAGTTTCCTAGTCTCTATAATTGGCTTGAGTCTCTTCAGAAACAATCTTTCGAAAATTTTTGATGTGGTTGTTAATAAAGAGATTGGCCTGTATGATGTTTTGTCATTTAACGGTTTATTAGGCTTAGCAATCATTATTATTTCGGCTACTTTCCACTGTCTCGGAACATAACTTTGTCTAAAGACAGCATTGATTATGTGCTGTAGCTTCCGTAGTGCTTTTTCTGGTAGTGCTTTGATTATTTTTGCTGTTATCAGGTCGTAACCAGGAGCCTTTTTATCTTTAAGATTTTTTACTTCTTCTTTGATTTCTTTCACAGTGACTGGTAGGAGAGGTACCTCGTCTATTTCGTTGACCGGTGTTAAATATTCATTCTCTACCTGCCCAGTTGGTGGTTTGAAGGTAATTTCTAGGTGTTCGGCAAAAAGATCAGCTTTTTGTTTATCGCTGCGAGCCCAGGTTCCATCAGCTTTTTTTATGGGTGGCACTTGCAGTTTAGGTCTTTTTAGACTTTTAGTGGCCTTCCACAACGAATAGTCCGTGTCAGATTTACCTGTCAGGTTACTTAGAAAGCAAGCTACTGACTCATTCTTGATCTCTTTTATAAGCAGTTTAAGTTTGTTGCACAGATTATTTAGGATTGTTTTATCTTCAGGAGCTCTAGTTCTCTGCCAAGTCTTGCGAGCTCGTCTTTTTTCGCTAACCAAGTCTCTCACTTCAACTGGGTAGCTTATACTTTTCTGTATTATATCATGCTGGATGGGAGTACTTTCCCATGCCGCTTTCTGTATACTTTCAATGAGATTTTCCAGCTCTTCTTCTATCATATGATCGTTCGAGATCGGCACCTGTAGATTGACGCTTTCTTCGACTAGCTGGCGAAAGTATTCCCAGTTTGTTTTGTTATTTGTTAGTCTTGGAGGGCTTGCTTTCCTTATTGCCGTGGAACTTATTGTCATTAAGACTGGAGAGTGATCTGATGATAGTCCTTCTTCATTTTCAACTACTAGGTAATTTTCGGAGATACCTCTGGATATATAGAAGTCTAGAAGATCAGGAATTTTATTTACGTCTGTAGGCCAGTAGGTTGGCTTTCTACTGGAGTGGAACTCACATTTTAATATTCTGCCTGCTTCAAATAGCTCTCTTCCTTTGGGAGTAGTTCGATTTGATCCCCAAAATATATTTTTTGCATTAAAATCGCCTCCAATAATGAAATTTTTACCAAGCGATTTAAAAAGTTTGATGTAGTCTTCCTTTTTTGGGTTATATCTGGGTGGACAGTAGATTGCTGATATAGTGTAGCTCTTGTAGTTTTTGGTTTCAATAGAAACAGTTGCTACTTGCATAGCTTCTTCCTCTATTTTAAGTTCTTCTTGATGTTTAATATTTTCCTTGATGAAGATTGCTGTTCCGCCTCTAGCTCTTTCTGCTGGGTGAAGAGCTTGATAGCACTGGTATCCACGAATTTTGAAATACGAGATTATAGTAGAGTGACTTTCTGAGATTAGGCATATATCAATGTTTTTTGTGTTTAAAAATACTTCTAATTCTGAAATGCGTTGCGCAAGACCATTTGCATTCCAGGTAGCAATTCTTAAATAGTGTGTCATTATGTTTTCTTGTTTAATTTGAATGGATTAGAATTAAGGTAGTCAATGATTTCTCTAGTTTTACCTGTCGCGTCTGTTATTTTTTTATTTTGGTTCATCGATGTATTTTCTAGTGTTTCTAGTCTTTTTTCTTGTTGTTTTAGTAGCTCACTCATAGATTCTAGTCGTTGATCTTGCGTCGCCAGATGAGAATTTATAGTGGTTAACTTCTGCAGTATTTCTTGCAGGACATGATTTTCCTGACTGGGTCCTTTCTTGACATTTTCCGTTTGGCCAGCCATTTGGGCATATGTCGTGCCTTCTCTAACTTTCGCGCTATTAAGAGGGATTTGGTTTGGATAGGATGGCGTCCTAGGTTGAGAACTAAGAGTTCTAATGTTCTGTGTTGGATTTTTTTTACTATTTCTCATTCTTTGCAGCTGTTTGGCAACTTCACAGCCTCTGTAATTTGCTGGGTGGTGATTCCCACAGTGTATACATTTCGCTGGATCGCTTCTACTTTTGTTGCATTCTTTTGATGGATGTTTCCCAGCGCACTTTACACATCTAGGCTCCCTATTGCAGTATTTTCGAGTATGGTTATATGCCTGACAGTTGTGGCATTGTGGAATTCTACTGCTGTTCTTTTTTAATGTCTCAATTTTGACTTTCATGTTCAAGATTGCTTTGATTCCATATATCTTATCAATGCTCTCGGTGTTGTTAAATGTTAGCATGAATAGGGGTAGGCCGATTTTGGTTGTTACTCTTTCATCGTTTGAGTTTTTGGTAACCTTTTTCTTCAGAATGTTTACAGCATTTATGATTTTGAATCCTTTCTGACTAAGTTCCTCAATTATTTCATCAGTTGGGCATGTATGATGTAGTCCTCTGGCCATAACTTTGATTTGTTGCTCTGCTTTGTTTTCATACGTGAACCATTCAATGTTTTGAGCACTAATTGCATTTGCTAACATTCTGTAGGTTTCTGGATCAACTGCATTTACTTTCCAAACATTATTATTCAGTGCAGTGACCTTATATTTGTCGTTTGGCACTATTTTGACTATTTGTTTAATTGTTTCGTACTCACTAACATTAAGAATATTAATGGGTGGAGGTGGTATCTCTTTCTTCATTGGTTCATTTAACTCTGCTTTTTTTTGTTGAGACACGTTAGATGTGCTAGCTGTTTGGAGTTGTACATTCTTCTGTAGATTAACTAAGTCCTTGCGTGGCTGACCAGATTGGTTAATCGGTGGTTTTCTTACGCCTTGTATTGATTGTTCCACCTCAGGCGAGGATTCTGCTTTCCTTTTTTTATTTTGGCGTTTAGTTTTAACAATTTGTTTGCGTATAAAACTCGTTTCATATGCCAATTCATCGTCATCTGTTTCATAGACGACTATAGCATTTTGGGTTTCATTTACTTGTTTCTTCTCACTTTTAATTACAGCAATTTCTTCTTTAAGCTGTTGAACCTCTTTAAAGAGTTGACCATTGAGTTGCATTAAGTTTTCTAGTGATTTTTTTAAACCAGCGTTTTCTCTAGTGACATCGTAGAGGTTTTCTTGGCTCACGCTTTCCATGCGATCCACACTAGGTTGAGATATCATATTTGGTATTTGGTCTGATGGCTTACGAAGTTCTTCGTTTTCTTTATCGTGGCTACTTATTGACGATGTTGGTGATCTCGATAATTTGGAGCTACGTCCAAATGGATTTACATTATTTGACTTGGTCGAATTATTGCGGTCGTATGATGTCGACGACTGGGAGCCCGCTTCCACACTCCTACAAATCGCCGGCTAATGGAACGCGTTCTTAAAGGACTCCACTGGAAAACATGCCTGGTTTATTTGGACGACATAATCGTTATGGGAAAGGACTTCAACGAGCATCTACAAAATCTAGAGGAAGTATTCGAAAGAATCCAATCAGCTGGATTGAAGTTGAGTCCGAAGAAATGCGTATTGTTCCTTGATGAAGTCAAATATTTGGGACACAAAATAACAATAAGCGGCATTCATACAGATGAAGACACGATCTCCGCCGTAAAGGATTGGCCAAGACCGCAAAATTTACATGAGCTAAGGAGTTTCATCGGACTATGCACATATTATCGACGATTTGTGCCAGGATTTGCCAACATCGCAAGAAGTTTACACGAGCTGACACAGAAGAACAAGCCGTTCCAATGGAGTGATGAACACGAACAAGCGTTCAAGGAACTGAAGCAGCGATTATGTACAGCACCATTGCTTTCGTATCCGGTTCCGAATAAACGTTTTATTTTGGATACGGATGCAAGCAATTATGGGTTGGGAGGAGTGTTGTCACAGAAAATCGATGTACAGGAACGTGTCATCGCATATTATTCAAAGATCTTATCGAAGCCAGAACGCAACTACTGTGTAATAAGAAGAGAATTGTTGGCCATAGTGAAATGTGTGGAACATTTCAGATAATACCTCTATGGCCAATCATTTCTATTAAGAACGAATCATGGCGCCTTGACATTGCTCCTTCAATTTAAAAATCTTGAAGGACAAGTATCACGGTGGATTGAGCGATTGGGGAGTTTAGTCTTCGAAATCCAACATCACAAAGAAAGCGCTCATCGAATTGCGGATGCGTTGTCAAGACGACCATGAAGAGTGGATTGTAAACATTGCGAACGGGTAGAAAAGAAGAAAAAACATCGTCGATATCAGACTAATGAAACAGTTGCCAGCTGATGCATGGATCACGGATGTTATATGCAAAGTGCAACGGGAAGATTTGGCAGTCATTATCAAATTCATGGAGGAAGAACATTTCCTCACATGGAGCGATATTACGGAAAAACGCCCAACTATCAAGGTTTATTGGGCCAAATGGGATAGTTTAACCATGGAAGACGGCTGCTTAACGCGAACATGGGAAAGCTCCGATGGGAAAACAAAGCAATCGCTAGTGGTGGTACCTAAGATTAGGACGGCAGAAGTTTTGGAGGAATACCATGGAGGAACAAGCGGATGTCACCTAGAAATCAACAAAACGTTAGCCAAGGTACGTGAAAGGTTCTACTGGAGAGGATGTAGACAGGCAGTGGCTGAATGGTGTCAAAAGTGTGACCAATGTATGGCAGTGAAAGAACCGACAAAGAAGAGCGGTGGAGCGATGCAACTATATAATGTGGGAGCACCATTGGAGAGGATTGTCCTAGATGTTGCAGGACCATTCCCAACCAGCGAAAGTGGCAACAAATATGTATTGGTAGTAATAGACTACTTCAGTAAGTGGCCAGAGGTATACCCAATTGCAAATCAGGAAACAACCACAATCGCCAATGCAGTGGTATACAATTGAATAAGCCGTTATGGGGTACCAATGGAACTGAACCCGACCATAGGCGGAACTTTAAATCGGTTGCCGTCCAGGAGATGTGCCAACTGCTAGGAATCAATAAAACGCGAACAACATCTTTCCACCCACAGTCTGATGCTATGTTGGGGCGTTTCAATGCCACATTGGAAGAGTTAATAGCCAAAACAGTGGATAAAAACCAGTGGAATTGGGATCAAGGTATTCCATTGTTCTTAATGGCCTAGCGATCGGCAGTGCATAACACAACAGGAGTAAAACCGGCGACAATACTTTTCGGCAACAATTTAACACTGCCAGGCGATCTCAAATTTGGAGCAGTACCTCAAGTATTGTGACATCAAGTAGTGTACATCAAGTAGTGTGACGAATCAGAGATGTCAGCAGTGATAATTAAAAAGAGGTTATAAATTAAAGCAGTTTAAGGGTTACCTTGTAACCAAATGTTTATCCATACGAACAAAATAAAATTCAGTTCAATTTTGAATTTTAAATTGTTAATATCGGGAATAATATAAGTGAAGTGATAGTTATTTGTGAATTATTTGTTGAATTCTTGTGCGAAATAAATTTATTGTAAAATTAAAGTTTGTGAGTTAAGTATTCACAATCCAGTGATCGAATTGGATAAATTATTTGAATAAACACTCAGCGAAATCGCAACAATCAGCTCGGCTGAGAACCCGCATCCGCAAAAACTCAAACCTGTTAAAATGTCAACAAACAAAAAAATCGGATACAGCCAAAAAAATAAGGACCCCCCGCTTAAGTACCCGGAAACTAGATTGAGGATCGGCACACGGAACGTGCATTTACTTTGAACACCTGGCGCGTTTGACAGCCTTATCACATGTATGAAAGAGTATCGGTTGGAACTCTTACCGCTCCAAAAACTCGATTGCCTTAAAGTGGAGACCATGTGTCCCAGGGCTATACGTTGCTACAGAGTGGAGATGACCTCGGAAATGTTGGAGCTAGATTTCTCATTGAGCCATAGGTAAAAAAGGTAATCGATATCAGGTAGTCGATAATCGAATCGTGTAAGCTTCGCTTGCACATGAGATTAGCGAACCTGTCAATTGTCTGTGTACATGCGCCCACTGATGTAAGCCAACCCCAAGATAAATTGACCTCATTGACCATGTGTTGATTTCTAAAGGGCGGGCTCGGGTTGTCCAAGACGTGAGATCATATCGGTCGTCAACCAAAGTCGTAGGCAGTGATCATTATCTGGTCACTGCAAAGCTATACGATGGAAATTTTCGTACAAGTAAGGGAGAAAAGGAGAATATACAACGCGATTCTCCTGTGAAGGTCTGATAAATGAGAGACTATGGTATGCGCTTGAATAATTATACTATTACCTAAAAAATTCGTACATCTTTGTAGAATGACAGTAACGCAATCACAAGGCTGTGTTAAAGTTGAGAAGAGGCTTTCGAGAACTTTTGCAATCGCTACTAGTGTTCGTCAAGGAGAAAGAGATACTTGATCCACTGAAACAGTTTTCAGCGTCCGTTGGTTTCAAAATCAATGAGTCCAAAACAAAATATATCTATGGTCTTAGAGACCAAGACGCAATTGATTTCAATAGTGGTAACCACACGTTTGAAGGAGTGATGAGATTCAAGTATCTTGGATCTCTCATCACTCACGATAATAGTGTGGGCGAGGATAGCAAGGTCCGCCTTGCCCCTGGCCATCGGGCTTTGTATCCTCTACGCCCACTGCTGAAATCAAAATATCTTGCAAATGCGGATAAGCTGAAACTGTACAGAGTGTTGATCAGACCCGTTGTCATGTATGGATGTGATATATTTGTGATATATTCCCAAAACACGACGTATGTGGCACATACCGAGTTCGTTTCAATCACGAGATCAGGAATATAATGCAAATGCCTGATATCGTGCATGAAATCAAAGGACAGCGAGTACGCTTGCTCGGTCACGTTCTGCGTGGTGATCCAAACCGAATGATACAGCGATCTTTGAAGGGAGAGCCACCTATCGGTAGGCGAAGAGGTCATTGTCGGCGACGATGGCTCCACGGCGTAGAGAGCGATCTGGCATCTTCAAACTGTCTACAACGGTTTTAAGAGCTGGCTAGTGATCGAAACCGATATTCAAATTGTTCACACGGTACGGGCCTGTAAACGCCGCAAAAAAATGGATAAGTCGATATGGGGTATCTATATGAAAAATTTCGAATCAGTGGTATTCCAGGAAATGTGCCAATTATTTGGGATCAATAAAACAAGAACAACGCTCTTCTTCAACGGTTTAAGGCTACGTTGGAAGAATTCCAAACAAAACCGTCATAGAACCAAACGTAATTGGGACCAAACTATACCACTGTTTCTAATGGCATATCGATCAGCAACACATAATACAACGGGAATAATACCAGCTACCATCGTTTTTGGACATAATTTAAGATTACCCGGCGATTTGAAGTTTGGAGCAATTTCTACAACAGCTTTGTATGGACAAGCTTATGTCGATAAATTGAAAGAAGATATTGACGAGATACACAAATTTGCCAGAGAAAGGATTAAAGTGTTAAGCAATAGAATGAAGGGACGATATGACATCCGTGTAAATAATAGAGGATTTGAAGAAGGGCAGTTGGTTTGGCTTCATAACTTACAACGAAAGGGAGACTTATCACCAAAACTGCAACCTCGCTAGGAAGGACCATATAAGGTGATTTACGAGAATCAATGATGTAAACTACCGAATTCAAACGGAAATCTTATGTCTCTAAGCAAAAAAATAGAATTGGATCCTGTTCGGGACGAATAAAATAACTCATTGTTGGTAATTGAAAAGCAGCATGCACAGTATACAGGCGAAATAATTAACAATAGAAAACTTGTACTATGACCTATAAGGAGGTCAATTGAATATAAATACGCGAACAGAAAGCGTAGAGTTTCAGTGTGAATTGGAACAACAGCGATCATTTAAAATCGGGAAAAAGCGATCAGAAGTGTAATTAATAAGCAAAAGTTACAGTGAAATAATAGTAGTGTAGAATTTTAATTGTGGTGATTAATAATCAACGTAAGTGAAAAAAAGCAAGAGTTTTTATATGTATATAAACACAGACACACACACACACCCACACACACACACACACACACACACACACACACACACACACACACACACACACACACACACACACACACACACACACACACACACACACACACACACACACACACACACACACACACACACACACACACACACACACACACACACACACACACACACACACACACACACACACACACACACACACACACACACACACACACACACACACACACACACACACACACACACACACACACACACACACACACACACACACACATATATATATATATATATATATATATATATATATATATATATATATATATATATATATATATATATATATATATATATATTTATATATATATATATACATATATCTATATCTATATATATATATATATATATATATATATATATATATATATATATATATATATATATATATATATATATATATATATATATATGTATATTGTTACGGACACGGGTGACATCTATGATTGAATAGAAGTACTAAGCTCGTATTTGGAAACCAGCATGAATCGCAGTATACAGGCGAAATAATAAATAAATGGAAAATTCTACTATGACCGAGAAGCGGGTAAAATGAGTATAAATACGCGAGTAGAAAGCATAGACATTCAGTCTGAATTTGGAAAGCGATAAATTAAAATCGGGAAAAAGGAATAATAAGTGAAATAAGTGAAATAGTAAAAGTAACAGTGTATAAAAAGTACTGTGAAATTGAACTGTGGTGTTTTATAAATAAAGTTATAGTGAACAACAAGCAAGTAGTTTGAATTCACAATCCAGTGATCGAACCGTGGAGTGGTTTGAATCCCTACTAGGGTAAAACTCAACAATATATATATATCTATATATATATATATATTTATATATATATATATATATATATATATATATATATATATATATATATATATATATATATATATATATATATATATATATATATATATATATATGTATATATATATATATATATATATATATATATATATATATATATATATATATATATATATATATATATATATATATGTATATATATATATATATATATATATATATATATATTTATATATATATATATATATATATATATATATATATATATATATATATAAATGTATATATATATATATATATATATATATATATATATATATATATATATACAGTACTGTGCAAAAATATCCGGACAGCTAACATTTTTTAATTAAACCAATTTTTTCACGAACTCAATTGTTGTAACACCAACAAGTATTTTTTTTCTTATTATTTAACTCATTATTTATTTAAAATGTTATTTGGTTTTAAATTTCATGATCTTAGTAAAATAATATGAGCGAATTTGAGAAAGTAGAAAAAAATTGCCATATTTTTTTAAACGAATTAATTTTTAAAATTAAAAAAAAAATATTAATTTCGTAATTAGGCATATTTCAAAAAATATAATGTATAAACTATCCACTAAACTATAAATTTAATATTTGGTATGACCGTCATTTTCCTTTAATTACCGCTGCACACCTGTTGCTCATGGAGTGAATCAAATTTTGAATCACGTCATTGCTAATATCATCCCACGCAATTTGAATTTGATGCTTCAATTGCTGGATGGTTTATGGATTATTTTGACGGACTTTATGCTTCATTTTAGCCCAAATATTTTCAATTGGGTTTTTATCTGGGCTATAAGGGGGCCATTCCATTGTGTAAAACGAATTATCAACCTAGTTCTTTTTCACCTTCAAATTGAAATAAAATGTTATGTAACAAAGTTGTTTATTATTTTTTACGTTATACAGAACGTGTTTATTACGAAAGTTATACAGAAGTTTTATATAAAGAAAAAAGTGCATAGTCACTTGTTTTGATCTGTGGACTGGCGCGTTGTCTTGTTGAAAGATGAAGCTCTCAGTTTCACTAAATAGCCCCAAAACTGATGGTTTCAAACGCCTTTCCAAAATGTCCAGGTACACATTACCGGTTACCCCTGCTTCGACAAAGGTCGAGTGACCAACACCAGCATTACTTAAACATCCCAAAACCATTACATCCTCAGTTTTCTTAGCCACTTGTTGCATGCAGACATCATTCAGGCGTTTACCTGGTTTTCTACGCACAATTAGCCGTCCATCTCCCACATGCAGTTATTTGATTTCGTCAGGAACACCACGTTATTCCACAACTTTCTGGTGCAGTTAGAGTGCTGTCTCGTCCAATGAAGCCAACAAATTTTTGAAGATATATTAAGAAAAGCTTTCTGCAGCGAGTGGTTTGTCCTGAGATTTGCGTTCAGTAACCTTCTCCGATGGTTAAAGCTGCCGCAGTTTGAATCCCGATTCGGGGCAAGATGCAAATAGGTTTTTCACCTTCGATCGTTTGGGCGGTGCGATCGATGTGAAAAATGAACATATATCTGGATCCCCTGTCGTGTTTAGAATCCATGGGCTGATGCTAGATCGCTATCTACGCCGTGCAGCCATCGTCGCCGACAGCTTCCTATTTGCCTACCGAAAGGTGGTTCTCCCTTTAAAGATTCACTGTATCATTCGGTTCGGATCAGCATGCAGAACGTGTCCGAGCCAGCGTACTCGCTGTCCTTTGATTTCATGCACGATATCAGAAATTTGCATAATATTGAAAAGAACTCGGTATGTGCCATCGACGTCGCGTTTTAGGCCATATATCACACGCACGATTCTTCTCTCGAATGTTAGAAGCCATCTTTCGTACTCATCCGTCAAGGTCCAACTCTCACATCCATACATGACAACGGGTCTGATCAACACTCTGTACAGTTTCAGCTTATCCGCATTTGCAAGATATTTTGATTTCAGCAGTGGACGTAGAGGATACAAAGCCCGATTGCCAGCGGCAAGGCGGACCTTGATATCCTCTCCCACACTATTATAGTGAGTGATGATAGATCCAAGATACTTAAATCTCATCACTCCTTCAAACGTGTGGTTACCACTACTGAAATCAATTGCGTCTTGGTCTCTAAAACCAGAGATCTTATATTTTGTTTTGGACTCATTGATTTTGAAACCAACGGACGCTGAAAACTGTTTCAGTGAATCAAGTATCTCTTTCACTCCGTTGCCATTTAATCCAATCACACAGATATCATCTGCATATGAAGAAACTTGATTGAATTGTCGGAATAAGATATTGTCCTGAGGTGTTTCACTTTTACGAAGGATGTATTCCAACACGAGATTAAAAAGTATCGGGGACAGCGTATCTCCTTGTCGAACACCAGTAGTGATTGCAAGAGTTCTCGATTGCCTGTTCTCAACTTTGACACAGCCTTGTGATTGCGTTACTGTCATTTTACAAGGATGTGTTTTTTCGGTATTCCTAAATATTCAAGCGCATACCATAGCCTCTCTCGATTGATCGAGTCATAGGCTTGCTTGAAATATATTTTCACTATACCGAGAGTGTGCTGGGCAGCATCGACAACCGAGGTTTTCAATACTTCCCAGACACTGTTCACATTATCAGATTGGTAATTGAATAGCATAATGCTATTGCTGACAAGATCTTGATATTTTCGTTGCGTTTCTTCATTTATCAGACTTTCACAGGAGAATCGCATTGTATATTCTCCTGTCTTCCCTGACTTGTACGAAAATTTCCATCGTAGCTTTGCAACAACCATAAAATGGTCACTGCCTACGAATTTGGTTGACGACCGATACGATTTCGCGTCTTGGACAACTCGAGCCCGGTCTTTTGAAATCAACAAATGGTCAATTTGGCTTCGGGATGTTTTACGTGGATGTGTCCATGTTTCTAAATTGATGTTTTTATGAGGAAAGAATGTACTAGCTACTTTGAGATCATGAGCGATCGCAAAGTACATCATTTTTTCTCCATTCTCGGTCGCAGTTTCGTGTCGCGAGTACGGACCTATATTGTTACATAAGTCGGTCTGATTTCTGCCAACTCTAGCATTAAAGTCACCAATCACCAATCTGACATCGTGCTCCGGTATAGAACCCATCAGATTATCCAGATTATTGTAAAATGAGTCTTTATCCTGGGAATGGCTTACATCAGTGGGCGCATGTAGACAGACAAATGACAGGTTGACTAATTTCATGTGCAAGCGAAGCTTACATTCGATTATCGACTGCTTGAAAGTCCAACACAGCCTTTTTTACCTGTGGCCCAATGAGAAATCCAACCCCAAGATTTTCGAGGCCATCTCCACTGTGTAGCAACGTATAGCCTTGGGACACATGGTCTCCACTTTTAGGCCATCGAGTTTCTTGGAGAGCAACGAGTTCCAGCCGATACTCCTTCATACATGTGAAAACATGTCATGACTTTCTTGTCAGGTGGATGTTTTTTTTTCATCAAACAATTCAAAATTAATTTTTTAATTAAAAATTTGGATTATTTTTTACGGTTTACAAGATCATCATACCATGTCCAACATTATTTTGACCATCCACACGATCTGAGAGATGTCTCATCATATCATGACATATAAAAGAAAATGTTGATGTGTACCAAAAAGTGTGCTTGAGCTGTGATGTACCAAACACAACTAGTGATTGGTTGGTGTTTTAATGTGCAGGCTGATTTTGCATGCGTACAAGCAAATTCCATATGTATCCATATATATGTACAGCAAATTCCATATGTATAAATATTTAACCAACGAGTTTTTTTTTAACCAACTGCTCATTCTCATTATGAATGAGCTAATAAGCTCAAAATGAGATGTGCAGTTGACAAAATTACTGTACATAAATAATAATAATAACATAATAATAACATAAATAATAATAAGGCCGTCCAACGCGTCAGGTTTTCTTAATGACTGCACGTTCCACGTGCCGATCCTTAATC